>ML675647.1:3152202-3239289 GCA_007922155.1 Mesoclemmys tuberculata
TTTAAACTGGGCCCCCCCTCCTCTTTAAAATGCCCCCCCATTTAAACTGGGCCCCCCTCCTGTTTAAAATGCCCCCCCTTATTTAAACTGGGCCCCCCTCCTGTTTAACCTGGCCCCCCCTTATTTAAACTGGGCCCCTTCCAGTTTAAACTGGGCCCCCCCTCCTGTTTAAAATGCCCCCCCGTTTAAACTGGGCCCCCCTCTTGTTTAAACTGGGGGGGGTTAGCTGGGGCCTGGAGTACATGAGATGGGGCTGAACCTACCCCCAAAACGATCCCCCCTCCCGTTTCCCCCCCTGCACTTTTCAGTGTTGTGGTGGTGGGGTGTGGTGGGCTAGCACCAGCCTGAGAAGACCCAGCTTCCCCTCAGGGCCCACGCGTGCCCTCACAGCCGGAGCTGTATCCTAGAGCCTGTGCCTCGCTTTCCCACGGCGCACTCCAGCCGGTTATCTTTTTTATATCTGGGCTGGTTTTTTTGGGGGGGGAACAGCGAAGGCTGGGGCCTTACGTCCCGGCCTTTTGTGTGGTCTGGCGACTTGAGTGTTTTTTGCCCATGCACCGAACAAAATCTCCCGGCACTGGTGGCTGAGAACATGAGACCTTGGCAAATTGTAATTCGTAGCGACGAAAACAACATGAGCCCCTTTCATCCTTTCTAAATGCATTGACAGCAAAACTGACAGCACCCAAGGGCCTTTGAGCCTGTAAGCACAGTGCGTAGTCTGCAGCTAAACTTTCTCTAGCTCTGATTGACAACAGAGGCTTTTTTTTGGCTGTGTTGAGGGGGGAATATGGTATTTGTGATACTTATTAACACTGAATTTTTCACACCTTGTTGTCGATGTCTGGTTAAATTTTTATCTCCTTTGTATTGGTGTGTATTTGGCATAACTTCCTTGATATCAGTGATGTTATTGTGGATTTCCAGCGTTGTAACTGAGATCAGAATTTTGGCCTCTGCTTGTGTTCCTTTGAATTGTGGTGTTTTCTGTGTAATCTCATTTGTGGCTTGAGGCTGATTAGGTCTGTGGTTGTGTGAGTTGTTCAGCTTTATCTAGGACTGTTTAATAGAATTTTTAAGGATGAAATTTTCATTCTAATTAAACATAACCTGGTATGGTAACCTTTTGTGGCTTTCAACATTGAGAAAGCACCTTGGGTCTTTAGTTTGTGGTGATCTTGAGGCGAGGGTGCAGCACTGACGTCTAGAGATGCGTGGTTGTGGTTTCACATACAAAGAACTGAAACTCTACAACATCCTAAAGCTAGAGTTTCCCATAACTGAGTCATTGAAGTTTGCGTTGCCATTTGGTGAGAATATGACAACTGAGATTGAAATTTAGACCCCAATCCTGCAAACACTTACACATGTGCTTAACTAATCACTAAGACTTCTCAAAGTAGTAAAACGTTAAGCATGCACGTCTTTACAGGATTGAGACCTTATTAAAGACCTTGCTCCTTTCTTGTCTGCCTAGACTATTGTTGTATTTGTTTCTCAGTCCATTCCCATTGAACATTTTTTTTAAAGCAATTGATACAAGGGGCTTGCAATGGAAGCAAAATTGGGAATGAAATCTTTGTGATACCCAGTCAAAACCAAAAAGGATCTTAAAGCTCATTCTCCCATCTGTTATTTCAGGCCTAACCATTTATTTGCATGTTCTTTGTGGTGTACCTTTTAAGTTTATAGAGGCCATGAACGTAGGGGGCCCCCTGCCTAGACCAGTTTGTTTTAACACACATCCTCACTTATCTATGCTAACGGTCACAAATGTATATATGCTTGAGCTCATCATCACTTATCTAGGCTAAAGGTCCTGAACATATATATGCTAACTTGCCTTAGCTCAACATACAGGATGTGGCCTGTAGGTTCCTTGCGTTATGGCCAAAAATACTCTACTGCAGTTCTATAAACCTATTATAATAAAACAATCAAACCCATAAGAAAAAATATATATGCAAGCAAGCAGGCTAGCCCTATGGGTGACACATTTTAGTGTTGAATTTTGTTTTCTCTTGCAATTTCATGAGCAGAGTATTGTTAAATCCACAGCAAGAATTGCTTGTTGCAGTAAAGCTAGATCAAAAAACATTTTGTAAACCAGACTTTGTAGTACAATAGTGTATTTATAAACTACAAAATAAATACACAAATTCGTATTTTAAATTGTTCACAGGTGATAAAATGTTTATGCAACATAGTTGGTCTATAGTATAGTTTTATAAAAACATAGTAAGAGGACTAAAAAAGTGCTACTGTGGCTAAACAACAAAGTAAAAGAACACTCAAGGAAGATAAAGCTATTGCAGAGAAACTAAATGAATTCTTTGCATCAGTCTTCACAGCTGAGGATGTGAGGGAGATTCCCAAACCTGAGCCATTCTTTTTAGGTGACACATCTGAGAAACTCTCCCAGATTGAGGTGTCATTAGAGGAGGTTTTGGAACAAATTGATAAATTAAACAGTAATGTCACCAGAACCAGATAATATCCACCCAAGACTTCTGAAGGAACTCAAATTTGAAATTGCATAACTTCTATCATGTAGCCTATCATTTAAATCAGCTTCTGTACCAGATGACTGGAGGACAGCTAATATGATGCCAATTCTTTAAAAAAGGCTCCAGCGGTGATCCCAGCAATTACAGGTTGGTAAGCCTAACTTCAGTACCAGGCAAATTGGTTGAAACAATACTAAAGAACAGAATTGTTAGACACAGGGATGAATATGATTTATTGGGGAAGAGTCAACATGGTTTTTGTAAAGGGAAATCATGCCTAACTTATCTACTAGAGTTCTTTGGGGAGGGGAAGGTTCAACAAGCATGTTGACAAGGGTGATCTAGTAAATAAGGTTTACTTAAATTTTCAGAAAACCTTTAACAAGGTCCCTCACCAAAGGGTTTTAAACAAAGTAAGCTGTCATGGGATAAGAGGGAAAGCCCTTTCCCGGATCAGTAACTGGATAAAAATAGGAAACAAAGGGTAGGAATAAATTATCAGTTTTCAGAATGGAGAGAGGTAAATAGTGGTGTTCCCCAGGGATCTGTAGTGGGACCAGTGCTGTTCATCATATTCATAAATGATCTGAAAAAAGGGGTTAACAGTGAGGTGGAAAAATTTGCAGATGATACAAAACTACTCAAGATAGTTAAGTCCAAAGCAGAGTGCGAAGATTTACAAAGGGACCTCACAAAACTGGGTCACTGGGCAACAAAATTGCAGATGAAATTTAGTGTTGATAAATGCAAAGTAAATGCACATTGGAAAACATAATCCCAGCTATACATATAAAATGATGGGGTCTAAATTAGCTGTTGCCACTCAAGAAAGAGATCTTAGAGTCATCATGGATAGTTCTCTGAAAACATGTGTGTAGCGGCAGTCAAAAAGCTAACAGAATGTTGGGAATCATTAGGAGAAAGATATTTTCTGTCTTATTATCTATCGTATTGCCTCTTTATAAACCCATGGTACACCCACATCTTGAATAATGCATGCAGATCTGGTCGCCCCATCTCAAAAAAGATGTATTGGAATTGGAAAAGGTACAGAAAAGGGCAACTACAATGATTAGGGGTATGGAAAAGCTTCCATATGAGGAGAGATTAATAAGATTGGCACTTTTCAGCTTGGGGGATATGATAGAGGTCTATAAAATCAGGAATGGTGTGGAGAAAGTAAATAAGGAAATATTATTTACGGCTTGTCATAACACAAAAACGGGGTCAACAAATGAAATTAATAGGCAGCAGGTTGAAAATGAACAAAAGGAATTATTTTTTCACACAACGCACAGTCAACCTGTGGAACTCAGTGCCAGAGGATTTTGTGAATGCCAACATTTTAACTGGATTAAAAAAGAACTAGATAAGTTCATGGAGGATAGATCCATCAATGGCTTTTAGCCAGGATTGGCAATGATTGCTGTTTGGCAGAGGCTGGGAATGGCTGACAGGATGGATCACTTGATGATCACTTGTTCTGTTCATTCCCCTGAAACACCTGGCATTGGCCACTGTCAGAAGACAGGATACTTGGCTAGAGGGACCATTGGTCTGACTCAGTATGGCCATTCTTAGGTTCTTGACTTCATCCTACTGAGTTGCATGATATTTAGTATGTTACAGAGGCATTCTTTAAACATTATTAAATTCACATGTCAAGAACAAGTTTTCCATCTGTGTTTAATGTTTATAACTGTATGGCTACAGTTTAACAAGAAGATCAATAATAGCTTGATTCTCTAAACAGGACTGAGTAAGCAGCCATTGTATATACTAGGATAACGTGTGTAAGATAAATTATTTGTCAGCCACTGTCCTTGCATGCTTTGACCCTTATTCCCCCTTTCCTATTAAAAAGTGGACTGTGAAGTTCAAGTGAATGAGTTAAGCCCAGAAATATGAACTGAATGTCCTCCTATTAAGCAGATTGAGAGTGTGATGGTGGGTAAAACTGGTCACAAAATATGTTGCAACTTACAACTATAAAAAAAGAAAAGTTAGTTGAAACTTCTGTGCTGTTAGGGCCTGGATCCTTAAGTTCGGCACAGGAAGACCGCAGCACTTTTGTGGACCATCATTAACTTCATTGGAGTTCTGTGGGTGCAGGATCTGTTTGTGCCCAACAGCTTGCAGAATCGAGTTCTAAGCCTGTTTAGCGGAAACATTCAGTGCACTTTTCTGGGTTTAATTCCGTTTTCACATTAGCCTTGCTGTTCATCAGTGCTTATGTTTCAGCCTAAGCAGAAAGCAATGACATAGTGCTGAGTGGACTGTGAATGAAGCACCTCTTGTCATTTAAAAAAAGTACTTCTCAAATTTAAATTTATCTTTATAAAGCACCATATCTTTCCACCCGTCAGTCACCCAGTGCTTAGCCTATGGCTCCCCCATAGCTTAAGGCTTCATTGCTTAATGGAAGGATTTAAACTGTTGAGGAGGAGCCTTGCATAGTATTTTAAGAATCATTTTTAATGACAGATTTTACGTGTTTGTAAGATTTTTAATGGAGTGGGGAATAGCATCCTGAGAACAAAAGAGAATAGTAAAAGGAAAACTGCCTTTCAGATGGAAGTATACACTGAGACCTGCTTCACATAAATCAGTCTACAAGCGTCATGTTTATGTGGATTATGGGAATGCTGTTAATGCTGATAGGACAAAATTTGGCCTCCTAGTTTTATTATGAACCTGCATTCCCTGTTGTGCAAATCTGCTTTTTTAATATTGGCAGTAAAGAGAGAGGTTTATTTGTTCTTGGTTTCTTGTTAATGTCATTTTCTTTTCCTACAAGCCTTGGCAAAGCATCACATGGGGGTGAAAAATAATAAATACACAGCACTTTTTAAAAATGATTTTTTAAAAATATGCCCTGTTTTTTTTAAATACCTGAGATGCTAAAGGTGACCAAGACATTTGGAAAACTTTGTCACTTTTAAGGGTAATACATATTTTTGGACAACTTATGATCAGATTTGCTGTGATTTCTCTCCATCCCGCCTTAAACTGGGGAACCTATTAACAAAGATTTTATTAAATGAAACAGCATCAGTATCCAGTTCCCTTCTTAAGCATAGTTATGCAAATCAATGAAGTCATGCCATTGTCCAAACAGTAAACCTTGCAATTCTGTGAGCGAAATACAAGAATGCAATTATCAAGTCTTCTAACTACTTACTGAGATGTACCAATCTGTTGTAGCAGCTATCAGATACCGATAAACTTTTTTTGGTAAATTTCCTTGCTGTTTCCATACCTCGCCTAAGTTTCAAATAAGGCTTGTGCTAAAATATGCAAAACTGACACTAAGCTGGCTAAATTGGCATCTCTCTTAAAGGACACAATTCAGAATTCAGCTACTGTCTTTCACGTTTTTACTTCTGTGGTATTCCACCATTTTGTTGTCATCAAGTGAGACAACCTCCTTCACAACAGAACTGGTGTTGAAATCTGGATATTCAATTTTAAATGCTAGAAGAGAAGGAAGGAACTAAAGAGCATGTTCCATCAGTTATTTTTCAGCCTGTTCCTGTTCTGGACTGAAGCTATGGTGTTTTGTATTTGCAGTCAGTCCTATTGGTTAGAAATGCAGAAGATTCATAGCTTCTCTGTGTTTGAGGTTTTTTGGGAGGTTGTTTTTTTTGTACTTTTGTGGTTCTGGTTCTGCGGTGTTCATTTGATATAATGGATATTAAAGGCAAACATGAATTACTTCTAGATGGAAGAGCTGATATTGAGCCTGCTGGAAAGGCTTGGAACAAGAACTTAAAAACTATCATTCTGGCTATGTTTCCATGATGACATTAATGTAAAACACATTCTGTTTGCAGCGTTGAAGATCTGCCATTCCACTTCAGCAGACAAAAGTTTCTCTCAATGACGCATTTGATTTTGAAGAAACCAACTTTCAGCACCTAAGAACATGACTCTTTTCTGTCTTGCTGCTTAACTCCTGACAGTGTTTACAGTTTACTTTAAAAGAATAATGAAATCATTGCTTCAGTGGATGTGTGAATTCGGACCATTCAAACGCTACCACTTCGTCTGTAGGCACCTTTAGTCAAAACTTCATATGTTGACTTTTGATCATCATTCATTATTAGTTTGCAGAATTGGTCAGTAGCTTCCAGGTTTATTACAGTGAGAATAAGAAACTACTTAATGAAGTTAGTGCTGAAGTCTGAAAAAGATGAAGAAGCCAATGGCATGCCCAATTTTCATTTCAGACATTTCTAGGCTAGCAACATCCCAAACAATTCATAACACTACCATTTTCCTCTTGTGACAGTTGATTCCACCCACTAGCCATGTGATTCTTTTCAATCTCTCCATCTATTACCCTTCCCCTCTAGGCTTCTAGGTAGCTCTAGAACTTAAATGTTACTTAATAGGCCCCACAAGCCTTGATCTCATCACTTCTCTGCTAATTTCAGTATAAAATTTGTATTCAGACTAAGATTAGAAAGAAGACTGGAGCCTAATGTTTGTTTAACATGTTCATATAAATGTTTCCAAATGACAAAGTTCTCATATTTTTAAACAGTCTTGAAGGAGGGTTTTTTCTCAGATTTGGGGAAGTCCAAATGGATTTTCCACAACCTTTTTTTTTATATTATCCCTTTAACACTTAAATATTGGACTTTGTCCTTCCGTAGCACTTTCCACCCTCTAATCTCAAGGCATTCTACAGACTTCATTTTCTTAAGCCTCACATTCTTTCCCTGAGGTAGGCTAGTGTAAGTGTGCTTCCAGTTTTTACAGATGGGGAACAGGCAAAGGGGTGAAGCGACTTGCCCACATTCACATACTGCATTTGGAAAAGACCTGGAGGGAGCCCTGTTCTCTTATCTCCCAGTCCTGAGACAGCAGCCTTTGGAAATGCAGTGAAAATTCAGACAGATAAGAAAGGAGCTTTCTTAATAATTAAATAAATAAAAATGGTGTATTGCTTGTAAATCAGTCTTAAAAATACAAGGTAGTTTCCTTCCTCTGTCTTTAACCAGAAGTTCCTCCCTTCTTAATAGAACAGTGAGATACAGTGTCAGCTTCAGGAATTCCAGAAAAGTCAATACCATGGTTTAAACAGGAAAAAATTACATGCACCATAAAGCTAGCAACTCTGTGAGCAGCCACATATACACAAGTCTAGACAAAAAACAAACTCCTCCTTCTAAACCACTTAATTTACCCTCAATCCGAGGATTAGGTTTCACTAAACAAATGAAGCAACATCAACACCGTATTGCCAAGTGGTATTTGGTTTAGATCCCAAGGTACAGGAGAAGCTGTTCATTTAAGGGAAAACAAAAACTAAGTCAGATTCATAAATATGTTGTGTTCCCAAACTTTCAGGCATTCAAAACATTTAAGAGCCTTATGTAGCAATAGGTGCTCTAGTCACCAGAAAGGTGGTAGGGAAAGGATATTTTTTACTAAAACAGGGCTGGAAACCCCAGGTCTTTCCAGACACACCATGTGAACTTGGGTACATCACTTTGTGGGAAAATTCTTTGAATAGGTGGTGTTTATTAAATATCCACACGAGTTTGACAGGGAACATAGGTAAGAACTTAACTGCACTTTGCCCTTAATCTCCTTTCCCATATTGAATTCATTTGCAAAATGTGTTTTTTATGCTGTCCAAGTTCTGGGGATTTTCTAAGCCATCATTCCTTTAAAAAAAGGCGAAGTAACCTCTTCTGTTGCTATAGTTAGGTATTTATATCTAGAATTTCCATGCTATTGGTAAGGCGGAGAATAATGGCTCTGCTGATTGCCAGATGCTAGATAAGTGTATAATACAGTAAATTAATGACCACCTTGATTTGTGACTGCCAGGCTCAATGGTTATTCCCCAGAGAAGTCACTTTTGGGAAATTCTACAAGCTGGCAGGGAAGGTAGCCTTGTAGCGATATTATGCGGCAGTGTGAGCCACACTCAGGTTGCAAAAGAGACTAATGCAGTCTAGCAGTGTATTTTGGTGAAATGTCTGGGGAGAACTGCATGTGCTGTTTAAAAATGCTTTGGAGGATTAGGCTGTAATCTATCTGAAATCAGATCACTTGAATTCTTGTACAGATGCATGGCAAAAAAATGTTCCCGACTATTCGCATTGACAGTTGTTCACGTATATCTTTTTGCCGAGTGGAGAATGACTTTGACACAAAATGGCAGTAAAAATCCCTGAAAGCTACTCCAGTCATGAAATACATAATGCATAGTTCACACCCAAAAGATCTAGCATAAATTTCTTGATTGATTTGTGACTGTGTGCTGTTTGTTTTACTCCAGATGGAAGGATTTTGTTGTTCATGACAAGATGTCTTGATTACAGTACTCTTGGCTAGCTAATGAAATTATTGTAATGATATGAAAACTTGTATAGTGTGTTACATGTTGTGTAGTATAATTGCAACAAGAGAACAAAAATACGCCGACTGCACTGTATGTAGTACAGTAGCACTTGGAGGCCTGAAATGAGATCAAGGCTCCATTGTGCTATGCTCTGTACAAGTTCCCTGTAAGACAGTCCCTGCCCTAAAGAGCCTACAGTGTAAATAGGCAAGACAGATTAGGAAGGAAAATGGAGGCACAGAGAGGAGATGTGGCAGAGCCAGGAATTGATCCTGGGGTAAAGTCGTGGCCCCGTTGATTTCAGTGACAAAACTCCCATTGATTTCAGCCAGGTCTCTTGTGAGTTCCAGTCCAGTGTCCTATCTATTGGACTATCCTGCTTCTGTCTCTCTGCCAGCTGGTATGATGAGGCAGACGTGTTTTTTCACCTTTAAGGCATACTGCAAGACTCCGTTTGCCAAGGCTGTAGTCGGAGAGTCAAGTGGGATTCTTTAGTTGGCGAGAACAGCTATTTTGGCTACTTAGTCTAACATTGGGTTATCAGTTTAGTGTGTTTGGTTGTAAGCGAACCTAGAGATGGGTGACATATTGTAGAAATGTGAATGATAAACACTTAACTAGGGCTTTATATACAATTTAAACCGTGGTAACTCAAATGCTGCTTAAACACTTTTCTTGCAAACAATGCACTTGCATAATTTCTGTGTAGAGCAGGCCAGTCTGAACAGTGATAGTACTTTTAACAAAGCATCTTATGTGCTCCATAAACAGGCTTGGCAGGATTTCATTTTATTTTTTATAATTTCAGCAGATAATATCGATATTTGTTTGAAGCATTTTTATTTTTTATTTTTGTCAATTTAAGTTTTCACTGTTGCAGGAAATTATCAGGGGGGTCATACAATAACTATTTAATGACTGTAGACTTTGAGTTTCAAAAAATTAAAGCTTTATAACCATTAACATACAAATTGTCCACATCATATGTCAAAATATACAAGGTAAACAGCTTAAATCAAACTTTTAAGTTCAAGTAGAAGTTTTCTTACTTTGCCTATCTGTAAATTTTGATTACTGTTAGAAATTTTTGTTGTTTTTGCCTCTGTATAGTGAAATTGACATTTATCAGCAGTAACTGATTAAAAATCCAATCCTTCCAAGCCCGTCTATAAAATAGCTCAGGGTACTGAGCAACCCTCTTTGGGGGCCAGGGAATTCCTGCTTTCAAGCCCAGCACCCGAGCTTGCAAGTAGCTGTGAACCCTCCACTCTTACGAGAGTTGAAAGCTGTTGACATTTAAACAGGCTTTGTTGGCCCCATAGTTTGAACTGTGAATACAGAACTTGAAACTCTTTACTGATATATTGCATATAGTTTTCAGGTAAGAAATGTATTCATGTCTTAAATCTGTAATGTTATCATTTTGAGAAGCTTGATTCTCAGGTGTGGGACCTTTTCTAGATGTTTTATTAGTATTAAGTACCACAATCTCTGAGGACCATGACCCCCCCCCACCCCCGTTCTTGTGTCTGACATCTTTCCTCTTGTTCCCTTCTGTGTTATAACCTAATGTAACTTCTCTCAATTAAATAGCATGCAAAAGATTTTTAGCTTCAAAAATGGTCCTACTTAGGAGGAGTAACTTATGCCTTGTTTAGCCAAATAACAGTTTCTAAGTGAGGCTTGTGTGATTTGCTTCTTATGATTAAAATTTTCAGTATGTCAGTTTAAAAACAAAAACACAACCCCAGAACTTGTTCTGTGCTGAACTTTGATCCAGTAACTCTTCGAATGGGTAGGCAGTAGGTGAGCTCGGTCCTTTGTTGTAGTGATTTGATGCTTTTTCCATTACGCTGTTACTGTGAATTTCCTTCTCTCTCAAAACCACAAATTTAGCAGAGGATTTGGTATGCCCAAGATCTCATTTTTTCCCCTCTGGTTTATTTTATTGAAATTTTATACCATGCAGGCAGCCTACATACTGGCTTTTTAAAAGCAAATAACGTAATTAACATATTCATTTGGGGGTTTAATTGGGTAGACACACCTTATTTGTGAATGAAACATTAATGTTAGTATGGAGCAGGAAACATCTCATTACCTTTAATGAACTCAGCTCTGTACAAAGTGTGATTAATTCAACTGGTTTTGAATTCTAACACGCACATTTTTAAAATCTGGCTTTTCCCTTGTGCTTACATGTTGCTCCTGGTTAAAATCTTTACTTCAGCCTAGAGGGTTTGCAGCAAAAAATTGTCTTCCCAGGATAAGAACTTACTTCTAGTATGTACTTCTTTCAGTAAAAGGAAATAGCTTCTCTCAGGTTAATTGTTGTGGCACCAAAAATGGGGACAATGCTGCAATGTCAAGTACGCTTTCTCCTCAGTTGTTCTGTCATATGATGGAGGCACGTGGCTAATATATTTGGGTTCTGATGGAGTCAATTTGTTTAGCTTTGTGTTTCAGCATAATTACTCTGTGTGAAGTTATACAGGAACTATAGAAGCAAGAAGGGATTAGATAGCTTGGTAAAGGGAAACACAGGTCCTTTTGGTTTTTTGGTCACCAGTTTGAATCCAGCCAGACTGGTAGTGACCATAGCTCCTGCTGTTCTGTGTTTGGCCTATTTTGGAAATGAATAGTTACGCTAAGTAACGAACAAGAGTGGTGTCTAGTGTTACAGTTAGCAGTCCCACTAGAGAGGTTAAAGATTGAATGGTTTCAGGACATCTCCCTGTTCCAATTCAGCACAGTTACTTACATAATAAAACTACTCTTCTACAATGTTTCATCTGTTGACTTCAAAGGGTTCTACAAACATTAAACTGCCCAACACTTGTGAAGTAGCATCCATACCCATAAGAAAAATGCACTTCCTAGTGCCAGCTCTAACATGAGGTTGATTCTTTCCCCATTTGTATTCATCATTTAATAACTCACAGCTTTCCGGCCCTCTCCCTTCTCTATACCAGAGTGGGGCCAGCAACTAGTATTTAAGTCAGTCTCAGCTTCCACGCACAACCACACCACGCTCCTCCCCCTTGAAAGGAGCACATCTTTTACTTTGATGATCTGAGCTTTTGATCTTAAGAAAACAGCATGTGTTTAGAGCTTGAAATATACCCTTAATGCAGGCTTTGGAGAGGAGAGCTATATGAGACTCCTACTTGTACATTGTATAGTCTGCTCTCTCAAATAGTTAAAAGGCTTAACTGCACGGGGGCTCAGATTGAATCACTTCTGATGGCTACCTAGTCTAATGGATAATGCGCTTCAAAATCTGAAACATAGTGGGACTTGGCCTAATTGCTTTTTCTCTCCTGCTCAGAAATGGCATCGGATGTACCCTCCTTGGCTGCAGCAGTTGCTTCTGCGAACCCTGGACTTGGTACACAGGCTGGAGTGGCCATTGCCCAGAGGACGAACAAGAGACGCCCAGGGTAAGTTCTAATAGCTAAAAACACACCATGCTCCTTGGCAGTGTCTGCTCCCTTGCAAAGCACTTTGTGTAATGTGCTGAAGAATGGGCAGCTTTGTAACGAGGAAAATTCCTTACTTTTGAAAGGGTTGAACTATTCCTCAGTCACTTCAGCTACCTTTGACTTCTGTTTAGTCATTTTTATTCCGTTGTATCTTTTATGCAAACCATATTCCCAAATGCCTCTAAATTAACAGGATTAGAGTTAAAGGGTGCGGTCAAAAGAAGTTGAGTTTCAGGTCAAAGGAGAAAAGATGTCTTCATCCAAGGCTGGGAACAACAAGGGGGGTCACTGAAGCACAGGTTCAAGGAGTCTGCTGCAGACTATGGTAGCAGCTAAGGAGAACACACTTCTGTTGATGCAGAAGCAGGAACTGTGGGAAGGTATGAAGGATGCCAGTGAATCATTAATACTCCTGTAATGCCTTTCTGATGGGACTTTGTAGGGCGGTGATCCCCAAACTTTTTAGTTTGCGACCCCGCCCCCCCTCCGCCCGCCCCATTGGAGCTGGGAGCAGGGCCACAGTCGGGGCCGGGAGCTAGGGCAGGGAACAGGGCCACAGTGGCGGGGGCCCAAGTCGGGAACAGCAGCTGGGGGCCAAGCTAGGGAACTGTGGCCAGCAGCCAGGGCTGGGGGGTGGGAACAGAAGTCAAGGCCAGCGCAGAGCTTGGGGCAGAATGGGGTGGTACACCCTCCTAACTGGCCCATAGGGCTGGCTCGGACCCTGCCACGCCCTTCCTAATGTTCCTCTGCACCCCACCTGTGCTGTAGGGAAAGCTTTCTTATAGCAGTGGTGCTTCTACTGCAGTTTTATTGTGTTAAATACCTTTGTAAGTGGAAGGGATAGGGAAAGTACACTTGAATCGTTTCTCTTAAAATGCCAATTGCTGGTAAAATCATCTTCTTTTCAAGCTGACTCAAATCTTCCCTCACCAGCTTTGCTCACTGCTCCGGCACAGTAGTCTGCTACTTGTTCCTTGCATTTTATTTACAGACTGGTATGCAGCCAAGCTGGTTCCGTGTGCTAGGTTCCAACTTGAAATGAAGCAAAGTGGCAACTCTTTCCCCCCTCCTATGCATACAAAAGGTGGTCACAATAGAAATGGCAGTCCTTGTCTAACACACAGGGATGCAATCTAATGTCACTAAAAATGCTAACTGTACAGTTTAGTGTTAACTAACTTTTCCTTTTTTTTTTTTTAAAGTAAAGGAAACTTGAGAATTTTAAAGTTGCAAAAACCAAATTCTCCAGTTGGAGACTGCCACCCTGATCAGATCAGGGTGTGGGGAATTTAGGGGGCTGTGTACTTCATAAGATCACTTGCTGTTCTGAGTCACCCACGATACTTGAAAACCAGGATTAATGCATGGCAAGGGTTTCATCAGAGGGTGATCTCATGCCAAATGGACTTCAGCACCATTGCACACTCCATTTCCAACAAGTGTATGCGGGAATCCCCCCATCTCAATTTCCTGGCCCTTCTCAGTTTTATTTTAATGTGGGGTTGTTTTTAATGTTGGTTGCAAACAAATTCGGCATCTTTCCAAGGTGCAGGTTGAAGGGCTGACATGCAGCAGAGTGGATAACCAGTCTGAAAGGAGAAATTATCTCTGGTAATGGTTGCTGTCCCTGCTTCTGTTTTTCAGGCTTGATTTTGATGATGATGATGAAGATGATGAAGAAGGGAACAGTAAATTCCTCAGGTGAGGCAGTTCTCTCCATGCATAGATTCTTTCAAAATATACAAAACTCATGGTAAAACACCAGGTGAATATTGACCCTCTTTGGAGGAAGGCATGGCAGGGGGAAGTTCTGCAACAGCACAAGGCCTGTTGGAAGGGGATGGGGGAAAACACAAATGCTAAGCATCTAGGGTAAGCTAATCAAAGCGCGGCGACACAAATAAAATTGTTTCCCTATTCATCTCTCACCCCTAGTGTGGTAAACTTTGAGGTCTCAGAACAATATCTGTCATTCTGCATCCCCATATGTTGTAATATCTAAACCTACTGAAGTAAGCCAAAGAGGCGGCATTAATTGTGTGAAAACTGGGTTGGTGTGCTCATTCAAACCATGCAATGGTATTTGGAGAGCAGGCCTGATAGTTTATGTATGTTAGGTTGCTGCCCTCGGTTAGAGTATTTCTGCTGGAATGTCTGAACAAAAAATATCTGCTAGTGAGTCTTGATGAGCCATGGTGACACTGCCGAGCCAGACAATAACACATCACTTGGTTATTTCAGTTGATAGGATTACGTATGGAGCAGCAGAAACATCGCTGCTGGTGTAACAAAGTGGCTAATGGGAGAAAGCAAATGTGATTTAACTCCTTTTAGATCTTTCAAAGGCGATTTAAGCAGCATGTTGCTCCTACAGCAAGGTCAAACCCTTTTGCTAATGAGCAGAGTTTCCATTACTACCCTAGCAATTTACCATTAAATCTATTGTACAGATGGTCTAGGTCAGGGGTTCTCACAACAAATGTTTTGGTGGCTTTGGAGTGCAGCCACCAATTCTTGCTGGTGGCTGTTCTGACAAATTTTCCTTAAAATACTTAATTAACTTTAGAAAAAACATATAAATATGCACACATACATGTTAAAATCATTGTACTTATTTATGTAGGTTTTTTTGCAGACTCAATAATAAAAATAATGTACAGTTGTATTTGGTGCTTCTGGCCCCTACTGCTGCACCGCTCTTCCCCTCCCCCCCCCCGGCTTCCCATCGACACCACTGCTTTCCCCCCTTTGCCCAGAGGTCCCTTCTGTGGCCTCGCACCCCAGGCTCGCCCCACTCCTTGCCTCTTGACCTCAGTGCCCAATAAAGTCAGCCCTGTGGCTGATGAGTCCCGTGGCTGATGTGGGGGCTGAAACCCTGCCTCAGAGTCCCTGGGTACTGCAGGGCCGCTTCTTTGCCTTCTCCTCTGTGTCTGCCCAGGAGATGTTGTGACTGCAGGAAAAACCCCTGGTAGCTGCATGCAACCACCACATTTGGAAATGCTGCTCTAGGTTAGCTCACAGCATCCCCTCACTGCTGAGAATTCCCAGTAGCCACAAACTTCCCTGTGTATCATAATCCATATAAAAGATTGGGAAGTAATGAAAAGCTTGTGTAATAAATCTGTAGTTCAGTTAGATGAATTAGTTTTTTTGGTTTAGGCAATCTAATGCAATCCTAGGATGTCAGGCGAGGTATTTCCGATAGAAATGGGGAAGTGTTATTACCATCATACAAGGCACTGGTGAGACCTCATCTGGAACATTGTGTGCAATTCTCATCTCCCATGTTTAAGAAACATGAATTCAAACCGGAACATCTAGCCTTTCTCTGCATCAGGATGATCAGAGGAATGGAGAAACTACCTGATGAGAATTAAGGAGCCTAAGAAAGCGAAGAATTAGATATGATTGCTCTCTATACATACATCAGAGGGGTAATACCAGGGGGGGAGAGGCATTATTTCAGTTAAGGGCAAATGTTGGCACAAAAACAAATGGATATAAACTGACCATGAGTAAGTTGAGGCTTGAAATTAGATCAAGGTTTCTAACTACCAGAGGAATGACATTCTGGAACAGCCTTTCAAGAGGAGACTTGGTGGCAAAAAACCTAACTTGTTTTAAGACTGAGCTTGATAGGTTTATGGGGTGTGCCTATAATGGCATGTGGCCCATCCCATACTACTGTTAGCAAGTCTCTGCAATGGCCTGAGATCTGACACTAGAAGAGGAGGGCTCTGAGTTACTACAGAGAACTCTTTCCCAGATGTCTAGCTGGTGGATCTCGCTCAGTGCTCAGGGTCTAACTGTGTGCCATGTTTTGGGGTTGGGAAGGAATTTTGCGTTAGGTCAGATTAGCAGAGGTCCTTCTGGGTTTTTTTTTAACCTTCCTCTGCTGTATGGGGCATGGCTTGCTTGCTGGTTTGAATTAGAGTAAATGGTGAATTCTCTGGGATTTGAAGTCTGTAAATTGAGATCTGAGGACTTCAGTAACTCAGGGGTTATGCGCTTACTATAGGAGTGAATGGGTGAGTTTGTGGCCTGCAATGTGCAGGAAGTCAGACTAGATGATTGTGACAGTCCCCTTTGGCCTTAGAGTCTGAGTCTAATGAAGGTTAACATCCATATCACAATTTATCAGTTTTTCCCAATCTGCATGTCATTTTGCTATACTGTTTCATGCCATTCTGGCTTTGGAATGGCTAATGAGCATGACAGTGATTTCGGCTTCTTTATTTATTTAATGGTCTGTAGGATTTATCTTCTGAATTCTAAGTCATTCACTGGACAAGGCTATTGGAGAAATGTTATCTTAAAAGCATCGTTTTACTTATGACTTTCAGGCAGTGGGAGGTGGCTGCTCTTGTTATGCCATCACTCTTATGCGTCATGTGGAAGAAATGTAACTCATAGGCTTATTAACCTCTAAGCACTTGGCAGTGGGAAAGAAAACTATGACTTCACTATGCCGGGTTGCAACTTGTATCCTATATAACTGGTGGGGTTTTTTCAGCAATGTTACATGTCATTCCTTTTCAATGATTAAGTATTTTAAAACCTTTTTTCCGTTTTTCCTCCTCCTAGATGTGATGATGATCAGATCCCGAATGATAAAGAGAGATTTGCCAGGTAAGAATTTCCAGTACTGTAGCTCGCAAAACCCACAGAGTCATACTGCTTACATATGGGGAGCCTCACCTACCCATTAGTGTATGTTCACCGCTCTTCTGAGGCAATGTTCATTTTTTGGTGTGTTGTATTTTATTCTGAGGAAAGCCTATGTCTTGCACCAGCAAAGCTAGAAATCCTGCTAAATTGTTTGAGAGCAATTTGATTGCAAAGGTGTCAAACTAATTCAATGTTTCTCTTTTGTGATGCTTCTCCTCTTTCAGCTGTTGATTAGAAGCCCCCAAATCTTATAAAAATACAAGTGTGCAACTTGCTGGTAACAAACTGAACTTGTACAGTGTTTCCCAGGGGGATGTTTTCTGCCTGTAGCGTGCCTTGTGGTTGCCTACTTGTGTATTTTGTAAAGGGATTCTGCAAAAGCTGTGTGGATAAATGGGGGACTTTTAGGAACCAGATAGTACAGTAGCATTGATGCTTGAGGGAAGTGTCAGGTAGTGTTGGTGGTGGTAGGGCTTTCCTGAAAGGTGCTGAGCACTCTCAAGTACAGCTGAAGTCATGGTTTTTCAAATGTCTCTTTGTAATGTTGCTAAACATCTGAGTTTTAGGTGCGTTCTGAATGCGATTTTCAGTCCATGTCTTCATTGTGAGGGTCCGTTTTGTCTGAGGCTATGTCTACACTGACGACGGCAAAGTCGCCACTGTCAGATCGACTTATCTGGATCGACTGAGCGGTCAGTGAAGACTTGCTCAGTCGATCCAGAAGCTGATGTTATTAATCCACCCCTGCAAGTGGCGTAGCGCTGCGTTGACGGGAACACGGTTCCCACCGGTGTCCTGCAGTGAAGACGGCACGCCGAAAAGAAGCACAGCAGTCGACGGGAGTTACGCAAGGTCTTTGCATACTTCGCATAACTCCCGTCAACTGCTGCCAGATTGCAGAGATAAGTGTAGACCAAGCCTGACTCTGTGAAACTCTTAGCAAAAATAAGCAACTCTAGAGCATTAGCAATGGTGCATGCAATGACTTGTGTTAAGCAGCTAAATGATTTAGCTAGAGGTGGACCTGAACCACTGAGTACCTTAGATCTAAACACTCCTGAACTTGTTGGAGTTAAATTACAAACCTCAGAGTGAAGGGCTCCTCTCTGGGTACGGTTTTACAGCCGTTACTCAATGTCAGAGCTCCTAGTGTTCCTCAGGAGAGAAAGCAAAGGACGTTACTTGAGTTTATAAAGAACTTCCATTCACTAAAAGGGCTGTGGGGAAAGGGCCTTGCAGGGTGTTGGGTCAGAGATCTTGAGGTTCAGGAATGCAGAAGAGGCAGCAATCTTCTTCAGACGAGACAGGAATGGCACTGACCCTTCCACAGGGGGAAGCCCTTCTCAGGCAGAAGGACAGTGTGGGGGCCAACATTGGGCCTCGGAACAGAAAAAAGATAAAAAATGGGGTGAAGGGGCAGGACTTTGGCAGAGCTGCTGCCTCTCATCCCTATTTCATTTTCTTGGGTAAGCTGCAAAGTTTCTACATTGGAGTCCCATGGTTGCATTTCAAGGTTTCGATCCTAATTCCTTGTTTCCGTGGGCTTACACTGGAGCTGTGAACCCTCTTACAAACTCTCAGCAAAGAGAGCAAACTCTCAAAACCAGCCTCTTCAGGTTTGTCATGGGCAGTAAATCCATCAATATGATAACTCCAGGGGCTTAACTTCACTAGACTTTTGTACTCCTTTCAGTTAATGTTAACCAACCTCCGTTAGCTAAGCTGGGTTAAAAATCCCTTTCCCCCTAGTGTAGCATGGCCTCGGTGACTTTGGATATACCCTGACCCTTCCAAGCAGTTAAAAACTCCATAATTCTCCACGCCAGTTGTGCAGTGTTGCATGTGGGGTTGTGTGGAAATTCATCTCAACCCTCTGCTTGTGATCAGTTTGTGCCCTGAAATATGAGATCAAGTTCTCCTTATCTTGGCATACATAGCTACAAATAGTAGCAGCAACGAACCTTATAATTACCCAGGTTAAAACAAACAACTACAGTAGTGGTTCCCAGCCTGTGGGGGCTTTCAAAGTGGCCTGCCACTTCCCTCCACCGGCTGCAGAAGGGAGCTGCTGCCTGTGGACCCAGGCGGAGCATGTTGCTGTCACAGGGCTAAAAGACCAGTGCAGGCTCCTTGCTGCAGCCCAGGGGATGGGAGATCAGCAAAATGCCTAGGGACCTAGGAGGAGCACTGGTGTCCCTCCTGGAGCTAGAGAGGGGGGACCAATAATCTCCTGTCTCCCTGGCTGCAGATGAGACCTAGAGACCCAGGTGAAACTCATGGGGCTACAGGGCACGTGTGGTTTCTCTGCTGCAGCCAGGGGAGCAGGAAATCAGTGAGGAGGGAGGCAGCCTCCTCACTGAACTCCTTCTGTCTGGCTGCAGTGGGCGGACGGGGACAAGGGGAGGGCTGCTGGCGAAGACTGGTAGCCCGTCAGTGTTGTAACCATTATATTTGTGGCCTTCGAGCCAAAGAGGCTGGGAACTACTGAGTTACAGTATTTAATTTCCACTCTTGTGGCTAAACAATTAAACAAATAAAACTGCTGAGACATTGGGGTTTAAAAGCTGCTAACTTGTAGGACCACTGTGTCCAACGTAATTCTGCATAGGTTCAGCACTTGCAGTGTCTGTTCATTATTGATGTGTTAATGGGTATACCTCTCTCATACGTGTTGACTATAAAGCAGCTGGTGGACTGGAGAATGCAAAATTGATTGGGTTTGGCTCAAATAGACATTTATACCACACGTTCGATCGTGAGACTCATGGACTGAAGTCCTTTGTATCGTGGAATTAAACTGCACCGATTTTTCACCTCCTTATTTGCATGTAGCCCATTTGCACGTAGTCCCATCTCTGCTGGGACCTCTGAGCAGCTTTCATATGACCACCATGTTCCAGTAGAGTTTTTTTCCCCTTCCTTTTCCTCAAAAGATGTATTGAATAAACCAGGGTTCAAAAGTCAATTAAGTACAGGACTAATAACAGTTTTCAGGCCCAGTGTATCACAGTTAGCCAGTGCTAGAAATTAGTGCTCTCCTCCCTGAATCTTAGCTATCTTTTGGAAAGCATGTCTTTTTTGTACCTGGCAAGTAGAGGGAAATTGAATGTAAAATAGTAGCTTTCTAACTTGGTTCCTAAGGCAACCTGGTCTTAAGGACAGAGAGCGTTGGGGGAAAAAAATAGTACCAATAACCTTTTTTAGTGTTTTTTTTCCTCCAAACCTTCATTTCTCTAAAAATGCCATAAGAGCATACATGTTGTTGTGATATTAAGATTTCTGTAGGCTCTTTGTTTAGATGGCTTGCTCGATACCTTTGTGGTTTCACCGCTGATGAATGTGGTCGTCTCAAATGTATGCTGACTATCTCATCATGTAGTGTCTCTGTGTAACAGTGTTATAAAGGGCACTTGTGTCTGTGTCTCTTGGCATTTTTAGATGTCTTTTGTCTAGCTCATTAGCATATTAACACCACAAATCAACAGGCTGTGTGTATTGATAAAAATACCTTCTTTCTCATTACTGGGGGAGATGAGAAGCATAACGTGACAGAGTCAGGACTTCTGGGTGCCCTCCTCTGCTCTGCTGCTGACCCTCTCTGATGCTGGGCAAAATCATTTCTATGTCCCTCAGTTTACCCATCTGTAAAAATGATTCTAACTCTTCCCTACCTTTCGGGCTTGTTTGTTGTTTTCAGAGTGCTTTGAGACACTCAGATAGAAGATGCTAGATAAGTGTATAATACAGTAAATTAATGACCACCTTGATTTGTGATTTGTTTCTTTACAAAACAGATGTGTCTCTAGGCTGGGTTTCCTAGTACATCTTCCCATTTTTTCATTTCTTTAAACTTTTTTCCATTTTAGCTTAGTTCACTGATTTTATTTTTAGGTCTGATGATGAGCAGAGTTCAGCGGATAAGGAAAGACTTGCCAGGTAGGAGAATGGAAATTTCAAGCATGGCAAAGCAGAGTCCTTCCTCTCCTTGATGTTTCTGCAGGCATCCCCACTTTTTTCTTATCTGCTGCAACCAAGGATTTGAAACTGGACAGACTTCTGGAAATCTCTGATATTAAAACTTGAAGGGGAGATAAACTTTATTCTCCTTGTGAGAACATCTCACGGGAATACCCTCAAAAGAATTTGTTTGCATCCAAGCCTAGACAGCATGAAGACTGCAGGGCAGAGTGAGCCTGGGCCAGTTTTTTCACAGATACTGGAGCTCTGCTAACTTCAGCCTTGGCAAGTAAAACCTCTCTTCTGTTGGACTGAGAGATGCCAGCTGCCAAGGAATACCCAGTTTGTAAGCTCCTGCCCTGTTGTCATGGTGCCTTTTACCACTGTATAAATAGATATAATAACTGTATTGGCTAGACTTAATGTAAATGCAGTACCCTGCCAAATACTGGGTTGGTATATGGCAAAACAGAATGGGCCCTGTGCTGTAAAAGAGTAAGATTTAAAAAAAACTAAACAAAACTGTATGTTCTTGAATAGTCATTCTTAAGTTATAGACAAAATCATTACATGGGCTTGGGTGTTTAGAATCTGTCAGGGTTGTGGTTGGCTTATTACATATTGCCTAAAAAGCAGAGACGCCTTCTGGAAGTGCAGCATTTCATAGTTTAAATATTTCTGACCAGATAAGCAAGATGTTCAGCGGATTAAAGGAAAACTCTTTAAGTGTGTCTATGGCATATGAGGGGCTCTCCAGCTGCTTGTGTCTACAGTACACTGCAGTACTTTCAGGAGTCCTCATTCTTTTAATTAAGCAGTGACCCCATAATGTCTTGTTAAAGCGGTTTTGCAAAATCCTCCTTCTTGGAAGAAGACTTCGCAATGGGGCAAATAAAATATTGATTGATTTTTTTTGCCCCCATTCTCCTGACAGAAAGGGTAGGTGAGTAACACTTATGTCTGGGCAGGTAAATTTTCATTGCAACTATGGAAGGCTGAATTAAAGGTGAATGGGATACTCAAAACACTGCCGAAGGCTATTCCCCCTTCAGCAAAAGGCAAGTTCCTATTAAATGACTACACAAGCCTAATAGGTGACACTCTTCATTTTTTTTAATTTCCCCTTTTTTCTTTTTCGTGTTTAGTTCATTTTTACTGTTTCTTCCCTTTGCTGTCATCCATCCAGTTTCATTTCCCATCACGTGATTCCTTGCATCCGATCCACTCTCTCTGCACCTCTAACCAATCTTTCCTATCGGAAACCTGGCATTAAGTTCTATTTTGAAAAATCGACCCTCCTAACCCAACTAAATTACATTTGGCCTGTAAATGCAATGTGGTGCAAACACATCTTAGTCTCTACCCCGGGGGTGCCGATAGGGAATGTCCTCAGGAGCAGACTGATTACTGAGAGAGGCATGTTAAACCCACTAGTGGGGTCAAATCAAGGAACATTCATTCTAATGCATCTGTAGGAATCTGTACCTCTGCACTGGCAGTAATGTGGTTGGACATGAGGCACAGGTATGTCTCTCACAGGTAAGGAAGTTGGGCCACTTATAGAGTTCACTTTGTTTTATACTGTAGATGAAATTACCTCCCCTTCAGAACAAAGAAACTAGCAAGCCATAGGGCCTAATAGTCCTATACGTGAAACTCCAGCAAGGAAAAGTGGCCTTGGAGTGGACAAAAATTACATTGACACCCACTCTATGACCTCTTTATGCATCCAACATGGTGTAAAGGTGCCTTAGGGTAACTGAGAATCAGGCCTATAGAGTTTACTTAGTTCAAAGGAGCGTCACCGCAGGAACTGTGAGGAAACCTATATTGCCATTGTAGGTTAGTGGCTTTCTGCAGAGCTATGCTCTATTGCTATGGAACAGCTGTAGAGAACTTCCTGTGCTAAAGTAGCTTAGCCCTAGCTTACTGTCTTCACAAGACTTCTTGAATAATCATAATTTAAAGCAAGATGCTCTTGTGTATGGCAAAGATGTTCTGGCTCTAGCTTCTCTCCCTTGCACTTGTTGTTCCCGTGTTCTTTCATGCATGCCCAATATGGGAGGCTTCTGCAGCCCTTCTAACTTCTGAAGACACTGGCACATCTTTGTGTTGCACTTGAGCCTGGTGGGAGCCCGGGAAGGGTTGACCCGATGAAAGAGCTAAGTCATTTGGCTCTTCTAACCTCTCCCCATCCGCTTTCCCAGGGAGAATCACAGCGAGATAGAGCGCAGGCGTAGGAACAAGATGACCGCCTACATCACGGAGCTTTCAGACATGGTGCCCACCTGCAGCGCCCTGGCTCGCAAGCCTGACAAGCTGACTATCTTGCGCATGGCTGTCTCTCACATGAAGTCCTTACGGGGTACTGGCAACACATCCACTGATGGCACCTACAAACCCTCCTTTCTCACTGATCAGGTCTCTGCTGATTTTGTAGCTCAGCCAAAGGGTGACTTTAAGTGGGGGAGCCATAAGGGCCTACATGTAGCTGGCAGTTGATGACTGTCTAGCCACTGGGCTAAGAATGTGTCTGTTCTGCATGCAGGAACTCAAACACTTGATTCTAGAAGCAGCCGATGGCTTTCTGTTCATAGTGTCTTGTGAGACCGGAAGGGTGGTGTATGTCTCAGACTCGGTGACTCCTGTCCTCAACCAGCCGCAGTCTGAATGGTTTGCCAGCACCCTGTATGACCAGGTGCATCCTGACGATGTGGACAAGCTGAGGGAGCAGCTCTCCACTTCAGAGAATGCTCTGACAGGTAAAGCAGCCTTCAATGGAAACGTCATGCCGACAATTCCCAGAATTTGTAGTGCGAGCACCCATTGGCCTGGTGTGTGGATGATCCTACAAGGCTAGAATTGGATCATTAGCGTTCCTGTGAAGAGGAACAAACTACCCTGTGCCTCTAACAGAGAACCTGAGGGTGCATCAGAAGATACACATAGGCTGAATTTCCCTTGTTCTCCTTACCAGGAGGTGCATTTTACTGCACCCCTGTGAAAGCATTGAATCCCTCATTCACCCTCAAATATGCATTGACAAGTTCCTCCCAATCCTTGAAGTCCAGCTCCCTTGGAGATCCTATGTGACAGACACCACCTTTCCAGCTGAGAAGTAGATGGGATGCCAAGGAGCCCCTAAGCAATGTGCCTGTATCTGCTCGAGCGAGGAGGCCTTTCCTTTTATCTCCTTAGCATCAGGGCTGAACATAACATGGTCAGCCCCTGGAGCAGGGGACTGGCTTCAGTAGCAAATCAAGAGTCTGTCTTTAGTTTCAGTGTCACATGAGGTTGGTCCATTGCTGTGTCCTATTTTAAAGCTGGTTATGTAGTAGCTTCTGCTTAGAAAATGAAGTGGTGCCCAGTATGCTGTCTGATGCATCCTGGTGATAGAATGAAGATCCCAGAAGTTGTCCTTTGCTTGTCTTTTTTTTCCCTCCTCAGGTCGTATCCTAGATCTAAAGACTGGGACAGTCAAGAAGGAAGGACAGCAATCCATGAGAATGTGCATGGGCTCACGGAGGTCTTTCATATGTCGAATGAGGTAGTATGAGGAATCCTTTAGGAGATCTGGTTGCATGAGCTCAGGGCTAAACCTGCTAACTGCTTAACAAATATCAGAGCAGTTAAACTTTTCTCTGGCTCTTTCAGCCTTCTCAGGTTAGATGAGATGAAAGGTGGCTCTGTAAAACCTGATTTTCAGCTCTAAAACAGACTCTTAATTTTCCCACCCTGTGTGAAGGGGATTGTATAGCTCTCTAAGATGTCACTTCAGGTTCCATTCCTGCTCTGCCTTTGATTTGCTCTGACCTTAGACAGGCCACCTAGCCCTCTGCTTCAGTAAAGCAGGGCTCGTTACACCCTGTTATAGTGGGGAGTGGAGACTTAGGGCTTGTCTACACTCACAGTGCTTCAGCTGCACCGCTGTAGCGCTTAGTGAAGCTACTGCCTAGGCTGACGGGAGAGCTTCTCGCATCGGCGTAGGTACTCCACCTCCCTGAGAGGCGGTAGCTGTGTCAGCGGAGACATCCTTCTGACGACAGTTCTGTCTACACCAGAAATTCTGTGTTGCTCAGAATTCTTGTTTGGAATAAAAGGGCAATGTGTCTGATTTAGTCTTTATCGATGGGGATTAAACTTTTTTCCTCTTGACTGGTACAGGTGCGGCAACAGCTCAGTGGAGCCAGTCTCCATGAACAGGCTCAGTTTCATGAGAAACCGGTGCAGGTAAGGTGTAGTGATAATCTAAAGATACATGTAAGTCTTGCACCCTGTGGAGTGATGAAGTAAAATCATACCTTAGAGTGCCGTGAGATACATTGCACATAACGTCTATGTGAGATGGTATATCACAGCCTAAGTGCTTAAATACATACACTGTCAATGCAGAGAGACTTTAGCAATCCCATTTCCCACAAGATGCTAATATGCAGACTAAAGCTTCAAACCATTAGTCTGTGCAGTGTAAAGATTAAAGGGCTAGCCAAACAGCACAGGTTGAGGTTCTCTTCCGTTGGGCTTTAATGGATTTATATTTTTAAATCAAAGAGCGTTATTTTTCAGAGGCCAGTAAGGCAGGTTCAGATGTCTTCTCTCCTAGAAATTACAGCGCAGGTAATAGCTCACTGTGCACACATCTGACCTTAAGAACGGCCATACTGGGTCAGACCAACAGTCTGTCTAGTCCAGAGTCCTGTTTTCTGACAGTGGCCAAAGCCAGATGCTTCAGAGAGAGTGAATAGAACAGAACAGTTTTTCAGTGGCTCCCTGGTAGTCGGTCTTAGGGTCACCCAGAGCATGAGGTTGATGGACCTCAGTTAGGTGTAATTGGGCACGCAGGCCCTGCATTTCCTACCTGTTGACACTTTATTTCAGTTATTTAAAGAATCCAAAATAAGTTGTCTCTTAAAAATATCAATTGTTTTCTCTTCTCTAGGAACGGCTTGGGTGCGGTGAAAGACGGGGAGCCCCATTACGTGGTGGTGCACTGCACAGGGTATATAAAAGCCTGGCCCCCAGCAGGTAAGGAATCACACCTGGGACTTGCAATGGTCAAGTTACCCAGCCTGCTCTGAAGCCAATCTTGATTATCAGCATGTTCTTGTATTCATTCCATTCATGCACAGCACTGCAGATGGCTCACGTCTCTAAGCCGGGATGTGTGGGGAGACATTTCAAAATTCAGAGAGAACTAAAAAGGGTTCCAGACTCTACTGAATCAGCTCCTGTCAGTCCGAGGGGTGGGCATTGAACTTGAACATGTTTTTAGCGTATCAAACCCTCTTGACTAGGAGAAGCGTTATTGGCAACAAAGTAAAAATAAGGCATGAAATACTGAAATCAGAGCTTCTCTTCCTGCTTCCTCTGTAGAATAAGGGGCTTTTGTACTCTCGACATGCTGTGATCTCTTAAACATTCTCTCGTCTTTTGTCTCAGGTGTTTCATTGCCAGATGATGACCCGGATGCTGGCCAGGGGAGCAAATTTTGCCTTGTGGCCATTGGCAGGCTGCAGGTGAGTAGAAGCTTTGTCATTCCGTGGGTCTCTGGAATATGGTGTTGCTGAGAATTAAACCACTTTCCTGCTTTCTCTCCAAGGTCCTTGACCAGTGTATTCTCTCCATGCAGCCCATCTATGTTTCTTTCCTCCCAGCTGTGCCATCTGTGATTCTAGATAAAGCAAACACAATAAATCTGGAGAATAAAACTATCCACAGCTCTGGCTTGCAAAGCCTACAGAAACGTAATCGTGCATTTCCAACAAGCCCAGCCCAGCCCTAAGCTGTACAGAGCTCTGAAACCTGCCAGGTGCATTCTGGGGACTGACATGCCAACGAGTGCACCGAATACCCCATCTGGCTTCACAATTCCTGCTCTCTATCTCATGCTGACATCTCCATTCCTGGAGGTGTTGTGAGCATTCCTGCCCTTTGAAGATGTGCAAAGGGCTGTTTAAATGTTGATGAATATTTAATTAGCCTTTGAATTGGGTGTGATTTTACCTGCCAGATGCAGCTTTATTCCACCTTTCTGACATACTTTATTAAATAGGAATGTCTCTGTCTGCCATCTGTACCTTTCCAAGCAGCAATGCCTGTTTCATGGTTCAATAGGAGAATATTCTGTTCAACCAGGTTGAGCACCCGTTGGATATGTTGACTGGGAGAGTGCACTTGCACTTCTGAGTGGCTTTCTTTAAACTCGAAACCGAATGTGATGGTGTGAAATCTGTCTGGCTTTTCAGGTTACTAGCTCACCCAGCTGCACAGACCTGAACAGCATATGCCAGCCAACTGAGTTCATCTCCCGACACAACACCGAAGGTATTTTCACCTTTGTGGATCACCGCTGCGTGGCTACAGTTGGCTATCAACCACAGGTGAGAGATGGCAGAAGAGACTGAAGAGAATGAGTGAAGAGAGTGCTGCAATTCAAACCTGCTTCCCCTTTCCCTTCCTCCACGTGTCATGGCTTCAGTTATCTGAGAGAACTGAGCTAAGACAAATTAGTACTTAGTTATTGAACCAGCCAACAATTTCTGCTCCACCAGTTGCTTAGAAAACAAATATAAGTGGCAAATCTGAAGAACTGTCCCAGATTGTGAATTGACATGGTTTTGGAACAAATGGATAAATTAGACAGTAGTAAGTCACCAGGGCCAGATGGTATTCAGCCAAGATCTCTGAAGGAACTCAAATGTGAAATTGGAGAAATACTAACTGTGGTATGTCACCTAGCCCTTAAATCAGTTTCTGTACCAGATGACTGGAGGGTAGCTATTGTGACTCCAATTTTAAAAAAGGCTTCAGAGGCAATCCTGGCAATTACAGGCTGGTAAACCTAACTTCAGTACCAGGCAAATTGGTTGAAACTATAGTAAAGAACAGAATTATCAGACATCCAGATAAACACAATTGTTGGGGAAGGGTCAACACAGCTCTTGTAAAGGAAATCATGCCTCACCAATCTACTAGAATTCTTGGGGAGTGGAGGGGGGTCAACAAAGATGTGGATAAGGGTGATCCAGTGATACAGTATACTTGGACTTTCAGAAAGCCTTTGAGAAGGTCCCTTACCAGAGGCTCTTAAGCAAAGTAAGCAGCTATGGGACAAGAGGGAATGTTCTCTCGTGGATCAGTAGCTGGTTAAAAGACCGGAAACAAAGGATAGGAATAAATGGTCAATTTTCAGAATGGAGAGAGGTAAATGGCATTCCCCAGCGGTCTGTATTGGCACCAGCGCTGTTCAACAAATTCATAAATGATCTGGAAAAAGAAGGTAAACAGTGAGGTAGCAAAGTTTGCAGATGACACAAAACTACTCAAGATAGTTAAGACTGAATCTGACTTCAGAGTTACAAAGAGATCTCTCAAAACTGGGTGACAAAATGGCAGATGAAATTCAATGTTGATAAATGCAAAGTAATGCACATTGGAAAACATAATTCCAACTATACATACAAAATGATAGGGTTTAAACTAGCCGTTCCCACCCAAGAAAGAGATCTTGGAGTCATTGTGCATAATTCTCTGAAAACATCCACTCTATGTTCAGCAACAGTCAAAAAAGCTAACAGAATGTTGGGAACCATTAGGAAAGGGATAGATAATAAGACAGTAAATGTCAAAATGCCACTATAAATCCATGCCCACAGCTTGAATGCCACATGCAGTTCTGGTTACCCCATCTCAAAAAATATATATTAGAAATGGAAAAGCTACAGAGAAGGGCAACAAAAATGTGAGGAGGATGGAACAACTTTCATATGAGGAGAGATTAAAAAGACTCGACTGTTCATCTTGGAAAAGAGACGACTAAGGGCGATATGATAGAGGTCTATAAAATCATTACTGGTGTGGTGAAAGTGAATAAGGAAGTGTTATTTTACCTCTTCTCATCACACAAGAATCAGGGTCACCCATTGAAATTAATAGTCTCAGGTTTAAAACAAAGAGAAGGAAGTACTTCTTCACACAAAGCACAGTCAACCTGGGGAACTTGTTGCCAGGGGATGATGTGAAGGCCAAAACTATAACTGAATTAAAGAAAAGAATTGGGTAAGTTCTTGGAGGATAGGGCCATTAATGGCTATTAGCCAAGATGGACAGGGACGCAGTCCCATGCTCTGGGTGTCCCCAAGCCTCTGACTGTTAGATGCAGGGACTGAATGACGGGACGGAGCCCTTGATGATTGCCCTGTTCTGTTCATTCCCTTTAAATCATCTGGGCCTGGCCACTGTCAGAAGACAGGGCCCTGTGCTGTTGGATCTGACCCAGTATGACCCAGACCATTAGTCTGACCCAATGTGGCCGTTCTGATCTTGTGTACCACTGTTCAGTGGAGGGAGGTGGCTCTGGGGTGTGTTTAGAGCAAATTTGATTGAAGCAAGCAAGATCTTTGCATCCACTTCTGAGTTTCAGATTAAACATCAGGGTCAAGTGCTGTGGGGCTGTATTTTGTAGAAGTGCATCATTTCCTAAAATATGTGGGTGTCCTGGCATTTTTGTCCCAGAGCATTGTATTTGGGAGTTGTAAGCGTGAGTCCAAAGTGGGGCAGATAGAGCAGGCCGGTAACAGGGAGTCTGCATATTAAATGGAGACTATTTCTTTTTTCTTCAAAATTAGGAACTCTTGGGGAAAGACGTTGTGGATTTCTGCCACCCAGAAGATCAGCAGCTTTTGCGGGACAGCTTTCAGCAGGTAATGTATTTAACCACCTTGATTGTTTACAATTTGATCTGCATCATTACTCGTAATGCTGTGCAATGGAACTAAACTGGTTTTACATTTTTATCTGTGCAGATTTTGCACCTCGCTGGCTTTCCATTTCTCAGTTATTGAGCAGCATTCATTTTAATAGATTATTAAACACGAGATAACTTGCTAAGATGCAAAATGAAACTGGGGGGGTTTATGTGTCTAATTTATTTTTGAATTCCTCCTTTTGCTGCTAGTTATCTAAGACCAGAGATGTGAATACAAAGTCTTGACATCAAGGCCATGCTTCATTGGCTGTGTTCAGACACCAGTTCATTTGCATTGCCAAGCATAAGATGTCAGAACTTCAAATGAATGTGGCTTGCCAGCCCTCTTGCTGTTTTTACTTTCTCCTCTGAGGGCGCTTGACTTGACTTGACAGGGCAGGAAAGACGCCACTACTGATGATTCTGAAAAGCAGCTCCTCATTCGTTTGACCCAATAGTAAGAATCATAAACAGCGGACAATCTTTGGTTGCTGGAGAAATTAACTTTTTTTATTCTTGTGTTCATATCCTCCATCGCTGCAAAAGAACACTAATTGAAGGTGTAAGAAAATGCTACATTCCACTCCCATATCATCATCCCGGGAAGTCCGACATTGGAGGAATATAAAAAGAGTTTAAAAGAATAGAGTAGTTGTACTATAGCTGGGAAGCATGATACAGTATTATAGTCTTACAGCAAAGAATGCTGTCATCAGCTTCTAGCAGGGTGGGCTGGGTGTGTGCTTATAAACAACGCTGCATTCAAACGTCTTCTTTTATCAGGTGTTACTGATGGCGTTAAATTTTTCTAGGTGGTGAAGTTAAAAGGCCAGGTTCTGTCAGTCATGTTCCGATTCCGGTCCAAAAACCGTGAATGGCTCTGGATGAGAACCAGCTCCTTTACCTTCCAGAACCCCTACTCAGATGAAATTGAGTACATCATCTGTACCAACACCAACGTTAAGTATGTACATGGCAATGGCTTTCAATCCATGAGCACTTTCAGTGATAGCATGTGCACTTTGCCTGATCCCGGTATGACCAGCTACCCAGACAGAACTGGGGTTCTCCACCATCACCCTCTCTTTCTCCCCCCCTCCCTCCCAAGCTTCTGTGCTTTCTTGAAAAGTCCATAACTACACTCGGCAATATCCTGATAGGAGTGTAGTGCGTGCATTGAAATGCTTTTAAAATGCATAGAATGGAATTCTTTTGGCTGCTCAGTTGAAGTATACTTTCAGTTCCAGAAATACCTTGTTTAACTCCTTAACTGGCTGCTGGTGCTGTTACTGCAGTGATTCTTCAGGCTGTATATTTGCATTTGGAGTGTTAGTACTAGGACGCTGGACTGTATTTTAATGTAGCTCTTGGCTTTCATGGAAGCAGGATGGGGTGTGGGTAGACTGGATTTGAAAAGCCGCAGTTTGACAGGGAGCTGGAAAATCCTCGGAGGAGACTAGAAAGCAAATATTTACTTTGTCGTTGTCTGCTTGCTTCAGTAGCTCATCCTAGAGTCAGGAAACAATCTCCCCTAATTGTGACATTGCAATAAAAAATAATGTGCGCTCTCTGTTACTATCTTCATGACCCCATCGCCCGTTTACTTCTTGGCAATCTTGGTGGCGTGCTGGCATTGCAATACTGTCATAGTTGGCTCTCCATCATGGGTAGTTGAGGGAGGCCATCTCTTCCTAGGGGGAGCACAAGACTCTTTGGGCAGATCTAGCACTTGACGTCCTGAGAGGGACTGCTCATGGCACGCGTCTAGTAATTGCTTAGCTAGTATTAGCCTCGAAGGAAGTCTGCCCAGCTGGACAAGAGGCAAATGAGACCATCTGTGCTTGTGGACAAAGGGGGCAGAGTTTAGAGGTGGATTTCAGGGGCCCTTCTGGACCTTTCTCAGTCATGCTGCACAGTCAGCAGTACACCGTATCCATCCACCAGTAGGAGATGCTCATTCTAACCAGACTCCCTTATAAAGATGCAGAGTAATGTTAATCCGGTCCCTCTAGGGGCTTCCTTTTGGTTCTAGACCATCATGGTCTGAGCACTGGGCTGGGACCCAGGAGTCTGCATTCTAAATCATGCCTCTCATGTGCGCTTAGCTTTATCCTGGCGTTAGAGGCCTTTCTTTGACCTTATTCTCTCCTCTTATTCAGTCCATGCAAATCCATTCTCATTTCCATACTCCAGCTTTCAAATATACCATGCGAGTTCAGACCGGAAAAGCACTGCTGTGCATGAGATGGCATACGGTGCACTTTAGCTGCCTGGGTCTTCACTATGTGAAGTGTACGTAGCTTTATTTTTCACATACCCAAGCACTCTCTGCTGGGCGGAAGCAACAGCATTTAAAACACATGCTGAAATGTATCCGTTTTTTCTGCCTTATGGGAAAGCTTGTTAAAGTTGAGTTACGTTCCCCTACATAGGCATCATGACTAGACAGAAGCAGAGCCTAGAGGATACTTCCAGGGTTTATGTTAGGCTTAACATTGGCCTCTTGCTGAGCAGGGTCCTAACTCTGACGCATGATTTATTTACTCACTCAAATGGTAAGTCATATATTTTAGGCCCGACAACCTTAGGATCATTGATTTGAGATGTACGTAGAACTGGTGAGGCTTCCAGTGTACATTACTTTAATAGCAGCTCTTATTGAATATCGTTGGGGGGCTAGTAACCTTTGGATCCCAGCTGTGTATCCCATTGAAGTCTGAGGATCGTTCCATTGACGTCGTCAGGCTTTGCAAAGATGAGGCTCTCGGACCCATGACTGAACCAAAAAAGGCAAATTTTAAAGGACAGTAACTGACACTTGCATCATTTCATTTCTCTCTCCCTTTTTAAAACAACATTAAGAAACTCAAGCCAGGAGTCTCGGCCTGCCCTGTCTAACTCGATGCAGCGGCCCCAGCAGGGACCGAATGTCAGCCTTCCTCTGGAGATGGGCACAGCACAGCTGGTGTCGAGGTGAGAGGATTCCACCATGCCTCTTACTCTGGTTATCTCTGTCTTCCCCTACATGCCACCCTGTTTTTAATAAGCCTGTCAGATATCTCCCCTCACCCCCTACTTTGCTCTTTGCCAAAGGAGCAGCCACTCTAGGGTCATATATCTGAGTCAATAGCTCCAAAACATTTATTTCAGCAATCAGCTAACCTAGTTAAGTAGCAGGGCTGATGCTGAACAGGTAATTAATTTTTAAGTGCATGAAAAGGAAGAATAGCTGATCAGCTGGAGTCCAATAGGCCATGCAGGAGATGGCCTGCTTCCAAGAGAATAGAATGGTTGATGCAGTGAGCCTCTCAGTTGCGGAGACTTCGCTTAGCAGGGTGGGGCCTTAAACTGGTCACCTTGGAAAATCCTGGGGTTTTTTTATTGGGGTTGACCGTCGGCAGAATCTCCAGGAATACCACAGCAGTCCTGCTTGCTGTCGTAGAGAAATACAAATTCCTGGCTGCCAGTGGGTCAGGGCTTCATTAGCTCAGTCGTTTTGAGCAGACCCAGTTCTTCTTACATTCACATTCTATTTTAGGCAGCAGCCACAACAGGCTGAGCTGGAAATAGTGCCAGGAAGAGAGAGTCTGTCTGGTTACGACCACTCTCAGGTAAATCAGCTGGGATCTTGATGGCCTCTAGAAGCGTTCTTGTTCTGTGTCTTGTGCTCTGTCCCTGACTGTAGATGAAAACCAGCCACTCTAGGGAGGCTGGGATCAGGGTTGCTGGGACTCACTTTAGCCCGTGTCATGCCACCTGCCCTGCATGGTAGTGCAATCATCTCTCCATCAGATGTGCTGGCACACCCAGTCCTGCAGAGCAGGGCAAAACTGCCTCCAGAATTCTGAGAATGGTACTGCCCAGTCCCTCTGCTTGTGCTGCTCAGGTCTCTCCAAGAACTGCCTCTGTGTGACCCCCCCATTCACGAGCTGTCCATACACTCAGCACCGTCAGTCTGGAACAATACGAGTGGGCAGTGAGACAGCACTAAAGCTCCTTGCTGGTTAAGGTGTATGGAAAAAGCTGGGTTACAAATGCCTTCGCTCTTTATCAGAGGCCAGCAGGTTGCTAAGTGTCTTCCTCTGTATTCCCCCCTAGGCATCTCTGTTTTGCCGACTGTTGTGCTCGTTCTTATTTCTCCCTCCCCTGGTTTCAGGTGGCTGTTCAGCCTGTGACCGCTGCTGGCTCAGAACACAGCAAGCCACTGGAAAAAGCGGAGGCTCTGTTTAGTCAGGAGAGGGACCCGCGCTTCACTGAAATCTACTCCAGTATCAATACAGGTAGAGAACGTGATGTCTGGATGTTAAGCTGGCTCTGCTCCTCAGTCTTATCCTGGCCTGGTGTCATTGCTCATTCTGTTTCAGTGAATCTAGTGCTGGGGACCAGTGCTGATGGTCTGTGGAGAGGGCTGTCCCCTCTTGCAGAACAGGAATATCTCAGGCATTGAGTACAGGCTTCCCACTCATCCACCAGCCTGCGTCTAACCGTTTTTCCCTGATTGCTGCCATCATAGTGGTCCCCAGGTGCCTTCCTGACTGCACTCAGCATCTTGGCAATAGCTTGTGGGGGCAGTCTTTTGCCCTATGCCTTGGATCAAGGGTCCTAGAACTGGGACTTCCTCATAACCCCTTTTGCCTATCCCCAGAGTGCAGATTTGCTTTCTGTAACTCTAAACAGACAACCATGAATGTCCTAAGTCCCAAAAGGATCTTAAGGCAAAGCTTATTAGAAAATTAAGAGGAAATCAAATTACATAAGCTGTTATGAAACCATCTGTGGTCTGGGTAATGTCTGTAACGAGACTGTCCCTTATCTAGCCAAGCTGAAGAATCACACTTGCTGTGGAGAGCTGAGGTGTTTAGCTCCCTTGGTTTGTCTTGGCCTCCCTCCATCAATGCTGCTTTGTCCCAGGCTCTAACCTGTTTGCCTTCCTTTCACAGATCAGAGCAAAGCCATTCCCGCCAGCACGGTGCCAGCCAATCCGCCTCTCTTTCCCCAGGGAAACGCTTTCACTCCGTCACGGCCCACCGAAAGCTTCAGGTGAAGTTGGCATGCTGGACTGGGTTCAGGTTTCTCTTCATGCTCTATCTGTCCAGGCTTAGTTTTCTGGAGGGGCAACAGAAGAAATAAGGGGGACAGTGCTTTATGGGATCTTTCAATAGTGGCCAGGCCGTGTCCCTAGTACTCTGATACTATTGTCTTTTCGTTCACTGAAGTCGTTTGGTTTTGCATGTTTGCTTATATTAATTGCTTGCCAGACAGTAGCTAGACACTGGTGCAAAAATGAATGCAAATGGACAGACAACATGGGGACCCATGTGCATGCTCTGTCACAACACGTTCGAGCAAGGCTAGCATCCCAGCCCAGCCCACGCTGTTGTTTTGTAATTGAGGTATATTAGTTGTGTGGGCACACTGTAGATTACCTCCAGATGCATGCTATGGTATTGACTCCAAATGCCTCCTAAGGCACATCTATTGGTAACTGTTAAATCTGGGATGATTCTTTAAAGCATTCTATCTTCTATTCCAGGAGCAGCATGGTACCCCCTGTCAATATCATCCAGCAGCAGCCTGCTTCAGCAGGCCAGATTTTAGCCCAGATTTCTCGCCATTCCAATACCACCACTCCAGTCACTGCAACCAACTGGGCATCAGCCACACGCCCGTCGTTCACGGCACAGGTAATGCTTCTCAGAATTCCTAGGGGGCCGTGATACAGGTTGGCAACAAGCACACACGTTGCTGACATGAGAATTGCCTTTCGCTAGCTGTGTGTAATGTTAGAGTGCTCTGACTTGGTTGACTTCTGAATAGCAGAGTGACGGAGAAATTTCCCTGGCACATGTGGTAGGTGGTGGTGTTGGATGCATTCATCTTCAGTTTGACAGTGATCACCGTCTCTTAATAGTTGAAATCTCAGCAGCTGCTTGTGTGAATTGGTCCCGATCCCGTTTTAAGGAGACGAGTGTTCATCTTCCACCCTGAAAACAATTGCTCCACCACTGCTCCTGATCGAGGTCCCTCTGGCACAATGTCACTTTCAGCAAAAAGAGAGTAGGGCTCAACTGGGCAGGTGACAGAACTTCCTCGGGGGCTGCTCCCAGACTGGAATGAACGGTTCCAGGAATGGAGGCCCACCTTAAACCTCCCCACCTTCCACTGCAAAGGCAAGGCGCATTTCTCTGTCCTTGCCTTTCTTTAGATAAACTCACAGCAATAGGTGTATTTATGAAAACCAAAAAGAAACCCCCTACTAAACCAAGGCACCTGCCCGTCATCCTGTCTCTGGGGCCAGGATGAGAGAACGAATATGTGACAGATGTTAGTCATGTTGCTTAATGCCTGGCTGGAAAGGCGCTAAAGTACTTCAGTAATGAGAATGGTGTAAAAACCTGTCTATGTGGGAGTTATTCGCAGCTCATTTGACCCGGAAATTGATGCTATTAATCCACCTCCACTAGGTGGAGTAATGCTTTGTCGATGGGAGCGCATTTCCCATCGATGCAGTGAACTGAAGACTCGGAAGTAAGTAGGAGTTAGGAAGTCTCCCGTCGACCGCCACTGAATTTGGCAGCAAGTGTAGACATAGTCTCAGGCTGGGTCCACACGACGGCGGCACATTCGCTGCCGTCAGATCGATTGCTCTGGATCAACTGAGTGGTCTGTATAGACATGCTCAGTCGATCCAGCAAGCGACGCAGGAAAACCACCCCGGTCAGTGGCGTAGCACTGTGTGGATGCCTTCGACGCAGCGCAGTGTGGATGCCGTGCAGAGGAGACGCTGCAAAGTCAGCGGGAGATTTGCAAGTGATTTACGTCACTTGCGTATCTCCCATCGACTGCCGCTGAATCGCAAAGGCAAGTGTAGACCGGGCCTCAGAGAGGCCAAGGAGTGAATAGGCCACAAGATGAACACTCTTGTCATTAGTTCATATTTCTATTAGTACGGCACCCGCTCACTCCAACCAAAATAGGCCCCTTGTGCATTGGATGCAGGCCACAGCACCTACAGAGACTCAGCCCTTGCCCTGAAGAGCTCTCCTCCCTACATGGGATCCCTCCAGGTGCAGAGCTGGGGCCGATCGGCAGGGAGACGCTTGCACTGCACAGGCTGTGCCTTCTGTATCAGTGGAAAACTTCAGTCTCCACTGCCGAGTCAGTTCAGCTCCCTGCACTGTTTTCAGCTTAGGAGCAGAATAAATACAGCGTTTACTTCTCTCTCATTCTGTTCTAGCACGTGGCTTCCCAGACAGCAAAGACTCGGTCCCCTTCATTTGGAATGGGGAGTTTCCAGGGCCCACCTTCCTCTTTCAGCCCAATGTCAACACCTGGTCCCACAGCTTCCTCGGCCGGGGCTGCTTATCCACCCCATGCTAACCGCAGCTCTGGCTTTGGTAAGTGGTCACCTTGCACAAGGAACATTGTAGGATCTTGCTGTGGGTGGTAGGACCCAGGTAAAATCTCCTTTAAAAAGATGCTTATTTGGATTTGTGCTCAAAGGTAGGGCTTAGGGTAAAATGTGGGCCTCACCTAGTCCTTCAATGTCTGGTTTCGATAAAAATGTCATGGACGCTGTACTAGCGTTACTTCTAAAACTGAATTCCTACCTCTCCTCTCCCCAGTTGCCCTTATTGAACAAGGGGGGGACCCAATCCAAAAGCTCTCCATGCAGCTGCAGCAGGGGGTCTAGAATGGACACAGGGTTGGGGTTGAAAGGCAGCTCTCCAATCCCATTCTCCTGAGCTTGCCAGAAACCCAGTCCAGAGCTGGTTAGACAGTGAGCGATAGGATCAGATTACCCTTGCTGCAAAGTGGCTGGGCACTGGAAGCTGCACCATCCCCCCCTTGGTCCCCCCCACCATTATTGCCATACTGAGTTGGCCAGCTGACACAATAACATTGACCAGCCAGTTCTTATGTTTTCTGACCCTTTAATGGCTCTTGGGGATCAACAGCTCTTGCTTCCCTTTGCTTAGAGAGACTTCTGTGGGCACAACCCGCTGACCTTGTTACTTTGTTGATCAGCCACTGAAACAGGGCAGACCCCCGCCCAGTTCCAGACCCGGACAGCAGAAGGAGTTGGCATGTGGCCTCAGTGGCCAGGACAACATCACGGGCAGAGCTCTGGGGAGCAGAACATCCAGCAGCAACCGAGCCAGCCTGAGGTCTTCCCAGTAAGATGTCACTCTTGTAACCCATGGAGGGAGAACAGGGCTGTAAATCCTGGGGGAATGCATGGGCTTGGTTTACAAAAGTGCAGGGTGTTGGCTAGAGTGCGTGACTTTGCACTGCAAGCTCCTTGAAGTGCCTTGGTTGGTGGGATGCGACAGCCATAATGATCCCAAGTGGGCTTGGATCACCAGGGGAGGAACTGTCCAAGTGATCTGGAGCTGTTCACCTCTGTTGGGTAACTGGTTTGAATCTGGTTTGGGATCCCAGTGGGGTCTGCTTTGTTCCAGTGGATAGGAATCCACTTCATCCAGCACCACCAGAATTGGCTTAAATTGTAAATCGTCGGTTTTGGAGGTACACACTCCCCTCCCTCCTTACCATTTTGTCCATAACTGGGCTAAGGTCTCCTGGCAGGGCGTTGTGTACAGTTTGTGCTGCTGTCTGAGCTACGCCTGCTCTGTAGAGAGAAGGAACACTTTGGTCTTCAAAACAAAATACAGTTTTCTAATGAATATTCCATAAGATTCCTCTGCATCGTGTACTCCACGGGGTTTGGTTGTTCGCTTTAGCCCCGTTTATCCTGGGGTGGAGGGGAGAGGGAGTGTAGCTACAATTAGTCACTGGTGGTATGAGAAATACAGCTTATATCTAGAGTGTGAAAGGCAGTTGGAATGTGTCTGCAGGAATCTTGACACTCCCTTTCCCAAAGCTTACAGTATCTTTTTGTTCTGTTTTTGTACAGCACCTAGCACAGTGGGATCCTAATGTATGACTGGAGTTCCTGCTCCTATGTGCTACTGTAGTACAGATATAATACTTATTTTGTGCTTACAGGACATGCTGTCAATGCTCGGAGACCAGGGAACCAACTACAACAATGAAGAATTCCCAGAGTTAAATATGTTCCCTTCCTTTTCAGAATAAAAAAAACTGAGACCTCCCCACCCCACAAATGTTATATAAATATCTATGTGTAAAGGAAAAAGCATCTAAGTCTTTTTTCAAGGACTCCTGAACTTTCTAAACACTTCCTGCTTTCTGGAGGCAGAAACTTCCAACCAAGAGTCCAGAATGGACAGCTCGTCCTAGGGGAGGAGGCTGGGTCTCTGCAATGCTGCCAGCCCTGCGTGGAAGGAACATGGATTGTTCGTCAGGAGACTTCTGGACTTGTGAAGCATTGGACAGTCCAGGCTGGAAATTCCCTCAGTTTGCAGGATGCATGAAAGATGCTTGCTCTGCACACTGGGTCGGGAGGAGAGGCTCTCGGCTCGTTCAGTAAGCACCACCCAAAGTTCACAAGGTGCTTTTTAAAATATTTTTTCAGTCTTCTATACCGAGACTTTTTAAAGACTTATTGCAACTGTGCTTAAATGTTGGGGGAACCTTTCCCAAATGTTAACCCTTTATAACTCGATCCTAGGTAACGCACGCTGGAGATTACAAATCCTTGGCTTATCCAGCCTTTCTCGTTGGGACTGCACATCACCTCATCAAGGAAGCTTTTGTGTAATCTCTCTGGAGAGGAAAGAGTTAGGATTGTTACTGGCTCCCCAGCTTGTGATGAGGGTGTATGTGGTGAGAAGCTTCCATGCGCACAGAAGCTTGGCTTTTGGAAGAACATGTTTATTTGAAATCCCATCTCTCTTCCATAAACAGTGCAATTACGGGTTTTTTAGTTAGCATGACCTATAAACTTGGGGATTTTTCATTCACTTAAAGGTGGGATGATAATGAGCCATAAAGTGTTAAATAATCATATGTAGCTTTGCTTCTAGATGCACCACTCCACAACTGATGGTTTCAGTGGTCCCATAAACCAGTGTTAAACGGGTTTTCAGTGAGTGTACCTATTAAGAATAACATAGCACTTTCAGTGCAACTTTACCGTTATCATCTCCTTTCCCATCACCTACATTTCTTAGTTTGTAGTCCCAGCTCCTGTTGGAAAACATTCTTCTGCCTTTCTAGTGTCTGGGTAAGGGATCTGGGAATAGCAAAGAGTTGCATTCCTCACTCAGGTCTGAGTCGCAGTCTCCAATCTGATGTTCCCTTAAAAAAATTCTTATTGGCAGATGTTGACCTGTTACCAAAATACAAAATGGAGGAGCGTGAAACAGGTATTTAACTTAAACATTCAAGCTTCGTGTTTGAATTCGCTGGCACCTTCCCTTGAAAAATTTCTGGCAAACTTCATGCTCTTTCTTGGCCTCTTTTTTTTTTTTTTTTTTTTTTTTTTTTAAAAAAAGATTCAGTAGGTGGATCTATCTGTCGTTGGGTTTAGCACTTGGAAACGAACTCCGCATCGCTGTGGTGGAAAAACAGAATCTTTCCTGAAAAAGGAAAGCTTGTCTCGTTCGTTTAGAGCATGGATGCTGTTCCACATTAAGTGAGATTTTGGATGCTGACCTCCTGAAATGCCTTGGGCTGACCATCCTTCGGTCAGAAAGATCAGAGCTGGACAAATAATGGATTTTTCCATTCGTTAGCAATTTTGCAAAAGTAAAAAAGACATTTGGCTGGATCAAGTTTTAACATTTTGTTTTGATTCTGAGCATTTTCAAGCTTCTGAGTTTTAAAATAAAAAAATCAGGAAATTTTGAAGCAGAGTTGCTTCAAACAAATATTTCAATCTTTTAAAAAAGAAAATAACTTTTGAATATTTTTCATAAACCATGTAGAGAACTGAACACAAATTCAGTGTTTTGTTGTTGCAGAATCTGCATTTTTCATGGAAGTTTTGTGCAAAAAACTTTGGCTTTAACAGCAGGATTGTCAAAAGGAAGGGTGTGGTCTTCATCTGGACTAGTAAATCTTGAGGTAGATGGGGTGGAGAATGTTGAGGGGGAACCTTTGCTAATTCATGTGTCCCCTCCAAAGAGCAGATTTCCTAGATTTGCAGGGCAGATAAATCTATCTGTGGAAGCACTGGAGCAAAACACATTTGTGTGACTATCTCTGTTGCAAAGTGAGACGAGACGTTTCCGTATTTTCTGTACCCTGCCAGAGATTTTATGGACACTGTAGATAAGAAGAACCAAACCTATACTGTATTCTCTTGCCTTCGTTGTTAAAACGAGTGTTCAGACACTAGTGACTTTGGGTAAAATTTTAAAAAGATCTGAAGTCCCATTTCAAAAGCGATTCAAACAATGGCTTTGAAAAATGGGATTTAAGCTCCTAGATCATGTATGAGCTTTTGTAAATTTTACCCGTATTCTTAATCTCTTCTCTGCTGGAAGAATTAAAAGGATGTTCAGTTGAGCTAACAGCAGTAACTGCATTTGGCTCTTCTCTTCAGCTGTGGCAGTTCACCACGTTCCAAATAACTTTTATCACTAGCTCTTTGGCTGTTGAGCCATGGGGTTTTCTCAGGCTTAGAGCAAATCTGTTTTGTAAAGTTGTAATGTGTTAATTATCCCAGGTATTTGTACTCAGTATGGCAGTATCTGCTCGTGAGTTAAGTTGTATTGACAGGACGGCAGAAGCATGTGAATGAGAATGACTAGAACTGTTCTGCGGCATCTCCCGAATGGCGTAGCTGTGTTAAGTTTACCAGTCTCATAAAAGAGAAGGCACCTCTAGCCTTGAAAATCAGAGTGAACCTGTTGTGACAAATGCTCTGAAACTATATGGCCATAAGGGGAAAACCTGTTTCTACAGAAACCATGTACTGTATGCACACTATTGTAACAAGATATCGAAGAGAAACTTAACCTTTTTTCATTACACAGCTAGAATCTTTCATGGGATGTGTGGGTGAGTGGACTGCTTAATAAGGCTTTGTTTTTGTACTGTCTGCAATCTGTTCTCTCTGGTGGTGCTTTGAATTTCCCATCCCTATAGCAGAGAGCTGGGCATATGCATGGCCGGACAAGCTCCTTCCAGCTGGGTAACGTCCTTCTCCACCATCCCATTCGTAACTCATGGGTGACCATGCTTGTTTCTTTCTTAGCAGGGCTGCTGCTAGCATGGCAGAGAACTTGACTCTTAAGCCAAGATGATGGCCTTGCCAAGAAAACTTGCCACCGCGATGGCTTCGTCCACCCTGACCTAGGGGGCCATTTTCCCTCATAGGTAGCATTGCCACCCCTCTTGTGTGCCCAGTCATGGGCCCTTTTTGTGTGATGTGCATTATCTGCAGGGACAAAAGGACAGACCTCTCTGACTCAGCACTGTCACGTGGGACAAGAGTCTTGAGAGCTATTCCTGGCTCCTAGCTCACCACACCTGAGTACAGTTGGATTCGGACAACTCTGGGCATGCATCACCATCCACTAGACAAACTTTGGTGGTGGCAGGCGTGGTTGGGCGCTCTGATACTTCAGTAGCAGGGTCCGTGTAAGTATTTTATAGTTTGAAAAGCCCAGATGTAAAAGACCCATAGGGAGGATTCAGCAGTTCTGGCGGGGCAGCCAGCTATAATAGATGGGCAGTCCCTCTCTGAGAGTTCAGACTTCTGAGGTTTGATCCTTGGGATGAAACCATTGCCGGGATGAGGCTTTAAGAGCTTGATCCTGTGTAATGCTTCGTATCTCCTTACATCCCATGGGCCTGGATGGTTGTACTCCTTTCAGTGAAGTGACTCCTCGACCCTACCCATCTACTTACCCCCAGGCACCTGCAGATTACACAGCAACCTAATTTAAGTATCACCTGGCAACCCAGCTGAGAAGCCAGAAAACTCTTTTTTGCCATGCAGGTAAAAAGGGCTTGCGTGAAATTTGTGTTCTGTAGAGATAATGGTGGTTTTCTTCCTTCTCTGCTCTGGATGCAAAGGGGTTAGATGCAAAGAGGAGCAAAGTTTTATTTTAAAAGAAAAATATGGAAATATAATTGAAAAAAGGTTGAGTTTCATTCGACTCCTGTTTTTGATAATCAGATATTTTTAAATGTGAGTATTTTATTGTACAGTTTGGTGGGGAGGCGTGCGGGAAGGGAGACGCTCAACATTTGTTCTTTTTTAAATGTTCTGTATTGAAGGCTTTGTGTTGTGACAGAGGTTGCAAATAATTATATGTAGCAGAGATTTTACAAGAAGATATTTTTTCCTTTTTAAAAGGGCAGTCTGTCTCTTCACTGCTGGGTGTCGTTTCACAAGCATTGTGCTGGCACGACTAAACTCGTTATGCCTGTAGGACCTCCATTGGGTGTGCAAAGGGCCCTGGATCTAAACCTGCCATGCTCCCCCCGATGAGCCTCCAAATTGACTCATTTTTCAGTCCACAGACCTCCCTCCACCTGCCTTTGCTCTGCTGCATGGGAAGATCTCCCTAAACCAACAGCACAGTTCTCCTGAGTGGCCTAAAGGAGAGATTTCTAAAGGTTCAAATGGGGTGGCTACGTGCCCAATTCTGGTGAAAGTAAATGGGAGTTTGTTGAAATTGTTGCTGAGACCTAGGCCTGGTGTACACTTACCTTCACATTCAGTGGCAGTCAACAGGAGTTACGCAAGCTACCCAGAGTTGCTTGCGTAACTCCCATCAACTTTGTAACTCCTCTTCTACGCGTCGTCATCAATGCAGTGCGCTGACGGGAATGGATGCAGCGCTCGCCACTTGAGGGGGTGGTTTTAACGCATTGACTTCCAGATCGATGGAGCAGGTCTTCACTGACCGCTCCGTTGATCCAGATAGATCGATCTGATGGTGAATTTGCTGCCATCAGTGGAGACGCACCCCTGGGATAAAATTTTCAAGGGTGCCTCCATCCCATTGCCTCAGGCTTCCGAGTGCCTAAATCAACGCAGAAAAAGGGATGTTAGGCTCCTATGTCATTTGGACCCTTTTGAAAATTTCACCCTAAATTCCTACCCCCGTCTTGTTCAGGAGATTCAACTCCCCCATATGTTAAAGCCCTCCGGATCCCAGTGCTGACCAGCTGTCTGCTGTCCTGAACTGGTTTGGGGAGCAGCACAACCTGCTATTTAAACGGTGGCTACTTAAACGAGCTGCTTTTGCTTGTGTCAGCCTCATAGTATGTTTCCTAGACACCGTGTCGGTCACCTGGGGGGGTGGTACGCACTGTGTCCTGTTCTAGAGATGTTCAGATCAATGTGCTGGTGTCACGAGTTTGCGCAGGGCCCCCCTCTGCTCACGTCCTCTGTTCCCAAAACCACTGGCAGACTTCGGCTCTGTGCTGTTAATTTACAGGTTCTTACCCACCACCGTCTATCATACACAGACCGGCCTAACAGCCCCAGGGGCCTCATAGTTGCAGCCACTGACCAAGGGAAGCTCGCCCTCCTGCTGTGTCTTCTCCCTTTTCTGTGTGTGTGTGTCCGTGTCCCCCCATCCTGCACTTCCTTCATGGGAGCCTTTATAGCGCCTGGCTAACACGCCGGGCAGCTGCCCCTCATCGACTCACTCTGTCCAGGTTTCCTCAGCTTGTTCCAATTCCCCTCAATCCGGGCTCCAGTGGTGGGGGGCTGACTCAGCCTGCGTTCTCCCAGCCCTGTCACAGCTCGCTATGGGGACGAAGTAGTAGCACTGTGTTCCCCGCTCTCCAGAAACTCGATATTCCTTAATCTCTAGCTTCAACCACCATTTGAACAGCTCAGTTCTCTTTCCAAGGCACACCCCCCTTTCTTCTCCCTGCAGTCATAGCTTGAATCAAGCCCAGGCTTTTTATTAGTAACCATCAAGTTCCTTCCAAGTCGTCCGGACCTCCTGTTCTTCTTAGCCAACTCCATCTCTTCCTCCTGGGATGGATTAAGATGTAGGGTGGGCCCATTGCTAAAGCATAGGTCACCCCCAAAAGCCCGGCCTATCACTAGAGCTGATAACCGTAGAACTACTACAGAGCCGAACTCTCTCCTGCCATCTTCGATCAACCCTACCGGTGCCTCCTGGCCTCCCCTGTTCTGTAACAGTAATGCCGTGGAAGCTCAGCACAGCTTTGTGTGTGGAAGAAGATGCTTCCTGTGTAACACTGCTTGGCTTGAACAACTTGGCACCATCCAGGGCAATCACTGGGGTGCTGGAGGGATTGCTTTAATAAAAAATCTGATTGCAGTTAAATGAGGCCAGGACATCCTTCCTTTGCACAGCAGCTGGCTCAAGGACTCCGTGCAGTGCTAATGTTATCTCAGTTTCTTGGCGTGGGAGTTGGAAGGTTTCTTTAGGCTGTTTTAGCAGCTCTAATGTAAGGAAGGAAGAAGAGATCATGTCCCCAAGGTCTAAGGTCTTCCCTGCCAGCTAAAGAGTGGGGGAAAAGGTTCTTCGAGGTGTCAAAGCCCCGAGCTCATCTGGTCCCCCCCAGATCTGGGGAGAAGAGTTGAGCATGGGCAGCAACAGGGAAAATGGCTGTTCAGAAATCAAACCCCCATCCCAGCAGATCAACAGTCCTGAGCCCCATTCCTTGTGATGTGGTTGGACGGAGATAGTCACGGCGTTCTCTGCTACGTGCAGGAAACCAGGCCGTGCCGAGGTGTGGAAGAAGGCTGCGACTGGAAAACCTGAGCTGCCTGGGGAAAGTGGCTCAGCCCACTGGTTGGTAGCGTGACTAAGCAGGTGGACGTGTTGCTTTCAGAAGCGGGGCTGCATTAACGTGTTTGCAGAACTTCTTAGGAGCTGCTTCAGTTTTTAGCTCTTCCTAGCAACTGAAATTGTGGTGACTGGATGGCTTATGGGTTTGCTGAGGAACATGAAACAGGAGCTTTTCACCTCGAGGCAAGCTGGATTCAACAACACCTGTTTAGCCTCTGTCTGTGGCCCTCGGTCTGTGCACTGGTGGCCAGTTGCCCATCACAAATGGTGCCTCTTCTCCCTATCTCTCTGGCAGAGAAGCCATGGAGACTGAACTCCACGCTGACCTACGAAGAGTAGGGGAGGAGGGACCCTTCCAGGGCATGCTTTGGGAGAGGGTCGCTTGCAAAGCCACCTTGTGCACAATTTTTAGAATCCATCTCGTCCTAAAACTCACTCTGTTGCTCTGAATGTCAGACTGAAACGCCTCTTCATCAGAGATCTACTCTGGGGAGGAAGGTCCTGGATGCTCCGACTTGGGGTAAGCGCAGGCCACCCTGAGGAAATAGCCCTGGAAGCCATGGCAGTGGAAACCTTTTTATCCTGACACAAGAATATTGCTGAGAAGTCCAGTCTGGAAGTGTGGAACACAAATGGCTCTCCTGGGAGCTGAGCGCGCACAATGCTCAATCTATAGAACCACAGGGTTAGAAGGGACCACAATGGTTTTCTAGTCTAACCCCCTGCCAAGATGCAGGATTTATTGGGTCTAACCCATCTGAGCCAGATGACTATCCAGCTTCCTTCTGAAAACCTCCTTTGAAGAAGCTTCCATGACCTCCCTAGGCCGTCTCTACCATTGTCCTACTGTTCTTACAGTTAGGAAGTTTTTCCTGAGTTTTAATCCGAATCTGCTGTGCTGCAGTTTGAACACATCACCTCTTGTCCTGCCCGCTGTGACAAGGGAGAACAACTTTTCTCCATCTTTTTTTATGGCAGCCTTTCAAGTATCTGAGGCCCGCTATCATATCCCCCCTCAATCTCCTCTTTTCCAAACTGAACATAGCCAGTTCCTTCAGCCTTTGCTCGCATGGCTGCATTCCAGCCCTTTGATTGTCTTTGTCGCTCGCCTCTGGATCTCTTCCAGTTTCTCTTCACCCTTTTACGCTGGGGACCAAAATTGGACACAGCACTCCTGCTGAGGCCTAAGGAGCACTGAGTAGAGCCTCACCTGTTAATGCAACCTAAAACTGCATTTGCTTTTTTTGCAACAGCATCACATTGGTGACTCACGTTGAGGTTGTGATCCACCACAACGCCCAGCCCCTTCTTAGCAATGCTCCTGCCAAGCCAGTTATCCCCCATTCTGTATTTGTGCATTTGGTTTTTCTTCCCTAAGTATAGGATATTACATTTGACTTTCTGTTGAATTTCATTTTGTCTTCTATAGCCCCGTTCTCCAACTGATCAAGATCCCTTTGAATTTTAGCTCTGTCCTCCGTGTTTGCAATCCCCCGTCTCTCCCCCCGTGCTTTGTCTCCGTTTGCAAACTTGATCAGTCTGCTCTCTATTCCTACCTCCATTAATAAAGATGTTAAATAGCAGACCCAGAACAGATCCCTGTGGAACCCCACTTGACTTCCCTCCAATCCAACATCATTCCATGAACAGTGACTCTGTGTAACTATCTGGTGTTGGGGGCATGATTTCCTCCCGGCATTTCTGGCCAATGCTTAGAAACGGGGGTGAAGGCCCAGCCCGTGCTTCCCCTCTTGCTCTCCAAGCAGCCAATCTGATCCAGCAAACCAGATGCATGGGGCCATGCCAGTAATCCCGTCTAGCCCAGCATGGCAGGAGCTGACATGCCCTCAGGAAAGATGCTTTCATAAGAGGAGGGTTGCCAAGCTGGAAAGCCTGTGTCTGGCCAGCTAATGAATCCCCAGTCCCTTTCATCTCTTGTTCTTAGCAGTTTTGAAGTGGTTTGAAAGCCAAGGTCAGAAATAAAATGGGAGCAGCAGCTAGCTGGACTTAACTCATTCTTTCCCTTTGAAGTCTCCTTCTCCATGATGAGACGTGGCAGCTTCTGCAGCGTAGAGAAGGCGGCTGTTGTTATCGCCATCCCATCTCGCCTGCATCCTATGCTTCCTTCCCCCTTAACTGCCTTGCTTAGCTGTCTCTAGTCTTAATCCTGCTCAGCTCTTGAGAGGTGGTGTGGTCCAGTGGTTGGCGTGCAAAGCTGGCACTCAGGAAAACTGGCTTCTATTCCACTGGACTGCTGGCTGACTTTGGGAAAGTCAATTTCCCCTCCATGCCTCAGTTTCCCCTTCCAGATTACAAACTGTGGGTTAGAGACCGTTTCTAACTGTACAGGACCTACCCACAACGGCATGCTGATTCCTTACCATAATGTCAAATGGTGACTGTCCTTTCATCTGGGCCAGCTGTTGTGTATCCACCAACCAACCAAAACAATTCTAGGCCCTGATGGGACTGCCAGATGTTACCAGTTGTCAGTGGCACCTCCCGCAGCTGCCCCCACAGCCGACATCCCAGCTCGTGATCTTCACAAGCGTTTTTCACGTGCCTGACTGAGGAGCCAGCCGCTGCGATAGGGGGAAGAAAGGGACCAAGCGGGAGCTGTCGCAGCAGCTTGCTGAGTTAAGGAACAGGCTATTCCAATTGACTCTTAAAGGAGCCAAATGAGCAAAGATGAAGCCTCCCAACTCTTCCTAGGGCAGTGGAGGAAGGTGACACTTTGGGCTTATTGAAAAAGGATGACAGCATGAAATTCTTTATGAAGAATGGCGAGCGCTTTCCAGCTGCAGATCTCAGAGGGCTTGGTAAAAGCAAACACCTCTCACTCTGTTTGCAGGTGGGGAAAATGAGTCGCACAGCAGCTGGGACTTGGCTACAGTCAGAGGGAAGTCGGCAGCGGCTGCAACGAAAGGCAGGACTCTTGTGGCTCAGCCTCCTGCTCAATTCACTCAACCACATTCCTTCCCCCATTTGGCGAACCAAACTCAGGAGTCCTGACTTGATGCCTCTAGCCACTAGACCGTGCTGCCTCATCAATGGAGCGGGATGGAACAAAGGAGCCCATCTTAAAGAGGCTGAAACTCCCACTCTTGCTGCACAGCTTCAGGAACCAAATTCCACCCCCCGACTCTTTCTGGCTGCAACCACTGATCAAAAAGACAATTCGCTCTGCCCCGCTCTCAGCAGTGACGTCCCAGTGCCCTGACCCGTGCCCCGAATGGCCATCATGCTCCTGCGTTGTCTCTGTCCGAGCCGACGGGCAGCTGTCAAAGTGGTCAGACAAAACCACCCACTTCAAAGGCCAAGCTGATTTCTAGCGAGCCGAGATCTAACGCTGGGGAGCAGGTTATGCCCCGTCTGCCCATGGTGGACTTTGCTAGCTCCTTCCTCCGCAGCACCTGGTGCTGGCCACTGCCAGAGACAGGGCGTGGGGCGCGATGGGCGTTACGTCAGATCCAGTCCAGCAATTCCTCTGTTCCCCATGCACTCCTGTATCTATTCTCCAGGTCGCCACCTCAAACGTCCGCTTTGCTCCCGGTGAAGGAGAGCGTGCTCGGAACCCGGCTGCTAGCCTCCGGCAGGCTCTCCAGCTTGTGTGCCGTCGGCTGGGGAGTGACAGAGGTTTGGCCTCTCAGCACCGCAAAAGAGTGGGGGCCATCTGTATAACCCAACCCAGCCCCCTCGCCAAGGGAATGGAAGGAATTCCCAGGCTGAAGGAAGGGAGTGGAGCTAGTCGTGGTAACATGGACTGGCTGGCGTGGCTGGATGCTGCGAATGATGGAGAATTAATTGTATTGTGGGCCTTAACAGCTGGGCAGCCCGTTGGTAACAGGCGTGAGCTCACATCCGCTCCTAAGCCGCTGGCTCCTGGAGCATTATTTCCCCCCTTCCCTCATGCATAAATCAAGGCCAGATGCTCCCTAAGGCCCTGCTGTTCCAGGGGGTGAGAGGTGGGGTCACCACCTGAGCAAACAGAAGAGTGCAGGCGGCTGGAGTTGGGGATCAGGATATTATTTATCGACGGCCAGCACCAGCCACAATCTGTGCATGGCCTGGACACAGTCCCTGCCCCAGACTGAATAGATGCAGGGTTGGGGGAGAAGGATTGTCCTACCCATATTACAGAGGGGAAAACCAAGGCTCAGAGGTGAAGTGACTTGACCAAGGTCACCCAGCAGAGCCAGGAACAGAATCCAGAGTTCTAGGCCAGAGCTGTCACCACAAGCCTGTTCTTCCTTGATATGATGCCAGCTCCCAGCACTAGCTCTTCAGTGTAAAACTGCTGGCAGAAGGAGTCCTGTGTGTTTGGCTGACATCTGTGCCTTGCTCCAGGATGGAGTGTCGTCACGGGGACGGTGGTGGTGGGGTTGTCAGCCACGGCTTCCTCTGGCTCCGCTATCAGGATTCCCGTAAATCAGGATTTCTTCTTGGCTGGCTGCTCCCTCCCCTCCTGCTCCTTCATTGTTTGCAGAATCCTTAGAGCTGGGTCTGGATGTGATTAAGCTGGGAGCTTGGTGAGGGTGAGTTATTTCTGGATTCTGTTTATGTCCCTTTTTAAAATATCACATCCTCACTCTGACGTGGTGAGAACGCCAAAGGCAGGAGTTGGGGGAAGGGAGCAGGGGGGGACAGACAGAAAGACAGACTTTCTGGAGTTGAGGATGGGAAAGGCTAAAATCCATCCCAAATGCAGGAGGGCATTAATTACTTACAGCACTGACAATAAAATAGAGGAGTTCTGACATCGCCTGGACCTTTTACTTTGGCCATCATGGGGGGTGTCACACCACAGGCTCTGTGGGTGCTGGACTGCTTGGGCGGAGAGATGCCCAGAGGCTTTTTGCAGGTTCTAGGATGAATGTGGCTCGGAACTGACATCTAGTGACCACGGGTACATACTGCAGCTTGTTCTTATTTCACTTCCTGGGCCTTTGTTGCGTTATATTATTCGTTATTTGTAATACTGTGACACTTTTAGGAGCCTCAGTCGTGGACCAAGACCCCTGGTGCGAGGCACTGTACAAACAGAATAAAAAAATGATCCCTGTCCCAGAGACCTTGCGATGGAAGCACAGAACAAGAGGCAGACGGGTACAAACAAAAACAAGGAGACGCTCGCTTTGCCTGAGAGGCAGCCGCGCCTCTGTCACCAGCAGCCTAGCCAGTGGCGAAGATGGGTTTTAAAGAGGCTCATGAGGCAGCCGTGGGGATGTTTGCAGGGAGAGGCAGCAGGGGAGAAAGAATAAAGGCCTTTGGAAATGTAACAAGTGGGCGATGGAGCCTGGGGTCGCAGGCCGACTGGAAGCAGAAGTTCACTGGTTGATACTGAATGAGGGGTGATAGGTTTGGATCACGTGATCCACCCCATCCGCCATTCCCAGCCTCTGGCAAACAGCAATCCCTTGAGCTTTGCAAGTGACGGCCAGGAACTGATGTTTGATGCAGTAGAGAAGAAGGAGCTAATGGTGAGGTGTGACGAGCAGGGTGATGGGCTAGGAAAACCCTTTGCTGCAGCCTTCTGAAGGGATCTAAGCAGGGCAGGACTGCATTTTTTTCAAGGCCAGGGAGGGACATTCCAGCAATCGCAGTACGAGATGCCAGCCTGGACCAGAGCTTTACCTGTGTGGGGGACTAGGAAAGGTCCATCTTAGAGCTGTTACGTGGAAAGAAGTGGCAAGGTTGAAACGCAGCCTGGAACTGAGGACCTAGAGAGAGGTGGGAGTCAAAAGCGATGCCCCGTGACTGAGAGGAGGTAGCCAAAAGGGGATTAAGAGCTCTGCTTTAGCCATGCTGAGCTGCCGGCTAAATGTCCACGAGGCGATGTCAGCAGGGACAGATTTTTAATTTGGGTGGAAGGAAACGGGTCTGGGGTCGAGAGGTAGATGTGTGTGGTGGAGGGCCGAACTTTGTTTGCAGATCAGATTACCCAGAAAGATGCTGCTGAGGGAGAAGATAAGGGGCCCAAGGCCAGAGGAAACTCATGGAACCTCCCCCTGCCAGACAGCCGGGGGTAGGGGAGGATCCTCCAAAGGACAGGATAAAGTAGTGATTGTAGAGACAGGAGGAAAACCACGAGAGACCCGGGTCTCAGAAGCCAAGGGAGGGAAGATTTCTAGAAGATGAGCATGGTCTGTGGTGCCAAAGGCAGCTGATGGGCCAAGGCGGATGAGGGCGGAGAAGCGGTGCTGAGCTCTGGCTAGGAAAGGCAGCAGAGACTTCCCTAGGAACTCCAGCCAGCCATGGTAAAGGCTGCTTTCAGTGAGCCTAGACGTGAAAGGGAGATGGGGCAGTGGCTAGGGGCACAGGCGGTCAAGGGTGGGTTTTATTCCTAGCAGCCAAAGATCCTGCAGGCCGACATCATGGCCCATTTCGCTCGCAAAGGCCAGCCAGTGCAGTGAGTGTCAGGGTGGGGCCCTGCCGTCCTAGGTGCTGGTGTAATGGGCAGGCCAGCAGCACCCTCCGTTCTGCTTTTGGCTTCTTGGTGATGGCTCAGGTCCAGCCCTGAGTTGGATAAACATCCCTGTTCCCGAAGGAGTGCGAGCTCGTGACTCGGTCACAAGCTGCTTGCTCACCCGCGCTGGCTCTCTGGCGTTGTGTGTGTGGGGCTGCAGCTCTTGGCAGAAGTGACTATCTGTGGTGGCCCCTCCGCTCCGGCTGATTCATGCTGGCTCCCTGCCGCTCTTTCCTAGCCAGCGTGTGCAAGTGCCAGGAATCTTCCTCCTGGCAGCTAGAAGCAAAGGGCTCCATCCAGCAGCGGGGGGGAGAGGAAGAGCCAGTCACGGGATCAGCCGTCACATGAGTCTCGGCTCACTTTGGGGGCCACAGGAATGCCGTGACCTACCAGTGGGAGATCAGTACAAAGATCCCCACTCCTCCTCCCAGCCAGGCTTAATAACTGGCAAAGACTTATTATATATATTAGAGTAAAGCCTAAAGGCTCCAGCTGAGATCAGGGCCCCTGTGCTGGGTGTTGCCCAGACACAGCAAGAGACAGTCCCTGCCCCAAAGAACGCCAGGTATGAAAAGACCAAGCAGACACAGGATTATTTTCCCCATCTGATGCACTCAGACTCCAAGGCCAAATCTACTCTGATCTGGATAAGCCAGGCTGGCAAATTCTCCCCAGTTACCATGTACTTAGCCCAGTCATTTGTGTTCAACAAAACCATTGCTTTGATGTGGAGCTGAGGGCCACGAAGAGGAAGTGACTTTACTTCCCTCTCTCTTTTTTATTTTAACTTCCTTCCACCCAAAGCAAACCTCTGTCCACTGAAGCAGGGCTGAACACTGCTCTCTCCTGCCCCGATGAATGTCGCTGCATTGCTGGGCAGACAGGTTTGTAGAGGGGGATGAGACCTGGTCCCAGAGCCACTTAGTCTGGGGATCGAGATGACGGACCGGTCGTGGTTTTGTATCCCTGAGGGGATTGCACATTCAGCTGCCCCTAGTTAATGGGCCAAGAGGATATTAAATGGGTCTTCATGCTTTGTTGTTTACCTGCCCTTGTTTGTAAGAGCTGCTTCCTCTGTATGCTTTCTAAAATCTCCACATTGGCAAGCGAGGGAGACTGTCAGAGCTGAGAATTGAACTCGGGCGTCCTGAGGCCCAGCTTTACGGCTGCTCTAGAAGTGAAAGCTGCATGGCAAAGCCTAGCCCGACCTGCAGGACACTCCGGATTCAGCCTGTGATCCAGGCTGTTGGTTTCCTTTAACTTTATTTAGTCTGATTTGAAAGGATACTTTCCAAATTCACCATTGCTTTTTAGTGCTAGCGGCAAGGCTTTGTATGGCACGCCATTGGAGAAGCGGGCCTTCCCTGAGGATGGAACTGCAGTGTGGTAAAATATGGCCTGCCCTTGTAATGGCAAAGCTTTCATCCCAAGCACGTGCACAAGTGCAGCGTCAAAAAGAGGGTAGGTACTCAGAAATTTGGGCACCCTTTTTAGTGTGCGCAGAGGAAGGCTCCTCAGCCAACAAGCCAGAATCCTTAGCCAGATTCTCTGACTAGTAACCGGAGCCTGAGTCCGTACTAAGCAACACCTGAGGGAGGGTGCTCATGTTTTAATGCAACTTTGCCTTATGGAAAAGGTTTAAAAAAAAACCCACCTCTACAAAGCTCTGGGGGCCCTGACTCCTACAATCCCCAGAACAGCCCAGCAGCATTAAATATTGATTTGAATATTACTGCTAGAGGTGGAGTTTGTGAAACACAGAAAGCTGGGACAAGACGGTGCCGCTTCCTCTGCTGGGCTGGAGTGGGGCTGGGAGCAGAAGCTCTGGGGTTCTTGTTCTGACACTTATTGGTGCTGTGGTCAGTGGATTTAGACGGGTGCAGGACTTGGCCTTTTCTCCCTCTGTATCATGGGGAGGAGGCTTGCTTTAGAGGGCTGCCGTGAGGCTGGATTAGCGACTGTCTCTGAGGGCTGTGCAGCTCTCCCCCGTAGTATCAATGCTCCCAGCCTACAGTGGTGGTGTAGCAATATAGGCTGGGAGGCTCGATGTCGCCACCCGGAGCGTGGGACTGCTGCTGGGTGTGAGGAGCCATGAGGGAGAGGATTGGATGTGACTGCTATCTGTGAACAGCCTCCCCAGAGAGGCACTGGGGTGGTGGTGACTGGTGAAGAGCAGAGAATCGAACTAACAGAACTGTGTAATATGTTTATTTGTAATGTGTGGTTCAACTACTAGATGTCTCCATCTGTGGCACAGAGTGTCAGGCAAGTTGTAGGTCCCTGGCAAACAAGGGAGATAAAGTAGGAACGCAAGCTGCGTGGAAGTTTGTTTAATTGTATGTGGTCGTGTTCCTTTAAACAAAGCCACCTGTTGTGAGGGATTGAAATTCCCTATCTCAGGGAAGGGAGAGGAAAACTGGAAGGGGGGGAATTTAAACCAAAATACCCTCCCAGCATGTTCCTGTGAAGAGTCCCAGCTGGCCCTATTTTAACTGGAATAGCTAATGCATGACTCTCTGGGTCTTGTCTCCAAAACGTGCCCAGGTCACCTGGAACTATTTCACTGCTCTGTTGTTACAGTGTATGTCCTCTGGCGCAAAGTCCCAGATCTCCCTGGGTGTCAATGCAGCATCTAGTTTAATTGAGGCCTGCGAGCAATTGGAATAAATAATAATTTAACCAGATTTGAGGGGTTATTCCCCCCCCCCTTCCCTGCCCAATCATGTGGAACCAGAAGGCTTGGTCCCTGGATCGTGGTATTGTGCTGGACAGGAAGGGTAAAGTTGAGAGCAAATCTCAATGAGGTTTTTAAAACTCCAGAGCCCTCTAGCCCAGATGGGGCTCGTTAGGCAGAACCTGCAGTGGCCTGGTGTGTAAAACCGGAGCTTTGACGGCGGGCGTGGCAGGGGAGAGCTCTGAGACAGGGAGAGGAGATGGACCTGGGCGCAGAGTTGCTTTTCCCTTTGATTAGTAGACCAAGCACAGCGCTCCCTAATGGGGGTGCAGCAGGTAGCCATTTTTGATGCTGTTCCCGCCCCCCAGCCTGTTTTTGCCTGTGAAGGGCCAAGGCTGCGTCCTTGTTGCAAGTTGCCTTCTTTCCTCCAGGCCTTGCGAAGGGAAGGGCTGCTTCATGAACCGCTGACCCTGGAGTGCTTGGTGTGCATCTAGCTGGAAAGCACCTTTCCCCAGAGAGCGGGAGTCAGCCTTTCCGGTCTGCTGAGCACTGTCCTCTATCTTGAGCCATCAAGACAGACTCACTGGAAAAGAACAGCTGTTCTCTCAGGCTTATTCATAGAGCCGTAGATTGTACGGCCAGAAGGAACCGTTAGATCATTTAGTCTGACCTCCTGTATAACACGGGCCAGAGAAATTCACCCAGTTACCCCTGGGTAGAGCCAAAAACCTGGGTTTGGCTAAACTCTCTCTTCTAGAAAGGCAGCCAGCCTGGATTTCGAAGATAAGGCATTGGGGAGTAATTTATCCCAATGGTTATTCACTCTTGCTGTTTAAAGCTTGTGCCTTTATTCTTAATTTGAATGTGTGTGGCTTTGTTCTGCCTTTCTCCACTGGAAGTTGTCGTAACGCTCATCGCAGCAGTACACAGCTGGGCTTCTCAACCAGACAGGGCCCCCACAGCCCTGGCGGCCGTTCCCATCCTGCAATATGGGAGTGGAGGCCCCTGGCAACCTGTCATCACGCCCAGGTTAAAACCCTGTATTACAGAGCAGCCTGAGAGAGCTAGGTAAGAAGGCTGAGTGCTTTGTCACTTATGCTGTCGTTTACAGCCGTGTAGAACTGGTGTCTCATAGACTCATAGGTCAGAAGGGACCAATATGATCATCTAGTCTGACCTCCCGCACAAGGCAGGCCACAAAACCCTACCCATACACATTTATAACAATCCCGAACCCATGACTGAGTTATTGAAATCCTCAAAAATGAGATTTGAAGACCTCAAGCTGCAGGGAATCCACCAGCAAGCGACCCATGCTCCATGCTGCAGAGGAAGGTGAAAAACCTCCGTGGCCCCTGCCAATCCGCCCCGGAGGAAAATTCCTTCCCGACCCCAAATATGGCGATCAGCTAAACCCTGAGCATGTGGGCAAGACTCACCAGCCAGCACCCAAAAAAGATTTCTCTGCAGTAACTCAGTTCCCATCCCATCCAGCATTCCCACAGACCATTGAGCAGACTTATCTGCCGATAATCCAAAATCAATTGCTCAAATTAAACTAGCAAATGCTGCCAACTTAATACGGCAGCATTTCTGCACTAGTAGAAATGATCACACAAGCTGTAGACAATGACGGCTCGGACCCATGAGAGAAGATAGGCCAGAGGCAATATGACCTAGCAGGAAGGTGCAATTCAAGGGACCTGGTTTCTATAATCTGGCTCTGCCAGCTGGGTGACCCTGGGTGAGTCGCATCCTGGCTCTGTGCCTCAGTTTCCCCATTTATACAATGGGAATAATGTTACTGACCCCCCTCTGTAAAGTGCTTTGAGACCTACTGATGAAAAGCACTAGAGAAGATGAGCCAGGCCGATGACATTCGGGTCACCTTGAGGTGCTCGTGTCTGCATGGAATGCCGTACTTTTGTATGAATGAGTGGAAGGTTTTCTGAGGAATTCGAAGGGGAAGCCCCTGTGACGCATGGCTACGAGTCGTTTAGGCTAGGGTGATGCTCAATGAGTTGGTTGCCAGGTTCCTGTTAAATTTAATCCAATCCTTGGGTATGAAATTCCCAGGCACAGAGTTTCTAGCTAATGCATTTGATTAGCTTGGAAGCTCTTTGGGGGTGGGACGGTCTATTTGTTCCACGTTCGTGCGGCGCCTAGTGCCATGGGAGCCTGTTCCATGCCTGGGGCTTCTAGGTATTTCTGTAGTGCAGCTAATAAATAAGAGGGGAACACATTTGCTGGGTCTCGGTCTGGTTTTCCCTTGCTATAGCCAGCCCGAAAGGCACCAGCTGACACGTGCTGCAGGGAGACCCAGGCTTCCGCTAGCCATGAAAACTGACTCCTGCCCTTGGAGGCACATCTGTCCAGAGCAGATAGGGGCAAATACCACTCGGTCTTCAGTCCGATCCTTCCTCGCACCTGTGACAACTTCAGTCCTGCCAGGAGAGCAGCAAGCAACACATCTGAGTCAACTGTTGGGCAACCCCTTGGCCAGGGCTGGGGACTAAACCTGGGCTCTGCCCTTGCTAAACACCTGTGTTGCTACAGTCTGCCCTAAAGAGCCTGGGCCTGGAGCAGCCACAGCAGAGCAGGCGCAGAGGGGGACATATAACGCTTGTTGACCTGCAGATTACACGCTCCTCCATGGCTGCAATTGGTGGGTTCAATTCCCAGTCCTGCGGCTGGGAGGAGAGGGGCGTGTGCGTGTTTTCCAGCCCTGGCTAGGCAGTTTTACCTCTACCTGTAGCTGCTCCTGCCCTTAGCTCCCGAGGTCCTGTTCAATCCCTCCGGGCCTTCGGCCAAGAGGTGCCATCACGTGAGCAGCCTGCTGCCCCCGGGGGGAGCAACGCTGAGCCTCGTGTTGACCCAAGCGACTCCTGCAGCTAGTTGGGGGGTTGATTAGACCAGGAGCTGAGCTCCCGCAGCTCCCATCGACTGGAACTGGAATTAGGCCCTTCTGGGGCTAATCCAGCCAAGGGGCTGATCTGTCCCAAAGTCAGTGGAAAGGGAGGGTGCTCAGGACCTCCCTGACATGGACTCTTCATGTGTGGCTCATAGGTTCTGCAGAGGGTGGGGGTGGTACCTGCGACTCTTAAAAGCAAAGTGTCTGTAGAGGTTCCTAGGCGCTCCCGTTCTGGGGCAGGGAGGGAACGGTGCGCTCTGCGACAGGCTGGGCTCCAAAGAAATCAGAGCCATGCCAGGGCTATGGCGGGAGGGATAGACACAGGCCCCTGGATTCTCTTCTGCACCCACTTTGCCCGGGCAGAAGTGGCTCCGCAAGGGGCAAGGCCGGGCTGGATTGGGGCCTGCAAAGGGCAGAGGGGACTCAAGTTCTGCAGGCAGCCGCAGGTCATGTGAAGCAGACACTGAGCCAGCACCTCTCCCTGCTCCCCTCCCCCTGTATGCAAATCTGAGTAAACCCTGCCTGAAACTGACAGCCCAGATTTTCCAGCCGGCTGCCCGACTTCCTCAATCCAGCCAGCATAAAACGAAATAGCAGGCGACCACTGCAGCATCCCAGCCCTGATCTCGGCTCGGCGTCTCTCCGGGACACGGCAGAGGCTAATAACTTTGGTAGCCGAGAGCAGGCACGACGGACAGGTGAGCCACGCTTTCCTCTCTGCTTCTGGCACTGGCTGTGTTCTTTGATAGGAAGGAAGTCTCTTGGCTCTGCAGACAGAGTAGCCAGGGTAGGGTCCACTTGCTTCTAAGTGCAAGTGCCCCGTCCATACGTGTGGCATTTGATGCAAAGAAATTCCCCTGCTTGTGGCATTGATGAAAGAGCTTTGTCTGAGGGCCAGAGAAGGCTCTGTAGCCCTAAGCAGTAGGCTTTGAGACTAGGTTCTTTGTTCCCTTTCACTTCCTTCTTCTCAAGCATCACGACTTACCGGCAGAGGCCCAGAAGCCCACAGCCAAAGAACCCACAGGCCTGGTTGATAGCCTGGGAGTCTGGCTTGTCAGCAGTGTTATGGGAGCACCTGGAGTCCTTGCGGGAGAGGACGGTTTCCCTTATGTTCAGTATACTTGGAGCGGAAAACAGGCCCCGCCCTGAAGGGCTTCCACTCACACTAGGCAGAACAAAGGTGGGAGGGGAAACTGAGGCACAGAGTGGGCGAAGTGACTTCCTCTAGGGTCGCCCAGCAGCTCCAGGCCAGAGACAGAACCCAGGTGCTCTGCGCCCAGCACTCTAGCCATTAGCCCGCGCTGCTGGCCGCTGATTTCTAGAGGGGGTTAGCAAGCGGAGCCCAGCACGGGGGAACCAGGTTGTGGCGGAGCGGAGGGGCCATCAGTCCATCCCTGGGAGCTTGCACGCTGGGGTCAGGCAGGGTTGGAGGGCGGATGCAGGCAGAGGGAGCAGACGAGCGTGGAGCTGAAGTTGGCGTAACTGAGCGGTGATCATGTTGGCTGTGATGTGAGAGCTCAGGGCTTGATCCCGGAAGCTGCCGAGGGCAGGACCGTCTGACGGGACACCTGAATTCTGCACCCAGCTCCGTAGCCCTGGGGTGTGTCCTGTCCCTGCACTGCCCCAGTGCGTCCTAGGTTGGGAAATGGTGATAGCAGCTTTAAGGGGAAGCTGGGAGGCCCAGCAGTTAGGCCAACTGCACTGGGAGCCAGGACACCTGGCTGCTCTTCCCAGCCGGGCTGCTGACTTGCTGCGAGACCTTGGGCCAGTCTGGTCCTCCTGTGCCTCAGTTTCCCCATCTGTAACGCAGGGATAACAGTATCTGCCTGTGGGAAATGCCTCGAACGGGGGGAGCTGAGGCAGCTGGGAGCTGCGGTGGCTTTAATTCTGGGCCAGCCTTCTCCAGGCGGCGCCGCCGTAGGGCAGTGAACAACCCTGGGCAGCTCTGCTCTGCATTCCTCCCCGATCTCCTGGGAGCTCTTCAAAGGGCCCTAATGGGAAACAGCTGTTGGGGCTCATGTGACAGCAGCTGGCGCATTCAGCTGGCTGGGATCCAGCTTATGAAAAAAGAGCCTGGCTGGTGCTGATGTTTTCACTGAACTGCCCCATATTAAACCCCCCACCCTCTGCTCTGTGTTTGTCTTCAGGGGAGCGGAGAGTTTTGGAAGGGCTCCACGGAGCCAGAATTCAGAAGCAAAGTCCTCGCTCCACTCCTGGAGCAGGCGCAGTGCGTGATGGGGCAAGGCCATATCCCCTCCCCCTGCTCCCAGCAAGGCTAGGCCTCCGGGAAGCTTTCTGCGTTAGCCCCCTGCAGCCTCGGGGGGGGGCGCACAGAATGGCGAGCGCTCACCCTGCAGGTGGGATAGAACAGGATATTAACGCCTACAGGTGTTGTGACACCCCCGCCCCTGTGTTTGTCAGTCGAGTTTGAACCCAACTTTCAGCACGGTCTTCTGCCACTGGAGCTAAGAGGGCAGCTGTTAGCTGGCAGCTGTAGTAGGCTGTTATCCTCTATGTGACCTGGCCACTAGAAGGGGACCTGGCCCACATTTTGCCCTGTGTTATGAATGCAGGGTGTGAAAATTACTCTGTATCAAGAGCCAGGGGAATCTGTACTGATCCTGTGTGGCTGGAGGTCGTCGGGGGGGGCGGCCTCGTACTACTTTCACCTGTCCAATGCTGCCCTGTTCATGGCTTTCCCTTTTGTCTTAGCATGATGTGGTGGATCAGCTTCCTGGCTCTGCTGCTGCCTGCAGTGAAGACCAGCATGCACCCAGAGGAGACGCTGGATTCCCAGTGGGAGCTGTGGAAGAAAACCTACCACAAACAGTACAACGGCAAGGTACCAAGAGGGAGGCTGGCAGTTCCTTAGGGGTCAGGAAGTTGGGTGGAGCAGTGGCCAGCATAGCTGAGGGGCTGAACGCTCGGTGGGCCGGGCCCCCGAAGCAGCCGCTGCGCTGCTCACACGCAGAGAGATCTAAATCCAGAGCCGAGGTCTGCATCTTCTGCTAAACCCTGTGGGGCTGATTTGCTCTTATGCAGTCGCTTGTACCACTGCAGAGATCTGCCGCTTTACACCCATTCTGCCCCAGTGTAAACGGGTGCAGAGAGTTGGGACCCCTGGTTTCCTGCAGCTGGAGCACCGAGGTTTTACTGAGAACAGGGCAGCTGGTTTTTCAGTGACCGATCAGGAGCTTTTGGGGAGGGGCGGGTCTGTTGGCAGTGAGATTCCACTTCCCCTGAGGGACACGGGGTGGGAGGGATAAGTGGCCTAGGCAAAGCATGTCTTGTGGGGCTTGCAGCTCAGTGACGGGGATTAGGGGAGACCCCAGAATGGGTGTAGGAGCTAACAAAGGGGAAAGGCCGAGTGGCTCACCCAGACCTATTGCCCGGAGGTCAATGCTGTGTGACCCTGAAGGGACGTATTCATAGCGTTTAATGCTAGACTGGTCTTTGGAGAGCTGCTAAGCCTGACATCCTGCACAAGAGACCCCAAATTATCCCCAGCATGAGGAATATCCAGGATGTTAGCCGGGCCCCATTGCAAGGGCCATCCGCTGCACCACCCAGCCTCTTTTTACTGTTCTGGCCAGCCTGGGGAATTCTAAGGCAGCTTGAAAGCACCCGGGTGCCTCCAGGACTTTGCTGGATGTTGGCTGGCTTGTACGGGCCAGGATATGGGTGCTCAAGTCTAGTGGTGGAGCAGGCAGACAGGTCGGGGAACGAAGCTGAGGGTCGGCACTAGAGTCAGCTGCCAGTTCCCAGAGCCAGGGGTCCGAGCCAGGACTAGTCACTGAGGATTGGAGACGAGCACAGTGGGAACAGGAGCGAAGGGGCGGGGGGCTGAGGCAGGAGCAGAGCAGGAACCAGGCACAAACAGGGTCCCATGCAGCCCCAACAGGAAACCACACCGTTTCTCAGACAAATGTCCTGTTCCTCCTCCTGGCTTAAATAGCAGTGTTCTTCTAATCGGGGGAGCTGGGCGAGCCTCCAGTCAGAGCTCCTGTTCGTGGTGCCTTGGCTGGGGCTAGAGCCCTGGTGGCTTCTCAGCCCAAGTGGTTTCCACGGCCATTGGGTGGAGGCCAGGGCATGGCTGCTGCCAGGCGACTCCCAGGCCTGGGTTCAAGACCCAGGACATCACATCATCTACCCCAGGGCAATATGGGAGGCTCACTTCCAGGGCTCTGGATCTCTGCTGTCCTCTGGGACAGCGATACCTCTTCCACCCACCACATGGGCTCCCAGACCCTGCCCGGGCTCCAGTGCTGGCGCCAGTGGGAACCCGAGCAGGGTCCGACCCTTGCCGCCCAACAGCCCGGAGCATTTCTGTTCATCCATCCTCTCCGCCCCGCAGATGGACGAGCTCTCGCGGCGGCTGATCTGGGAGAAGAACCTCAAGTACATCAACACCCACAACCTGGAGTTCTCTCTGGGCACCCATACCTACGAACTGGCCATGAATCACCTGGGGGATATGGTAGGTGGCGATGCCAGGGTAGTTCCTGGCCCTCTGGGAATGAGCTCCCTGGCACTGTAGCTGTGTCACTGGCTGTCTGTCTGTCCTGCAGTCATCGTCAGGATGTCCGGCTGCCTTCCAGGCTACATGTTTTTCTCTTCCTCTGTCTCCTTCTGAACGTTCTGCTGTAGACTGGCCATTTTCACCCAACGCCTGCTGGAGTCCTGGACAGATTCCCACTGACTTCCCTTGGTGCATGGCACACCACACAGCACATACAGACCCCTTGGGTTGGCCCTGCCCTGAGTAGCTAGGGCTCAAGGTTCTGGAAGGGCTTTGGAAAGGACAGATGGTCCTGTGCTCAGGGCACCAGCCTGGCCCACAGGAGACCTGGCTTCCATCCCCTGCTCTGCTACAGAGTCCCTGTGTGACCTTGGACAAGTCACTTAACCGCTCTGTGCCTCAGTTTCCCCATCTGTACAATGAGGTAACAGCACTGCCCTGCCACACAAAGGGCTGGGAGGGTAAATATATTAAATATACTACGGTAATGGTGGTATCTAATTCCGGTACAGCGCTCTGTGACGTTAATTCCCCAGCATCTCATCTGCTCTTCCCCTTTGACTTCCCCTTTGGGGGCTGTGGTTCTTCGTTACCATAGCAATGGGGGCTGCAGGTAGTTGAGCTGAGATTTCCTGCTTATTGTATCGCAACTGACTGCTACCTCGTCCTCCTCCACCCCCCATCACCTCCCTAGACTGTGGGCTCTCTGGCAGAACAGGGCCCTGATCCTGGCTCGGTGCCTCCAGGGGCCAGCAATCAGGCAAGGAAGATCTCACCAAGCGTCTGTGCGTTGGGGTTTGCTCCTATCTGAGCCTGGCTGTCACATCCCAGCGGTGCCTCTTGCATCCATGTTTGTGCACTTTGGCCCCTGCGTCCGTGCCGCACCAACTTAAAAACTCGGTGTTCATGGCTAGGCGAGAGGGGAATTCTCTCTTGGTGGGACCTTGTTTTTCTCTCCACCCAGAGCACTTTCCCCAAGGCGTGTGCCAGCCTGGCAGGCTTAGCTGCGCTAAAGTTCTCTTCTACTGTGCAATTCCCCAGGCAGTACCTCTGGGTCACTGACCTTCCCTTTCCCCACCTCCCGCTCTTGGCAATGCAGCAGCTTTGGCCCAACAGTGACAAAATTGTACGCCAGTGCCCAGCATGGCCAAATGTCTGGCTCTCCCTCCTTAGAGCAGCGAGGAGGTGGTGCAGAAGATGACGGGGCTGAAGGTCCCTCTGTCACGCCGACCCAGCAATGACACGATCTATGTTCCTGACTGGGAGGAGAGGGTGCCGGACTCGGTGGACTGGAGGAAGAAGGGCTATGTTACACCTGTGAAGAACCAGGTAAGTGGCGCTGCTCTCCAAGGTCGGTGCTTCCTTTTTCACTAGGAAAACCGTATGGCTGCCCTAGGACTTTTCAGTACCTGCTCAGGCAGCCAGTGGCTGGATTTGGGGCTTGTTTACATGGTGGTAGAGTGGCTCCGGATTTACGTCAGAGTAGCAGAGACCAAGTTCTGACTCCTGTCAGATCCCAGTGCGGAATAACCACAAACGCTGGCTTCTTTCTGCTCTCTCTTGCGTCCTGCCCCATCTTTGGCACAGCCCCTTAGGCTAGGAACAGCCTTCCACTTCTGACCATCTCCTTCCTCTGTGCCAGGGCCAGTGTGGTTCCTGTTGGGCTTTCAGCTCCGTCGGGGCCCTGGAGGGGCAGCTGAAGCGGCAGACTGGGAAGATATCGTCTCTCAGCCCACAGAACCTGGTCGACTGTGTGACCAACAACGATGGCTGCGGTGGTGGCTACATGACCAATGCCTTCGAGTACGTGAAGGAGAACAGGGGCATTGACTCAGAGGATTCCTACCCCTACATCGGCCAGGTCAGTGCCCCGGCTTCTGCTCCACCTCTTAACTTGGTGAGGGAGATGAGGGCAGCTGTGGGGGAAATGATGGCCATGCACCAACCCAGGCGTGAGGTCCGCTCCTCGGAGCTGTCCTGTGACACTGAGGACAATACAGCCGCGAACACCTGAGAGTAGAATTTTGCAAGGCTGGGTGCGAGGGACTTGTACTTTCTTGTCCTGAGGACAGTGGTAAGCGGAGCGGGCTAGACCCTATGATCCAGCCCAAATAAGGGGCAGCTGGTAGCTTGCACTGCCATGAGAGCAGGGCAGTCCACTAGACAGTGACTCTAGTGACCATTGATTTCCTGCTTCCCCCATTGCTGTGCCAGCTCAGGACAGCTCACTAGGGGCCATGTTGAGACACCTCCCACTCCCTGCCCACCTGTCAGTTTTTATCAAACTGGCCAAAACTTTTCAGATTTGGTTGCCAAAAACTGAAAGGGAAAAAAATTTTTTTTAATGAAACTTGAAAAATAGCCTCAGAACCCACCAGAAATTTCCGATTTGATGAAGCAGCCAGTTTCCATCCCCCCCCAAAGCCTCTTTGACAGGGAAATTGCAACTTGCTCTATTGGTGACATTGCCAGCTGCTCCATTTGCTCCCTGCAGGATGAAAGCTGCATGTACAGCCCTACAGGAAAAGCCGCCAAGTGTCGCGGGTACAAGGAAATCCCAGAAGGGAATGAGAAGGCCTTGAAGAGAGCCGTGGCCAGGGTGGGGCCTGTATCTGTGGGCATTGATGCCAGCCTGTCGTCCTTCCAGTTCTACAGCAGAGGTAGGAAGGGTGGAACCTCATGAGCCCCCGGTGGTGGTGAGAGGAGAATGGGCATTGCCCATACAGTGTGGTCTGCTCCACCTTGGATTTTGCTGGTGGGAAGGGGGCCTTAGGGGTGCTGGGCACTAAGGGGAAGGTAAGACCCCACTCTTTGCATTTCATTCCACTCAATTAATCATCATCGCGCCTTCCAGCCTGCAGAGTCCTAATGCGCTGTGCAGATGCCACGGAAATGCAGCCACCTCTGGGGTGGAAGGCAGCCACTGGGCAGACAGAGGAGGAGGAGGAGGGAGAAGTGTTGACCTAGGGCATCCCTTGGTCTAATGCAAAGTCTCAGCAGATTTTTAATGCACAGGCAGAGCAGACAAGAGCTGGGCTCTATGACGGCCTCTCCCACACAGCGAGTTGTGTATGGTGTCCCACTGTCTATGCTAGTGGTGCTCGAGCTGTCCCATGAAGGACACCCGGGGAAGGGGGCAGAGGTGGTATTTGAATGCTTGCGTGTCAAAGTTGCCTTCAGGGTTAGAATCCTTCCTTTATAATGGGTTCTTTCGTGACAATCTGAATAGCAACTAACGACACTTAGCACCGATTATAATGCTTCGCATGGACAGTTGATGGTATTTAAAGGTGACCAAATTTGAAACTGATTGCTAGGAAATAGATTCATAGATTCCAAGGCCAGATCGTTGTGACCCTCTGCTCTGACCTCCTGTGTAACTCAAGCTGGAGGACTTCCCCGAATTAACTCCTGTTCGGCTGTTTTACTAAGAGAGGCTCTAGTTCAATCTTGATTGTAAAATTGCTTGAGGGAGAATCCACCCTCCACCTAAGTACGTTGTTTCAATCATTAATTACTCTCAGAATTTACACTTCATTTCCAGTCTGAGATACTTTTTCACACAAAGTGTAATTAGGCTGTGGAACTCATTGCCACAGGAAGTCATTGAGAGCAAGAACTTAACAAGATCCAAAAACAGATTAGACCTTTTATATAGAAAACGTGAGTAGCCAGAGCTGTCGTTGTTAACACTCATCGCTTTTGGAAGGGATATTAAAGTTTGTGCTTCAAGATTTAATAATAAGTATAGGCACAAGATAAGAGCGAGGGGTTATCATCGGTGGATCACTCAGGCTCTACAAAGGAGGTATAATTATTCCCATTATACAGATGCGGAAACTGAGGCAGTGAGGGAATGGGTTTAAGCCTCTCTCGAGCTATTAGATACAAGGACGAGACCTGACATGGCTGGGAGATTCTCACATCTGCCTAATGTGGGGTGCTTACTGTTGCCTGACTCATCTGATGCTGGCTGCTGTCAGGGACAGGATTCTGGGCTCGCTGAGCCATAGGGCTGGTCCAGTCTGGCGATTCCTATGTCCCAAAGTGCTGTTTCATTCACCCACAAGCGACTCCTGCCTTCCGTCCCCCAGGTGTGTATTACGATGAAAGCTGCAACCCTGAGAACGTCAACCACGCGGTGCTGGCTGTAGGGTATGGGACCCAGAAGGGCAGCAAACACTGGATCATCAAGAACAGGTAACGCCATGCCAGCCAGTGCCCTCGAAGGGCACCGGCCTCCGAGTGCAGCCACAGCCTCTGCCAGGCGCCCCAGGGCGAGGATAGGTGGCCTGGGGCCCAGAGTGGCCTTACAGAGCTGGGGAAGGGCCATGTACTTTTAGCCAGTGAATTCTTTTCACTTGCTTCTTCTTTCTTGCTGCAGCTGGGGAGAGGAGTGGGGCAACAAGGGTTATATCCTGATGGCCCGGAACATGAACAACGCCTGCGGCATCGCCAATCTGGCCAGCTTCCCCAAGATGTGAGCCCGCCGCCCCGCGTCCTGGTCCAAAGACTCAGCTGGATTCCTGAGCTGGCATCGTGGAATATCAGCCTCTCTGGCCACCGAGCAGACTCGACATCCGTGGAGTGCTCTCCCTCGGCTTCTCCCCCATTTTGTAGCCTTTCGTACCCTGTCATTTTTTTTTAATGCTCTGCCCTTCTCCTCGTTTGATTTGCCAAGTCAGACACAGGGATCGTCCCTTGCCTAGGAGCCTCCCCCACCACAGTGTAGACGCCCTCCCTTCCCTCTGGGATGCGCAGAAGAAGGAATCCATGTCTGCGGACAACAGGCACAATTGTTAATCGCCGCCCTTCCCTCCGTGGCGAGTGGGGACTCGGCCTCTCACCCAGCAGTTCTGGAGGAACAGGCCTCTACCCCCATGAACTGCAGAACTATAGCCACCACTTCCCCTAACTCCTGGAGCTGCTCTGCGGACCCAGCACCCCTCATTCGTGGGCACCAGTCCATTACGGCATGCCTGACGCACGCCCTGCTGCTGGGTTCTGTCCTGCCCCATCCCCCCCACTGTAGGGACAGATGGACACACCCAGACAGCTGAAAGGGATCGCGTTAGCCTCCATTCTGAAACCTTGGGACACAGCAGTGAAGGGGGCAGGTTGCCTGAACTCCACCTCCGAGGGGAGGAAGGGAGTTTCTGCGTGTGGGCTTCATGTGCCCCTGGCCCATCTGTCCTTTGTGCCGCTCGAGATGTTGCCTCTCTGGGTCTGGAGTGGGGCAGGTGCTTCGCATGTGTTTTGTCGTATACGGTAGCAGCTGTGCACACGCCGTATCCCAAGCACACTTGCAGCCCTCCCCCAGCGTGACAGGTTCTGGTGAGACTGACATGATTTTATTTTTAAATAAACCCAGCTGGGAATAACCTCTGCCTCACTTGGTGCTTTTCTTTATATTGGTCTGAATTGTCACGGGGACATTGATGCCATCACGGTCTACAACACTGTCTACAAATACATGCCTCTTGGCCTGGTGTCAGGTTGGCCAGTGTGAGGGAACACCTCAGCCCTGTTCACTGCCTGCCCGCCCTGCTGTTAAACCTCTGCTGTTCCCTATGTGCACAGGAGCATCTCAGTGCTCTTTGAAAGCATTAAAACAATCTCGTAGTCCAGACAGATTGGGGCAACAGAGACAGAGAGAGAATTAGACCATTGCACCAAATGCAATCCCCTCTCCAACTCATTACACTTACACATAAGCAGCTAAAACTTCATTGTAAGCAAGACAGGGAAGTAATTCTTCCACGCTACACCGCACTGATAAGGCCTCAGCTGGAATAGTGCATGCAGTTCTGGGCACCACACTGTGGGAAAGATGTGGCCAAATGGGTGGGAGGCCAGAGGGGAGAACAAAAATGATTCAATGTCTAGAACACCTTGCCCAATGAGAAAAGATGGAAAAAAGTAGGTTTATTTAGTCTGGAGAAGAGATGACTCGGGGGATGTGATAACAGTTTTCTAGTGCATAAAAGGTGTGTGTTTTTTTTTTTTTAACAAGGAGGATGAAATATTTTTCTTGTTAACCTCTGTGGACCGGACAAGAAGCAATGGGCTTAGATTGCAGCCAAAGTAGTTAAGCAAATTTCTTAGGGAGGTGGTGGAATCTCTGCTATTGGAGGTTTTAAAGAAGAGGTTAGATGAACACCTGTCAGGGATGGTCAGTTTTTATGTAATCCTGCCTGGAGTGCAAGGGACTAATCTATTGAGGTCCCTACAATTCAATGATTCTAGCATGTAATAGCTGCAGGAGCCCAGCTGGCAGGAGGAAGCGATAATCAGGCTGGGTAAAGCTGCACCTGGCTTGTGTTTTATGCTGGGTTCCTCTTTCTGAGTGGGCAGGGAACAGTTTTGTGTTTATTTTTGCGCTAAGCATGAAACTAGGTTGAGAGTCGTAAAGTTGGGGGGAGGGGGAGAGGGACGGAGAGACGTGCAGTACACCAGCTCCACCCAGAGCTAAGGTGCTTTTTGCCCAGCAGCATTTCGTCTGGCCTATGCTGTTTTTATTGCAGTCTATACTTCCTGATAAGCAATGGATGGCTCAATACCAGGCATACCGACCACTTCCCATCATTCTCAGCACCTAGATGTGTTTATGCAGCTACAGTGCAATCATGCTGAGTACTTAATTGTACTCATGCAAACACAAAGCACGTGCAAATAAAATTCCCCCCCTCCTCCTTCAGCTGCTGAGCAGGGAGAGCGCTGCTCAGACCTTGCTTACACTTGCTTTTTAAATCAGGAAAGGGTCACATTTTCAAGTTTTTCTCTGCAACAAACGGGTGGGAAACTGATGCTTTGGTTTGTTAAACGTAAGATGAAATTTTCATGGGATCTCGTGACTCCAGAAGCTGGGGCTTAAAGAAAAACACCAAATAGGATGAGGCCTGTGCTAAAATCATAAGAGTGGGTGACGCTGGGCGGAAGCACGTTCCCACAGCACGAGGTTGTAACGAGGTCACAGGATGAGGTGAACGTTGGTTGCCATGTCTTGATGCAAAGAATTTTCCTTTGAGGCAAACTTCAAGAGAGGCAGTTTGATCTTTTCCCAAGCACAGTAAGGGAGCCAGAGATCCCAGTGCAACACTTAAACTGGTATATCAACATAAAGGATGAAACTGGGCCTCTGTGTCTGCAAAACCCTAGTCGCCACATGTTTCCAGGTCTTGCTTCCTCTCTTAGATGCTCCAGGAGCCCAGCAGATGGTGCTACATCACATGATAAACGTGCATAGCCAGAGCCTGGTTTTTCAGCTCCTGAGATGTCAGCAGAACTTTCACTGAGACCTTCTTAAACCATTTCAAGCTGTCTTTAAAACAGGGTGAGCTTTGTCACAGCCAAGGGCTAGCTGCACCTCTGACCACTCCTCTGGCCGCTCACACCTTACCTTGTGTCCGTGCCTTTTTGGAGGTGGAAGCCTGCAGTTTTTCCACTCTCAGGCAGGTCCTGGGCTACTGTCCTCTATGTATGTCAACTGTGCTCACAGCATGTCCAACTGGGGTCAGGTCCCTGCCGCTCTTCCCCTCGGGAGCTGTGATGAGTGGTAAATAACTGGACAGCCTTCCAGAAACAAAGTGTGGTTTAAATTTAACAACGGGAACAAAGCATGGCATAAGAGAACACGTTTTAAATCCAGCAAAAGGCCTCCATGCGTGTCTCTTACCTGTGGCTTGCCTTCCCTTGGAAGAGACCTGTGATGGGATGACTTGCCCGTGGGCTGGAGATCCTGGGGCTAAGCCAGGCCTGATGTGAGACTCACGGGAGTGGAACTGGATGATGCCAATATGAAAGGTAGGAGGAAGCCAGGCTTCTGCTCAGCAGAATAAGTTCCCTGTGGATGGCAGGAGTTTAGGAAATGGGTATGAACTATGGGGCCACCTTTCTGGACATTTGGGACGTTAAGGAGCCTTTTGAATTATTCTGGGGTACTGACCAAGTTGCAGGGAAGGGCTGGTGTTAGCCCTGAGGGAGACCATCCAATGGCTCCGAACAGCCCTCTCAGAGACGGAGCAGAGGGAGGGCTCTGCAGAAACACCTGGGGGGCACCCAGGCGAATGGCCATCTTGTTACAAGGCCCTGTGCTGGTCCAACGTCGCCATCACTCCGCACTCTCTGGGGTCGCCCTCCTCCCGTCCTTCAGTCTCCTTTTAAACCAAGCCAGAGTTCCTTGGTTCTGCGTTTTCTGAGCCTGGCTGGGAGCAACAGTCTTGTCAGTCGTCCTGGGTGTTTGCTGAGCGACTGTTACCTGGGCTACAGTCTGCCTGTATGTCCTGATCAGCCTGTTCTTGCGTCAGTTCGGTAGCTGTACATTACTGATGGTAGCCTACAGTAAGCATTCCAATAACCAGGTCGCATACCGCATTCATAAATTATTACAGAACAGCTCCAAAGTGACCACACTTTACACTGTAGACGGCTGGGTTTCAAGGCCAGAAGGGACGTGTTCTGATCATCCAGTCTGACTTTCGTGCATAACCCGGGGCAGAGAACCTCAGCCATAATTTCCAGGTTTGCTCATTCTGCTCCATCGCCCCTTCCACTCTCCAAAAACGCCTTTCAGCTCCTGAGGGGGAGAGTTCTGCCCACCTCTTGCAGCAGTGTGGATTGGCTGCTCTTCCCTGGAGGTGAGGCAGTGGAAAGGGGCAGCCAATCAGAACGAGGGATTTTACTCTCTCCCCGCTCCCCAGCTGAAATTCACAAGACTGTTTGTTTGATTTTCTCCTTTCATCCTGAGACTGGCTCCCAACTTAGCCAAAATCCCCTGACTGGGATGAGAATTGGCATCAAGCCCTGCTTCTGGTTGAGCTACAGCAACTTTTACATCCAGGCTGGATTTAAAGACTACAGATGCTAGATAATCTGCCACATCCCTAGGTGAGCTGTTCCAATGGCTGCTAAGAAAATTGTGCCTTCTTTCTAGGCTTGACAGAACTCAATTTTCATTATAATTTCAAGGGATGATATTTACGTTTATTTTTAATCAAGTTTTTTTTTGTATGGTTATACGTTTAAATTTTCACGGTTGTGCAAAATTAAGGGCTTAATGCATTTTTTTTAATTGCTTTAAATTTTCACCATTGCAAGACATTCTGGGAGGGTCAGACAGAAATTATTTAATGCCAATAGACGTTGAGATTCAGAAAGTTGAAGCTTTATAACTTAAACACAAATTGTCAACATTACATGCCACATAAAGTAAATAGTCTTAAATCAAACTGTGGTTCTCAAGCAGCGTTGTTTTCTTTCTTTGCCTGTCTGTAAATTTCAGTTATTATTGATGGAAATCTTTTTTTAATCCATTTGTGTGCACAGTAAAATTGGCATTTACCAGAAAGCTGATCACAGAACATGGAAGTGTAGGACTGGAAGGGACCTCAGTAGGTCATCTAGTCCAGTCTCTTCCACTCAAGGCAGGACACATGTACTTATTTCCAGCCCTAATTTGTCTAGCCTCATCGTCCAGCCATTGGATCTGACTTGTTGCGTCTTGTTCCTAAACAAAACTTATCTATATATACATGCGGGACGGACAAAGCACAACAACCAATATGATTGCAAGCAAAGTCATTTATTCCAGGGCAAAAGCCATCTTATATAATACTTCATGCACTGCTCACATCCTCTTCTTGCAGTTACTGATTGGTTAAAAGTTACAAGCATACACAAAACATGAACACAACTTAATTCTCATAGGTCACTTAGTATTTCACATAACAAGCAAAATTATTATACTATTTTTCTCCTGCCCACAATAAAATAATCAGAAAAGGAGTCACCCATCGTTCTTGGCCAGCAGCCACTTCTTACTAAGCAACTTTATCTATTTCACACGTCCTTGGGGCCTAGCACTGTAACATCACATCCTAGACACCAAGGCAGCATAGGGATGATAAATCCCCACACTGACTGTGCTTTTTGCTAATCAATTATAGAGCCGTCAACTATCGGAATTCTTTCCCCCATGTAGGTACTTGTAGGTAGTGATCTAGCCATGGCTTCTTACCCGTCTCTTGGATAAACTGAATAGATTGAGTTTCTTAAATCTCAAGGCAGATTGCCCTGTCCTGTCCTTGATTCCCTAGAGCAGAGAAGAGGGGAATCCACCATTGTGATCTGACAAGTGACTAGAGCAGATCAGAAAAAATGGTTTAATTAATTTGATTAAATTAATTAAAATATTTAATAAAAATAATTTTCTCTATTTTTTTCAAAACACTTAGACACATTCTCATTTTTCTCAGTGAAAAAATTTAAATTTTTAAAAAACAAATGTATTTCCCCTCCCCTCCAGCTTTCCTTTTTGCCTATTGCAACTGAATAAGGGAGTTCGGGAAGGTGAAAAAACATCCCAAACTGAAAAAGCTTTTGGTTTGTTTTTTCTCTTGAGAAGAAAATAAAGGAAAATTCCAGCACATGGTGAGAAACAGCTCCTGCCCCACAGAGGATGGAAGGGGAAACTGAGTCACAAAGAAGTGCTGTCACTTGTCCCGCGGCTCATTGGTAGAGACAGGACTAGAACCTAGGCGTCCTGATTTGCCAGAGCCTGTGATTTCAAAGCAGGTAGATCAAGGCTTAGTCTTTGCACCTCTGATGGTCTGAAGGGCCCATGGAGTGCGAAGGAGAGACCTAGGCGTTTCATCATACAATTTGGGGTCAAGTTTAGTTACTTGGGGCATGATTCAGCTCCCTTTGATGAGCAGTTTTTGGTTCAAGCTGCTCGTCTTTGTCTTTTTCAAACCAAGAGTTCTCAGAATTTGAGCTAATTTCTACTCTGTTTCCAAGCAGCTGTTGCGTAATTCAGAAAAGTGGTTAGCAGCTGCTGACTCTGGTGTTTTGTAGCACCTCGAGGGTGCCTGACACTTACCAGACAAAATTAACAGGGCCTCCCCACTGAGGAGCCTAAAATCTTGTCCGGATTGAGGATTGGACCCAGTTATAGCCCTCAGGGTAGTCAGACAGAGGCAAACCTTTATTGTAGATAGACAAAACTGTCATTTGCACTGGTGCAATTATTGCAGTAACCAGCCAGCAGTGGCTGAATTTTCCAGTGCAGACAACGCCTGAGCGTGCATATGACCAGCTTGAGGGTAGGATTTTCAGACGAGCCATAGGGCCAGATTTTCCCAGGTATTTAAGTACGTAAGGATGCAGATCAACATCTAGTTGATCTACAAACACGCCTAAGCAAGCTGGGCGCTTGATTCCCATTGAAAATCATCCCAGATACCTTTTCATTCTAGGGTGGCCAGACATCCTGTTGTAGCCAGGACAGTCCCTTTTAAAGCCCTGTCCCGGCTGTCCCGACTTTTTTGGCAATTTGTCCTGTTTGCTCTTGCCAGCTTGATCGGTGAGCAAGAGCAAATGGGACAAATGCCCACTTTTGTCCAAAAAGCAGAGTGCGGAGGAACGTGCATGGGGCAAGCGGTGATGCCCTTCATAGGGTGGGAGGGGCTCAAATCTGCTCCACGTGGGGGATGAGGGGCTTGGCCCAGCCCCACATGGTGTCCTGTTTTCCCTTTGGGAAATATGGTCACCCTGTTTAATTCACTCTTCAATCAGCTTTGAAAATAGGACTTAAGTATTTCAGAGCCGAAGTCTCATTTCAATGGGGCTTAAGTTCCTTTGGGTCTATGTCACTTTTGAAAATGGGACTGAGGCTGCTAAGCCACATGGCCCTTTTGAAAATGGGACCCCCAAGTGCTTCCTGCCTTGGCCAGCAGCAGCTGTTCCCAGCTGCTGCTGTTTATTATTTGCATAGCACCTAGGACAGAGATACTCAGACTTGAGGCTCACCAGCAGCAAGTGGCTCTTTAATGTGTCTCCTGCGGCTCTTTGCAGCACATGATATTAAAACGCTGGGTGATTGAATTTTTAACTAATCCAGCCTATTTAGCTTGTGAGCTCATGGGGACAGGTGCTGTCTTTCCCTCTGTGTTCATACAGACCCCTGCACAAGAGGGCCTGGATCTCAGCTGGGATCACTAGGTGTTACCTTAATGCTGATTGTAACTTAAATGGGGGCCCCAGTGACTATTTGGACCTGTCTCAGTTTTTGAAAAAATTGACCCTGCTAGTTTATTTTTTAACTCTCCGAATCATGTGGTGGAGGGTCCAGGAAGGGAAGGAAAACTCCCTGATTTTAGTGCTCTGGGACTGGAGAATGAAAATCAGCTTGCAGCTTTAGCAAGTTTCTCTACTTCGATACAGTCACAATAGAAATGAAACCAGAGGTCCTGTCATTTCCTCATTCACCATCTCATGTGACTAGCGTGGCAGGGCAAACTGAAATCCTTCGTCTCAGCATTCAGTCAGAGCAGGAAGGGTGTTAGGGTTCACTTAAGGAGCCATCTTCGGTAGGAGAATTTGGGGGAATTCTTGCTGCCTGCAGATCAGTTCCTGATTCCTGCCTAGAAATCTCCACCGAGCGCACACCCATCAGGTATGTTTGGCTTTTGCTTTTTCCCTTGTACTTCAAACCTCCTCTTTGTCCTGTTTGGAACAATGTGTTTGAGGAAGTAAAATTAAGAAATGGCGTTGTGTATTTTGCTTGTATTTTGCATCCACAGACACCCGTGTGTATCGGTCTTATCTTTCTGTCCCCATATACGCCTCTCTCTCTCTTCCCATACATCCTCCCTCTGTTCCTTCCTCTGTCTTTCTAGCCCTATGTACTGCTCTATCTAGTCTGGAATGTTCAAAGGAGCCTAGGGGAGTTAGGTGAAAGTCAATGGGATTTGGGTGCCTAACTCCCCTTGCAAAACGCTTGGGTGCCTTTGAAAATCCCTCTTCACCTAAATCTCTCTGGGCCAGATCCTCAGCTGGTGTAAATCAGCTTTGCTCCAGCGACCACAATGACACCAGTGCAAAGTGCATGCCCAGTGACCGCAGTGAAGCTACATCAATTCCCACCCCCGCTGGGAATGTCTCTGACTTCCTCTAGCGTTATCCCTTCCTTCCCGCTGTATCGCCTTAGCGCCAGGCCCTGATGCTCATGTCCAGGTACAAGACCTAGCTCCTGCAGGGGCAGTGCTTGTATGACACTTTGCTCATGGCAGAGAGAGTGGAGAAATCTCAGCAAGTCAGCGTCTGTTCTTTTGCAACATCGCTGAGTGGAGGAAATGGAGAAACTTGATTTAACCATGCAGATATTTGTCACCTTATTTTTTTTTTTAGCTGCGCAGAATGAAGCTGTTGGCTTGTATCTTCTTGGCCTCTTTTGCTGCTGCTATAGCACATCCATACACAGACCCGATGCTGGATAACCACTGGGAGCTCTGGAAGAAAACCTATGGCAAGCAATACAGCCACAAGGTAGAGTCTGGGTAGCTGTGGGTTTACAGTTGGGGGAGAGGGGTTTCCAGCACCAACTCCCCTCAGTTCAGCAAGTATTCAGGATCGAGACCTATGCCAGCTCTTACTGGGAACACTTCTCCATTGCAAAGATCCCTCTGTTTTCAGAGGTATGTTCCATTTTAATGAATGTGGGGCCCTGTATAGACCCTCCACCTTGCCAAAACCATCCCATGGGGTTAGCTTATTTTTTAAAGCGTGTTTTGTGTGGGATATTTTCACATTTTTCACGCAACTCTTTTTGGGTTTTTTTGGTGGAAAAATGCAGACTTGGGTTGGAATTTCCGTCGGTTCAATACAAAAATAAAAGGTGTAAAACGCCCCAAAGGAAACAAACATTTGACCCAAATCAAAACATTTTCAACTGATTTTTTAAAAACATTTCTTTGGTTTGGCTGCCAAATGGAAAAATCAGTTATTGGCACAGCTATAGGAGGCATTGTGAATGTTTGATTATTATATTAATTAATTATTAATTATTAATATTAATTAATATCCTAATTGTATGTGCAGCCCCTTAATTACTTTGGCTTAGTTGAAGGCCCCGACTGCTTGGGGTCATTAGAGAATCTCACAACACTTTTCTCCTAAATTACAGGATGTTATCACTATCCTGGGGAACAGTTATGTTCTGCCTTTCTTTAATTGGATACGATGTGATTCTTCTCTTCTTGTCCTAACCGGCTGTGTAGCGTTGCTGTGCGCTGTTAAAAAGCTGCTGCACACCACTCCAGAACTGGCTGCATTTTGGTGGTGATGAAGGACCCAATCCTGCCATGTTTAACTTTGTTAAGACTCCCCATGATTTCCTCCTAGGGAGCTTTGCTTGAGTGAGTGTTGCAGAAGCGGGCCAGCATTTTGCAAAGCCCTTGTGGTTTCTTGGGAATGAAAAAGGGCTGTGGAACCCATGTGTGCTGCAGATGGTTTCCTCTGGGCTTCCGCATAACAATATGGGGGCTGTGCTTTGATTCCAGAAAGAGGAAGGGGAACGGCGCATGACCTGGGAAAAGAACCTCAAACTCGTTATGCTGCATAATCTCGAGCACTCCCTAGGGCTGCATTCCTATGAGCTGGGCATGAACCACCTGGGAGACATGGTACGTTAAAAAAATATTGCTGCAGATGCTACCGAACATCTCAGCATTCTCTCTTTCCCTAGGGGCGCAGTGACCAGAAAAAGTAACTGAATCAGGGGCAGAATAATGATGAACCCTGTAGAGGTAGTCCTGCAAAGCATAGCTCTCCTATGCATCCTCCAACAGCAACCTACCCACTACATAGCTCCCGAGAGCGGTGCAAATCTTTGTACTACTTGCCTGAGTCAGCAGTGTTTTTGAGAAATCTGCCACCAAGGGAGTAATCCTGATTTTTTTAAAATCCTTAAAATCATGAGTGACTTTAAAATCCTGGGATTAAAAAAAGTGTAGGTTCGAAGGCTCTTTTTATTTCCCTCTGAGATTTGCATCTATAAGGATTACGTTTTCCTTCAGGTCTCTACAGCTATATGAGAGATGGAAACTTTAAAAGAAAAAAAAAAAAGGCTGAAATTCTTGTGCAATCTCAAGACGCCACCCAAGTTGGTGCTTTTTGGAAAACACCAGATATTGTGACACACTCAATAAAATCAAGAGGCTTGGCAGCAATTGCTTCTGGGTAGAGCTATGTGAAGAAGAGATTTATTTTGGTTTGGTGGCTGACCCAAAAAATCAAAGCCAAAAAAAAAGTTAGTGTCAGGTGATCCTGAAACGGTGCTGGTGAAATGAAAAGGACAAAAAGGATTAATTTCAGATCGAATGACACATTTTGTTTAGTTTTCTAGGTGAATTGATCTTTAAAAAAAAATTTCAAATAAAATGGAAAGTAAAATTTGAAATGAAAAATCATTTTGAATCACACTTTGACTAGTTTTGAATGGTTTTTTTCCATCTGAAACAATTTGGCAAATCCCATATGGATTCGCACTATGTTTCAGTTGACCCAAATATGCATTTTTCTTGTCTGAAAACTTTCCCGCAGCGCCAGTCTTGGGTTCTGTTCCCCCTAATGTCCTGTGGTAGGCGGGTTCAGACATGAAGAATCAGAGAATTCAGTGTTCCCAGCAAACAAAGCTACAGCCCGGGTTATTGTGTCGCCCAGGCTATTCAGGCGTGCTCATATTTTTCACAGCACAAAGGAAAACAGCACATCAGTGAACAAGAGTTGAACCTGAGCCAGTTTGTTTCTGAATTTCCCCCAGTGTCTGGGGCCAACCTGTACAACAACAGGCATGTCCGTCTGAAGTGGGGTGTGTGTGTTCTTTTAACTAGACCAGTGAGGAAGTAGCTGCTTTGTTAACTGGAGTGAAAATTCCCCACCGACCTGATCGGAATTCCACCTATAGGCCACGCCTTGGCAGCAACGTGCCTGACTCCATGGACTGGAGGGACAAAGGGTGTGTGACTGATGTGAAAAATCAGGTAGGAGGCTCAATCTATTCCTTACTGACATGGGTGCCCATCACCACAGTGGCTGAGTGTATCTCTGCTTTTTTAGGGGGCCTGTGGTGCCTGCTGGGCTTTCAGCGCTGTTGGTGCCCTAGAAGCCCAGGTGAAACTGAAAACTGGAAACCTGGTATCTCTCAGCACACAGAACCTAGTTGACTGCTCCTTTATGTACGGGAACAACGGCTGCCACGGTGGACTTATGACCCACGCTTTCGAATACATCATCGATAATCATGGCATTGATTCGGATGCTTCCTATCCATACACAGCTCAGGTTGGTATCCAAATTTAAGATTCACACAGAGAGGGTGTGTCTACACTGCACACTAAGCCCAGGTTCTGACTCAAGTTTGAGCCCAACCTCCCCTTCCATCCACACACAAATCAGTCTGACTCAGGTCAGCAAGTACTCAGGCCCAAGTCCAGGGACTCTGCAAGAGGGGTGGGTCAGAGTCCAAGCCCTGTCATTTTGCAGTATGGGCACAGCTCAGGCCACAGACCTCAGCCAGAAGGTCTGTGTCGTGCGGTATGGACATATCAGTATGGCTGTGAGACCGGGGAAGCCCAGATTTACAATGCAATTTGGATGCTCAAGGCTTGGAAATACCGAGTCCACAAGCTCAGGTCCCACAGACCCAGGTTTATAATCATAGAATCGTAGGACTGGAAGGGACCTCGAGAGGTCAGCTAGTTCAGTCCCCTGCACTTATGGCAGAACCAAGCATTATCTAGACCATCCCTGACAGATGTTTGTCTAACCTGCTCTTAAAAATCTCCAATGATGGAGATTCCACAACCTCCCTAGGTAATTTATTCCAGTGCTTAACTACCCTGACAGTTAGGAATGTTTTCCTAATGTCCAACCTGAACCGCCCTAGCTGCAATTTAAGCCCATTGCTTATTGTCCTGTCCTCAGAGGTTAAGGAGAAGAATTTTTCTCCCTCTTCCTTGTAACAAACTTTCATGTACTTGAAAACTGTTACCATGCCTCCTTTCAGTCTCCTCTTCTCCAGACTAAACAAACCCAGTTTTTTTAATCTTCCCACATAGGTCACATTTTCTAGACCTTTAGTCATTTTTGGTGCTCTTTTCTGGACTTTCTCCAATTTGTCCACATCTTTCCTGAAATGTGGCGCCCAGAACTGGACACAATACTCCAACTGAGACCTAATCAGCATGGAGTAGAGCGGAAGAATTACTTCTCATGTGTTGCTTACAAAACTCCTGCTAATACAGTCCAGAATGATGTTTGCTTTTTTTGCAACAGTGTGACACTGTTGACTTATATTTCGCTTGTGATCCACTATGACCCCTCAGACCCATCTCCATAGCAGTACTCTTTCCTAGGCAGTCATTTTCACTATGCAGTGTAGACAGCCCCCAAAACACAGACTCTATAGTTCCTTTTATATTTTATTGGTGGCATCTCTTCCTGCAAGTGTGTAGCATTCTGTTCTTTTTGTGGCCTGTTTTACTGGGTTTTCTTTTGCTGTTTGTGTCAGCACAAAGTACAAGAGAAGAGGTCTTCAGGCAGTGTTAACTAGTGGTTAGAGCAGTAGACCTTGGAGTCAGGACTCCTGGCTGCTAATCCTAGTGTTGGATAGAGAGTGGTGCCTAGTGGCTAGAGCAGAGGGACTTGGAGTCAGATCTTAGCTCTGTGTGTTCCTCACTCTTCTCCTCTGTGAAACCCAGAGAATGATCACGGGGGTGTGGAGGCTTTTAATTCATTAAAGTTTGTATAATTCTCATAAATCCATAGATGAAAGATGTGTTGCAAATTTATATTGTTGTCATTGATGGCTGAGTCCTCATATTTCTTCTTAGATGAGTGAAAGGAAAGGAGAGATCTTAATTAGAACTGGGTAGAAAATATTTGGCCAATAGTAAATTGGCCAAAAAATGCATTTTCAGGGCACCAAAACTATTGGTGAATTTGACCTAAATTTGGCAAATGTTTGTGGCCAAAATCAAATGAACCATTCTGACAGCTCAATCTGAAATGAAACGCCAATTTGAAATGACATTCGAAATATTTTATTTGACCCAAATGAAATTTTTTCTATTTTGTGTGTGTGTTTATTTCAGCAAAAAAACGTGAAAAAAAAAAATCAGCTTTGATTTGAAACAAACCAGTGTTGTGGTTTTTGGTTTTGTTTTCTGATTTTCTGGTTGAGTCTCTGAACTGAAAATATCCCCTCGTCACCCAACTCTAATGTCCATGCCCAGAAGCTGAAGGAACGCCCCAGACGGAGCAGCACTGGTCTAAGACGTGGGGTTTCAGACAATGGAGGGGAATAAAAGGGAGATTAAAAACAAATGTTGTGAGCGGGTTGGATGTTCATGCCAGAGATTGAAATGTTCCTGCTTCATCCCATCTTTGCTGCTGCCAGAACGGATCGTGTCACTACAACCCAGCCACGCGAGCCGCCACTTGCTCCAAGTTCGTTGAGCTGCCGTACGCTGATGAAGCAGCCCTGAAGGAAGCCATAGCCAACATCGGCCCTGTATCTGTCGCCATAGATGCGACACAGCCTACGTTTTTCCTGTACAGATCAGGTACGTGCTCTAACCTAGCACACCTCACGCCCAGTGCTATACGTCGTTTGAGGCAGCGATGCCTTTGCTTCCTGTGGACTGCCCCTTTAAATGTAAAGAGGCATGTGGAGGCAGTTGCTATTTGTTCTGCAGCATGTTGCTGAGGAGACACGCACATTGTGCTCTTCCCATGGAGACTTGGCTTTTGTTTTCTTGTTTTTTTCAATAAATTACAGTAATTATAAAACAAAAGCCACAGGCGGCTGGAAGCACATGTTTTGCTCTTTGTGAGTGGCCCACCATGTAACCCCTTGGTTCAATGTGTGTTATATGTCCCCTTCTAGCAGCAAGCAAGAGGATAAAAGCCTTCTACTGCTAGAAACTAATGTCGCTTGTCTTATATGTCGGGTATGTCTATATTGCACATCACTGGTGGTGGCAGGTTGGGTAGGTGTAGCTACACACAGCAGTGAAAAACAGGCTGCGTTCACGCCGTGCTGTGTAGCTATGCACGGCAGTGAAAGGCTCTGACAGAGGGGAGGAAGTGGGAATGGTTGGACTATTTTCCTGATAGGTCCCACTGCTGGAGTCTTTCCCTACCGCAGAAAAAAGCCACAGTAGAGGGGAGGTAGCGGCATATGACATGGATTTGGGAATTTTAAGGTAACACTGTGAAGGGACCATAGTGGGAGAAAGATTCCCTCCCAGTGTATATGGGAGTAGGGGTATGGAAATAGCTTAAGGGATAGGTGGGATAAAGGAGTCTTTCACTGTTCAGGCAATATAGCTCAGCTCTACCAGTCAGACATCTTTTTCTAGCTGCCATTTCTTTGGTGGCAGAGAGCGAGTCTGAGTCCAGTTCTTGAGGGCAAGTGCCCACCTCACACAAGCCACGTTGGCCACCTCAGTAGGAGAGCCAACAATTGTACAGGCCACGGAAACTAAACTTCCCAATGGAATAGTGCCCTGGACTGAGGCTTAGGAGAACTGGGTTCTATTCCCAGGGCAAGTCACGTCATTCTCTGTGCCTCAGTTTCCCCTTCTGCACAGTGAAGATAATGAAGCCGATCTACTTCTTGGCCTATTGACGAAAAGAATGAGGGATTGTTGTTATTACCTCCCTTATAGGGAATCAGGTTAGAGGTACATTGATACCATGTGGATGCTGTTGCTCACAACTTTTCAGAGCAGAGAAATCCCTGCAGGCTTTTCCTCCTCACATGTGATTGTGCATTCTTTCTTTCCAGGAGTCTACGATGACCCACGTTGCACTCAAGAAGTGAACCACGGGGTTCTCGCTGTCGGCTATGGCACCTTGAATGGGAAGGACTTTTGGCTTGTGAAAAACAGGTAAAAAAAAATCCATCCCTGAGCCATATTTATCCATATAATTACCTGCTCCTGGGATGTGCATAGGGTATGAGTAAGCTGCATAGAGCTGTGCATGCGTCTGTACTAGTATGAATTGGACTGTACTTTACTAAACATCGTCAAACACATGAAAAAATGGGGGAGAGGAACCCTGCTTATAAAAAAAATAGTGTTTTATTCTTTTAATGTTTAATTCTGCATTATTTCTCCTTTCAACAGCTGGGGCACTTATTTCGGTGACAAAGGGTACATTCTAATGTCGAGGAACAATGGAAATCACTGCGGGATTGCCAGCTATGGAAGTTACCCACAAATATAGAGGGATGCGCCACTTCAGAATGCACTCTTGAGATGTGGTCTGTTAAACTGCTAATTTTAGGCTTGCTGTAATCTAACTGCTCTGTTTGAGAACAACATGCAAATTCCTTCCATCAGATCCATCTGACGGATCTGAGATAAGCAGCAGAAATGATGAATGTCCATGGTTGGTCGGTCCAGAATTTGAACACTTTAGCTCCCTCTCCATAATCCCCCAGTGGTGTTTTTAGTTGGTTAACGTCTATACATTGCTTTGCACATGTGAAGTGTTATTTAAGTGCTAACCTGTCACTGACAACTGCATTGGAGTGAAGGACAGGTCATGCAGATGAAATTGGTAGGTGCCCACTGAGGGAGCAGTAGAGTTGCAGAAACCACTTCAGTGGTGGAGAGGCTAAGTAGAAGGATCAATGCGTCCCTAGCCACATGTATAGATTTTTCCACAATACAAGTCACAAAACAATCATTAGCAACCTGGTTATCAGGTGAATTGTGGACATTCCTTGGCAGGGGAACGTTTTCCATGGTTGGTTCCTTGCAGTGCTGCTCCATAAGCCTTATGCAAAGACATTAGCACTCATGTTACTCACACTAGCAGTCAGAAATGACCTGAGATCGCCTGGTGGCATGGAGAAGGCCAGCCCCGTGGAACCAAGTGCTACTGTTATTGTAAAATGTGAGCTACAGAGCAAAGTCTGCCTTTGCCACTTGCAGTGCAGCCCTCAGACCAAGGACACAGTGCAGAGATGAAAGCCCTGATTCGTTCTTCCTCTGCGCAGTCATTTGCACCTGTGCAAAGTAGGTGCATAATGTTGCTGAATCAGGGTAGCAGCAGTTTTCAGTCTACGTATAAATGACTGTACATGATGCACAGTAGCAGGGAACCAGGCCCAAAGGCTGTAAATCTAGCTGTAGGTATGGGGCAAGCTATTGCATGAGCAAATATGCAGGGGGAGGGGAACTAGAATCCTCATCCCCTGCTGCAACTGCCAGCTGTGAATGGTAGTCACAGGAGCCTTGGGAATCAAACCTGGTGCCTTGCTCTACTCCACAGGCCATGGGGGAGCCCTAGTTCTGGATCTGGCAGGAGGATAATTGCCCTACTTTGGAATATGATTTGCAGGAACCTATTGACTGAATCATTGCAGGATACAGTTTTGGAGTGAAAACATGCATCTCTACAGCGCATTAAATGCATTCTCCTCTCTCCAAATCAGCACTGAGATTGCTATGAAGATCCCAACTCTAATCTCATCTGTAAATAATGCATGTAATAGAAATGACACATCCTCTTCCAAAAGGAAAAATATATTCAATTGTCTGAAAAATTTCAGCTCAGTCTCGTTAGCAGGCCCAGGTCTGGTCTGGGTTACTTAGTGTGTGACAGAAATGCAAAGCCACACTAATCACAGATGAAACAAACTCTTAGGTCCTGATGTTGCAAAATCTGATCCATGAGGGAGGTGCCCTGAATCTCTGCAAAGCCACACGAAGGTTCCACCTGAGCACAGGGGTCCACTTGAATTAATCAGATTACAAGGTCAGGACCTTAGTTAATTAAAGGGAAGCAGCAAAAGTGCGGGATCCATCATTGTGTCACAGGGCCATGTGGAAAAACGATCATCAGGGGGACAGGAGTGAGAAATCACATCTTTGTAAAAATGTAACCAGTTTTTGGCTGGTTTTAGCAAAATACAATCTGTCAATTGCAAGAAAAAACAACCAAACCCACAAACACCCCCCCCCAATGGATGAATGTGGAGCAACTGAGGAATATGAAATTTCACGGTGAAATTTAATGAGATTTGCAACCACCACCTAAGTGGTGCTTGCCGGTTAAAGGAGCTAATGTTTGCCCTCAGCTAAATTTGCTGCTGTGCCTGGCTGCTTTCATACAGCTGTCTTGTGTCACTGCTTCCCCTTGTTTTGGGAGAGCACCAGGTGAGTGACTAATAGATCTTGGCCACCCCGGTTGCAAGGCAATGTCTGACTCTCTCTGTACTGTTTGTTATCTGAACTTTTATGAAATTCAGCCCTGTGCAGAGGCCCAACACAAGGTCTAGACATACCACTCACACCCCACCTAAATACTCAAAAAAGACAGGGAGCCCCCAACTCCCACTACCCTACTACTGCTCTGTTTCACCATTCACTCTTCTTGCAGAGTGTAGGGATGAAGGAGGAGTGGGAGCTGGAAGGGAGGAGGGAAGCAGAGGATAGCTGGAATGGAGGGTAGAGCAAGAAGGGGGAGGGCTGAGTAGGGAGGACAGAACCGTGCTCACCAATTTTAAGCTTTGGTTCAATTAACTATTGGATGGTGGGGTGGGGTATTGCTATTGCTGAGAAAAGGCATCCCCCGGGGATGGATGCTACCCCCTGGAAGCAGGCAGCCCCGAGGTGGATACCATGCTCACTAGCATATTGTTTCAGCAGGGGTTCCTCTGAGACCCCTCTGGCAGAGGTTTGGCCATCTCATGGTTTTGCTGGAAGGTCGTTGGGGATCTCTCTTTCACACACACCCACACACACACCCCTAGAGCGTGGATCCAGCCACATTATGGCCCATTGGCCCTGACCCCCATTTGCACTATGGCCTCTCTGCACAGGTAGAGCAGTGCCCAGGGCCCTCAGTGCAAACAAGGATCAGTCTCTCATTTGAGGAGGGTCGAACCCTGGATGGAGACAAGCTTAGCATCAAGGTGAGGAGCCAGTCCACCAGCTCAGCACATGACTCTTATATGGGGAGTCCCTAACCCTTCTAGTGGGTGTGGTAGCTAAAGCACAGGGAAAAGAGGGGAGTGGGACCTGAACATGGGGCCTGAGAGGGATAATCCAATTATGGCTGCACCATGGTCCTCTCTGATCTGAGGGGTTATGGGCAGGCTCAAGGGCTCCAGACTGGTGCAGAGTGGATAGATGAGTGTTTGTAATTCCACCAGCCAGATGTTTTCAGTGTCTGTTTTCAGTCACTTGAAAAATTGAAGTGGAAATGAGACTGTAGGGAGGGACCATCCGTTGGGGAAGTGATGAGCTACCAATGATGACTTTAAATATGCTGCAGGGGCACGTGGTGCTTAACAAAACTGCCAGATTCTTGCCCCAATAGCTTGTGATCCACGGCAACCAGCCTGCTGCACTGGTTTTGATTCTCCATTGCCTCCCACCATTGCACAGATACAAAATGGGGAATCACTGGCCAGGCAGTAGCACTGCTGAAAAGCACTGTTGGGGTTAGAGTCGTTCACAAATTGAATATGAGTCAACAGTGTGATGCAGCCATAAAAACGTCTAATATTTTTCTGGGGTGTGTTAACAGGAGTGTCGGATATAAGAGACAGGAGATCACTGTCTTTCTGTAATTGGCACTGGTGAAGCCTCAGCTGGAGTACTGCGTCCAGTTCTGGACTTTAAAAAATTGATGGCCAAATTGGAAAGAATCCAGGGGAGAGCAACAGAAATGACAAAAGGTTTATCCATCCTGACCTACAAGGAAAAGTTAAATAAACTGGGCATGTTTAGCCATGAGAAAAGGAGACTGGGGAGGGGAGGGGGGGACCTGAGACCAGTTTTCAAATAAATTAAGGGCTGTTATGAAAAGGACGGTGCTCAGTTCTCTGTGTCCACTAAAAGAAAGACAAGAAGTAATGGATATAATCTGCAGCTAGGAAGATTTCGATTAGACATTAAGAAAAACTTTCTTACATTAAGGATGACTTAGCACTGGAACAGGTAGCCAAGGGAGGTTGCAGAATCCGTGTCATTGGAGGTTGTTAAGAACAGGGAACATTTTTAAGAATGTGCCTGTCAGGGATGATTTAAGTTTATTTGGCCCTGCTGGATCCTGCCAGATTCTGCTCTAATTTATGTTGTTATGCATTTATGTATGTTATGATCCTGCTCTAATTAGTGTTGTTATTTAAAAGATGGCGCTGAAGGAATAAAACAGGGAATGTATTCCTTTCTCAATACTTTTCCTCAGAAAGTGCCATATATATATTAGGCAACATTTGTCTGTCTGTTCTATCGTGTATATGCACTATTCCCCTCTATGAGATAAAATAACCAATATGATCTAGTGGTTTTATGACCCTGTCCTCCTACAGTCTGTAACTTCTAGAGAATATGAGCTCCAACAAGTGTGGGTGTTTCAACCACTCTGCACTTCACTTGCTTGCATGAGGGGATCAGATTCCCCCTTTCAACAATCAACAGCCCATTTTCCCTCCCCATGTGGGCCCCTGTGCAGTCTAGGAGAACAGTGTGAGGGGGGAAAGGTGTGGAGTCTTTGGATATGGCAGGGGATGGTGCAGGAGGCAATGGTGTGAGGAGAGACGGGGGAAGTGTTTGCAGGTGGCCCTGGGTGGGAGGCTATGGAGGAAGGGGAAGAACCACAGTAGTGGCATGACATGGCAGACAGACAGCGGCGATAATGTGAGGGGGAAAAAATCATGGAGAGCCTTCTCTGTCCACATTATAGTGGTGCCAATGGAGTGCCATAGCATAGGCATTTCTGGATGGAAGGGGATCTCCCCACACTGTGGTTAATCTGGCTACCCTAGAGTGTTAGGGTGACCATGTAATGGTGCAAAAATGTTCACCACCTGCCGCCATGCACCTAGGGCGAGCTAAGGTTTGCAGAGTAGACCAGGCCTTTGCATGGGATTTTGGGGCATGAGGAGAAGAAGACGTGAAAAGCTTTTGCACATGGCCCCAGAGAAGGCGACAGGGCAATGGCATGAAGCGCTTTTGCACGTGGCCCCAGGGAAGGCGACAGGGCGAGGGCCTGAAGCGCTTTTGCATGTGGCCCCAGCAAAGGCGACAGGGCCACGGCGTGAAGTGCTTTCGCACATGGCCCCGGGGAAGGCGACAGGGCCACGGTGTGAAGAGTTTTTGCACGTAGCCCCAGGGAAGACGACAGGACGAGGGCGTGAAGCGCTTTCGCACGTGGCCCCGGGGAAGGCGACAGGGCCACGGCGTGAAGCGCTTTCACAGTTGGCCCTGGGGAAGGCGACAGGGCCACGGCGTGAAGCGCTTTCGCATGTGGCCCCGGGGAAAGCGACAGGGTGAGGGC
>ML675647.1:3239299-3318393 GCA_007922155.1 Mesoclemmys tuberculata
GCTTTTGCACGTGGCCCTGGGGAAGGCGACAGGGCCACGGCGTGAAGTGCTTTTGCACGTGGCCCCAGGGAAGGCGACAGGGCCACGGCGTGAAGCGCTTTCGCACGTGGCCCCGGGGGAAGGCGACAGGACGAGGGTGTGAAGCACTTTCGCAGGTGGCCCCACACAAGGCGGGGACGGGGTGCCAAAGGGACAGGCTGCAGGCTGTGCACACCAGGCTCAGCCCTGGACGGGGTGAGGCGGGAGCCCTGGCCTTGGCGGGCGCTAGGCAGCACAGGCCCTTTGCTCGCCGCCTCAGCGGACCCGCTACCTCACTCGAGGAGTAAGGCTGAAAAAGGCGGGAAAGCTTTTGCACACGGCCCCCCGCTCGGCTCGCGGCAAGGCGCGGACGGCGCGCGAGAAGAAAAAGCGGGAAAGCTGCTCGCACGCGGGGCCAGAGGAGGCGTGCCACGCGCCGGCGGGCGGGGCGGTTGGTGCGCGCGCGGTCGGCGGTTGGGCAGGACGGTTGGTTGGCGCGCGCGCGACGGGCGGTTGGGCGGGACGGTTGGTTGGCGCGCGCGCGACGGGCGGTTGGGCGGGCCCAGGTAGCGGCGCGCGCGCGCTTGTTCTGAGGAGACGGGCTGGCGCTCGAGGCCGCCCGTTCCCGGCGCTGTCACGGCCAGCGGCGGCGGCCCATGAGGCGGCTCGGCTTACCCCCTTCTCCAACGAACCGCCCCCTTCCCCCGCAGCCCTGGGATTCAGTTTCCCCACTGGCCCTAATTTTGATGTGAGGCGCCCCTGCTCCTCGCCCAGCTCTTGATTCTTGGGCACTAAAGGCCTGGGGGGGAAGCTGAGCTGCCTGTGGCAATTGAGTATCTTTGCTTTGCCCAGCTGTGCATCGCCCCTTCCCTCTTGGCTGGGGAGCCTCCAACCCTCAAGGAGCTTTTTAAAGCAGAGACCCAGTGAGGGCAGGTCTGCACCAGGGCAGCCGGTAACACTGCTGTGTGGATCCTGTGCCGCGTTCATGAGCGGGGGCTCTCCCCGTCGCTGTGGTGAATCCATCTCCCTGAGGGGCAGGAGCTAGGTCGGTGGCGGAAGAATTTGGCCATCCTAGGCGTACGCAGCACATTCCATGAGGGTGTGCACCCAGGGATTTGTATCTTGTTGCTTTTTTCTTTTCTTTTTTAAAGGCAGGGAGTTTGCGGTGAGATTTCACGGCGGAGCGTCACAGGCCTTTGACTCTCCACCGTGCAGTGTCACTACAAAGGGAGATTCGGCAGGAGAGAAGAATGGGACTCACGGCGGACAGTCGCGAGCCTCTTCCTCGCCGTCCTGAAATCGCCCTCAAATTCGGTGGCACACTGCGCCCAGAGATACCACGTTTTCGGGCGGCCACCTTCTCTCCGCCGAGAGTCCTACGGCATTAAACCCACAGGCATTAACTCGTGACTGCAAGCATTAGAGTGTGCCTGGGCACACCCAATGCACACACGCCTGTGTCTGCCATCCTAGCCATGGCTATGCGTTGGTGGTTACATTGATCTAAGTAGATCACTTGGGCCCCTGCAACGTAGCTAGGATGAGCTAATTTTTAAGTGTAAACGAGACCTGGTTTACCGTCTGGCAAAGCTCCCCTAGGGCTTGGCCACGCTTGAAATGCTATAACGTAGACATTACCTATACCAGCAGAGAGGGTTCTCTTGTTGGCATACATAATGTGGTCGCTAGGTAGGTGAACTGAAGAATTCTTCCATCCACCTAGCCCAGGGACCTAGACTGGCGTAACTATGCCACTTCGGTGTGGATTTTTCATACACCGGAGTGATATAGCTGAGTTGATCTAATTTTCTAGTGTAAACCAGCCCATGGTTTGGCTGCAGCTATTTTTTTTTTGTATCTTCAGTAAAATCACTTACCTTGAGCAAAACAAGCTGTATCGATAAAAATGCAGTTTTGTCAGTGTAGTTGTGTCTATGCTAGGAAATTGTGTGTGCACAGCTATGTCAGTCAGGGATAACAACTCATCAGGCTCCTGATGGTTACAGCTGTCAGCCAAAGTCAGTAGTGTAGACCAGGCTGAAGATTGTAGATCTTTACTCACGAGTAATTCTCATTCACATAGGTAATTACATTGAACTCAATGGGATTATGTGCACGAATAAAAATTATTTACGTGAGTAAAGGATTTCATTTAGGCTCCTGACTTGCACTGATTTAAATGGAAGTTAGGAGCCTAAATACCTTTGTGGATCTGGGCCTGTGTTCTGAAAACTTGGATCTACACATGCATGTGTCATAAGGTGCAAACTAACCATACTAACGTTCCAATTTTATTAACAGATAGGAAAAGACTGACAATATCACTATGGCAACTGCCCAGATGCAGAGAAATTCTATGGTATGGTTCCATTTATTTCTGTGTATTTCTTGGCATAGTTGATTACAGCAGTCAGAAATACAAAGTAAATGTTACGTCTCTTAAAGTGCCCAGAATTACCCTTGCAGCTAAATACACTTGAAAAGAGTAGTTCATATTCATCTAATTTGTCCTTATATAAACAAGTTTTATTCAGGTGTAGTTCTTATTTCGATAAGTAGTCTCAGTAAACTAGACACAGTAGTAAAAATTCACAGGGATCAGTTAAACACTAAGTTTTGATACTGTAAAGAGTTAAGCGTGCTTTCTGCACAGTGAATATTCACATTCAAGTCAGCAAAACTATTAACAGTGCAAAAAGTTAAATATACACTGCATAACTCTTAACATGATTGGAGGCTTTGACATAATGGATGTTCAATAAAGGAGGTGAACATAAGAAGGATGGAGATTGCTTATATTTGTGTCATGTTAGTTCCCTTTAACATTAAAATAAAATTGATGGACCTGGATACATTTGGCTAGTGAGATAAGATGTTTGATTTGTTTTCAACATTTGAAAGGCAAATAAATGAAATTAAAATTATTAATTCCCTCCTCTCTAAATTTTAGAGTGCAGTAATATTTCCTAATAAAATATCTACTGAACAGCAGTCTTTGATATTAGTGAAGAGACTCCTAGCAGTATCAGTATCCTGCATTACTTACCTAAGAGGAATTTTTCCAGAATGTGCCTATGGAACAAGATATCTAGATGGTAACATGCTGTTTCAAAGATTCCTTTGACATAAGCTATTTCTCTGTTCTTGTGACAAAGAATTTTAGAGAATTTATTTGTGCTAACTTAATTTTTTTTAGTGTTGTAAATATACTTTTCTAACTAGAATTTTTTTGTTTGTTTGAGACCTCTGTGTCAAAATTCTGAGGGAAGACAAAAACTGTCCTGGGTCCACTCAGTTGGTGAAATGGTATGTCGATTTTAGAGTATATGTAACAGTATGGTAACATGTAAAGTCTGAAAATTAGATCTCTAGTGAAAGAAAAATTGTTCACTCACTGTTAGTGGGTAATAACTGGTCATGTGATGTATTTAATGCTTAATATTTACTGTTTGATATACAGACTGCACATTTCAGTACCATGTGATTTACGATTTTGGGACTCAGATTAGGAAGATATTTGAGCTTGATTGTGACTTGAAACATATGAATAGTCTCCTAATGTTTTAAATTGTGCACATCCTTAAGCATCCTGCTGAACTGGGGTAAAACAAGTTAATGCAAACATTATTTTCATGCCGAGAATGTGTGTCCCTATATCTACTGTTGCCTCTTCTCATGGTTCTCTCAGGACCTGGTTCTTTGTTGCTCTGTGTCTTGCATTGTACTCATTTCCACAGTACAAAGTGGATGTAAAATGCTACCAAATTAAAATAATAGTGCTTTACACTCACTTTTCACTAGTGTAAATAAATGACTGGCTAAAGTGTGGGGGAATGTAGTATTCATCCCTCATTCTTTAGTGGCTGAGGTTGGGGCACAGTATTTTCATTAACGTTACATCTGTTGTATTTTTGTAACTTATAAATTTGAGGATTATGTTCTCAAGCATGACAAAAGAGAGGAGTTTGTTCAGCTTTTAAAATTCTGTAGCTGAATATGTATTAGTAAGTATCCTGTATATACTGTGTAAAACTGATTCTTACTCTTTTTTTTCTAATGTTCCATTGGGTTATGGTAAATAATAGATGAGTTTTTAGTTAATTACATATTTTGGTATCTCTTTTTGTGTATTTTTTATGTAAAATGCAATTAAAGCTTTTAAATAAACAGCACCAAGAATAAAAATTCTATTGGTTTTGTACTTAAAAGATGCATAGACTTAAGTGAAACAGATAGTTAAACTTATCAACTGATGTATGAACAAATCTTAGAAAGTCTTTGAAAATGGCAGTCATACAATTTAATTAAATTTATGCTTGTTCTGTAAAGAGCCTGGGAAGTTTTTGGGTGTTGCAAACATAGTTAATTGTATCTCTTACTCCAAATAAAAGGACAAAAATAATGGAATAAGCATTGTTTATTACTTCTGTATTTTTAAATTAAGAAGTATAAAAACAAGAATTTCATTTTATAGGAATTTTTATGTAATCAGAAGCAAATCAAAATGATAATTAGTAGTAGGTAGACAATATTATTTGATTTTTGCAGGATGTTAGGATGCTATGATGCTTTGCAGAAAAAATATGTAAGTCTTCCAATATAATTTTGTTATATTTTTGTATTCTGTAACATGCATTTTTATAATGCTAATAGTTGCCTCTTGTGGTTTTGGGGGCTACTTTTTACAAATTAACAGCATTTTATCCAGATGTGACAGTTAATGGGAGTTCCAGGTGCTCAGCATCTCACAGGATGTGGCCCATAATACTTGATGGTAAAGACTTTTGTCCAGTTTATACCAGTTGAGAATCTGGCACTAGATGTCTGAGATATGATTGGGGGAAAGGTTTTGATGCCCTGATTCAGGAAAGCATTCCTATTCCGCAAAGCACTGAAGTCAGTGGTACTTAAGCACCTGCTTAAAGTTAAGCACATGCATATATCCTTTGTTAAATAGAGATGGATGTAAACACGTGCTGATGGCTGTCCTAAACCAGGGCCCTAATTTCTACCTGCTATAGTGCAGATTTAAAAAAAACAAATAAATTGATATGCCGGAGTATTTTACAGGATATATTTAATTTATTGTTTTTCTTTCCTTAATTACATTTTAAACAGCTAAGAATGGTTGTCCTAGCAGTAAGTATCTTTAAAATGTTTACACAACTCTCAAAATAAGTGTACTTATAAGTGTACTTTATATTCTCATATGTGCAATTATTTATTTTTAAAATATAGGTCTACACACATCCAGAAGACCCTCAGGTAAGCTTAATATAATATTTAAGGTTGACCAATGATACTAACATTCACATTAAAATATGCATATACAGGCATATAAAATACTTCACATTTGGTCCAAATTCACACTATTATTTATCTAAAGAAGTTATATCCCAACATAAGAATTGCCATACTTGCTAGTAATAAGATTTGCCATAAGAATTACCATACCTGTTGTCCAGTATCTTGTCTCTGACAGTAACCAGTACCAGATGCTTCAGAGGAAAGTGCAAAAAAAACCCATCGTGAACAATTACGGTTCCATGAATTCTTTCAAGCAAAACATAATATTACTAACTAGCTACTGGGTGTAACCCTAGCTCTGTATAGTATATATGAAATTTCTTGGGTGGTGGCTAAGAATATTACAGAATTTGAACTGAAATTAAAAAAACCCAAAAAACTTAGACTTGTTTTTTTCTTATAATATATGGCTGCTGAAAGAGACTACTGACATTGATTTTATTTGATGGTGACAACAATTGTATAAGTAAACCATGCATAAAAAAGTCAGAATGAATCATAATGACACTAGAAAGTTATAATCAGTGGAAATGTCATTGTAGTGATGAATTATAATTTTTGCTTAACATGTAGACATCAGTTTAAAAATCATGCAAGGTTAGTATATTTCCAGACACAGGAAACAATTTTTCATTTCACTTCTTAACAATTGGAACTGTATGTGCTAAATCCATAATTACTGTGTTTTGTATTTAGACAGTTACAGAATGTTACCAGTTCAAATTCAAGTACACCAACAAAGGGCCAGTAATGGATTTCACCAGGTATTGATTGTCCTCTTGGTTTCTTAGTTATGCAGTTAACAGCCACTTAACGTATTTTATGGTGTCTGTTACTTTTTGTTTCTAATATCACAAAACATTTTATTTATTATTTTGTTAAACCATCTAATCCAGTGGTCCCAAACATTTTACCTCACATGCCCTTTTATCACTGCCGCGCCTTCCCCCCAACTGGAGCCGGGGAAGCTGTGGTTGGGGCCAGGGTATTGGAGTGGGGGCTGGAGCAGAGTGCGGGGCAGAGTGGGGCTGGGTGATGCTCCCTCCCCGTCACCCACGGGGGCTGGCCCAGGCCGTGCCATGTTCCCCTGAATGTTCTTGGGGGGCACACCTCACAGTTTGGGGACCTCTGATCTAATCTGTACTAAATTGGGGTGTATCTGTACTAGCCTTAAAATAGATTTACGTAAATATTGAATACCTAATAGGCTAGCAACAACTCTACCAAATTCATAAATTTATAAACATTTACTTTAATACTTGGCCTATCTTTAATTCAAAGCCTTTGTTTCAACCTTCAAATCTTGTACCCGGCCCAGTGCTCCAGGCTCTCTTTTTTTCTACTACACAAGAAACCCATGGATCACCACACTTACCTTCATAAATCCAGTAAACACCGCAAACAAACCAAGAAATCTGTAATCTACAGTCAGGCACTCAGTAACCATAGAATATGCTTTGAGGAGAAAGTTCGGGATACACACTTTAACCACCTTCACCAAATAAGAACATTCCATCAGAGAAGATCACCTCATGGACTGGGCCATACAAATACCCTGAGAGAATCTGGTTCAGTACAGAAATAAAAACCCCTCTGACTGCATACCACTAGTTGTCACCTGCCACCCCACACTGGAACCCGTTTGGGGTATCATGAAACAACTGCAACCCATACTCAATAGGGACCCCATCCTGAAATATGTCTTTCCTGAACTCCCACCTCTGGCCTTCAAATTACACCCCGATCTCTCCAAGCTCATCAGAAGCAAGCTCCCCACAGACCAGGACACACCAGCTCAAAGCGCCACCAGACCCTGTCAGAACAACAGATGCAAAACCTGCAGATGTATCTTCATTGCTACAAGAATCAACACCCCCCAACAGCACTCCTTTCAAGATCCATGGATCCTACATGTCTGTCAATATGTGGCATACATCATCCTGTGCACTAAATGCCCCAATAACAAACTACATGGGTGAAACCATGCTCTTGAATGAACTCACATAGGAAAATGATAAAAGAAAAACACCCTATCACTTGGGGGTGAATACTTGTCACAAAGTGATCACTCTATATCTGACCTATCAGTCCTCACCCTCAAAGGAAACTTGCACAACTCTTTCAAAAGACAAAGTTGGGAGCTTAAATTCATAACTGCTAGACAGTAAAAATCATGGACTGGATTTATGGGTTATTATAAGTCTGTAACCCACTAACAATCCCTTTTGTTGTCCTATGACTGCAGAAATGTTAATGGGCCACTGTACTTTGGATTGTCCCTTAAACTATATGCTAACTACTTATGTTATACTTAGAAAAGACTAGCAGGATCTTATTCAGGGAGACAAGGCAATATGCCACATTTATTGTACATGTAAGAATATTAAAAAGCAGTCACATCCATACACACATTCAAAAAAGTTCTGCAAGCTGGTGTGATATAGTTACCAGTCCTTTTGTGCATTGCTCGAGCCAGCCTAGTGGCCAACTAGGCTGGGCATGAGGAAGGAGCCAGGCCTCTGTCTGATGTGAATCCGATGCTCTAAGATGACAATTGCAGAATGAGACCTAAAGTTTCCATAACTTTACCCATCTCTTATACTTGGTGGCTGTCATGTAAGTGAGCCTTGCTGTGTCATGCTGCCTCTGGGTTCAGTATAGTTGTTAATCGCCAGCCATTTGAAAGCATGACTTTTCTCTTATTTCTATACTTTCTTTGTTCCCAGGGTGGATCCTTCTGTACTTTAGGGTAATTAATTTGCACTTTAGGGTCGTTGATAGGTATTCTTTGGCCTTCAGGGTTAGGATGGCAGTTGGTGTCTTTACTCCCTTTTCTGTTTTTAGAGCAGTTTAGGTTGGTGTCTTCATATGCCCTGCACATACATTCTTCACTCACACAAAGAGAATTTATCAAAATATTGTAGGTTGAATAGTACAAGTTTCAAGAAAGAGCTCACTTCAAGAAACTAACAAGATGGAGTCCACTTATGCTACACTAAACAGTACTATACCATTATCACAACATTTCTCTCTACCTGTATTTCACTTATACAATAGAACAAGGAGTCTAAATCGGATTTGTTTGCACAACTCTTTGGGAGGGCTCACACTTATGCCAAGCAATCTGTTCCACTGTGCATTTTGCTGTGACACTGGGAGTACCTTTCCCAGACCTGAAGAAGAGCTCTGTGTGGCTTGAAAGCTTGTCTCTCCAACAGAATTGGTCCAATAAAAGATATTACTTCATACACCTTATCTCTTTCATAAAATACAGTAGTTGGTTTCATAACTAGGTGAAGCTCCTGTTTTAAGACTTGATCCTAAGAAGTGCTGAGAATACACAAGTCTCATTTACTTTATGAGGATTTACACGTGTTCATTGCCTCCCAGAATCAGGTTTTTAGGTAATAGCGTGATATTCACTTGCCTGAAATATTTATAATAATTTATAAGTAATTAATGGTATATTTATAACATTAAGAACAATTTTGTTTCCAAAAAAGATCTGACTACTTTGTTCATTCCTAGTAAAAATAAAGGTGATTCCAACATCACATGTACAGACACCAAGAAAGCAAGTATCCTCCTCATTCGTAAGATTTATGTTCTGATGCAAAATCTGGGCCCTTTACCTAATGATGTCTGCTTGACCATGAAGCTTTTTTATTATGATGAAGGTACTATTTCCACATTATCTTGATTTATCTAGTATATAAATAAACATTTTTAAATGATTGAAACAGCATTTCATATAATTTGTATGGATGTTAAAGCAAAACAGATGTTAGCTTTTCCATAGGTGCTTACCTCTTCATAGTCCTGAATTTTCAAAGTTCTTGGGGTGAAATCCTGGCTCTACTGAAATTGTTGGGAGCATGTTCATTTGAAAATTAAAACTGTGAGAAATTAGACTGACATTTTCAGAAACCTTCTGAACATGACACATTTTTAAGGGAAAGCACAGGAGTGTATTCCAAAGGTTTAAACAAGGAATAATTGACCAAACTATAGATGGGAAAGTTAGACCTAGTTTTGTATACCACTTAAATGGCTATTACAACTTAGATTTAAAAAAAAAATTATATCAGTACCGTATTTTTCGCTCCATAAGACGCACTTTTTTCCCACCCAAAGTGGGGGGGGAAAGTCAGTGCGTCTTATAGAGCGAAGGTGCGGGAAATCAAGCTGGCCGGCACTACTGCAGGATCGCAGGAGTGATCCTTACAACACAGCTGCCCGCCTCCGCTCCATAGCAGGGGAGGGGGCGGAGGAGAAAGGAGAGCCCTTCTCCTTCTCTGCCTGCCGCAGTACAGCTGATTGGGGGGGAAGGAGAGGGGGAACTGCTGCTGCTGCTCCCCTGCCTCCACCAATCAGCTTACTCCCTTCCCCCCCCCCACAAGCTCGCTGTTACAGAGCTCAGCTCCTCCTGCTGTTTGTGCCATGTGGGGGGGACCCAGGGCAGCTGGGGGGGCAGCGCCCTGTGTGGGGACCAGGAGGGTGGTGCCCTTTGGGCGGAATTGTGGTGAGGGGCTGGGGGGGCAGTGCCATGTGGGGGGATCTGTGGGGGGCAGGGGGCAGCGCCCTGTGGGGGGCAGGGGGCAGCGCCCTGTGGGGGGACCGGAAGGGTGATGCCCTGTGGGCAGAATTGTGGTGAGGGGCTGGGGGGGCAGCGTCCTGTGGGGGGATCTTTGGGGGGCAGGGGGCAGCGCTCAGGGCAGGGCCGCCTCACAGCACACAGCTGACGTTGCACCCATCACCGTGGCCCCTGGGCGCCGAGGTTTGGCCTGCCGTGCAGCACGTGCTGCGGCCCGTGAGCCCCTCAGGGTTGTCGGTGGGCTGCTGGGTTCAAAATATGTTTTTCCTATTTTCCTCGTCTAAAACCTAGGTGTGTCTTATGGAGCGAAAAATACTGTAATTCTTTTTTTGAGATGAGCTTTTTGTACACATCAAGTGTTTTAATCAGATTTTTTTTCTGTTGTGTAAAACAAATAGGTTTTATTTAGTACAAACGAAATATGGAAAATAAAAAGGAACAAAAATAAAAAGACTTTTGGAGTGACACCTAGTTCAAAGGAAAAATCTGTTTAATTCAGATACATATAAAACATTTTTTTCCAAGAGTAAGAACACACTTCATCATATAACAGCATATTTAATGAATTCTTTTCTGCAGTTACACCACCTGAATACCAACCTCCTGGTTTTAAAGAGGGTGATTGTGACACGATGGTCTTTGAGGGGGAGCCTATGTACTTAAATGTGGGTGAGGTGCCAACCCCTTTTCACATGCTGAAAGTTAAAGTGACAACTGAAAAACAACGAATGGAAAATATTGATAAAAGCCTGTTAAAGCAAGGAGACTCTAAGGTGCCTACTCAATTAATCAGACTGGACAAAGATGATCCAGAAGAACAAAACCAGCAAATAGATGTAAGGGCTCAGACATTGCTACATGCTATTTATGTCTAAAACATTTTACAATTTGAACTCTTGAAAAGGGTCACTAACCATTTATATTGTCCACTATTACAAAGTTTTAATAAAACATCTAGTTGCCAAATATATTCAGATAAAATTACATATAGTTCAGATTTTTTGTCTTAATTTTACTGCTCAAACTAGAGCAATCCGTTTATTTTATTTTTGTAATAGAAATCTGCTTTGAACTAGCGCGACAGTATGGTGCTGATGGGCTGCGGTGTCTTTAGTTTGAAATCCCACACCGTGTTTTAGAAGGTGGATGGGAGTGCGTGATAATCATAGCATCCGGGATAAATTCCAACTCAATTACATTATGTATACCTAAATCATCTCCATTGATTTTTATTGAACAAGTTATTCTTCATTTTATGTCCTAAAGTGATACATGGTTTTACTAGCATTGGTAAATTTTGTGCAGCATTGTAGTGGTAGGTGGGAGATTAAGTGTCTAAATTTGGGTTTCCTTGCTATATAGGGCATTGATCCTGCAAACACTTATGCACATGATTAATATAAGTGAATTTAATGGGACTAGTTACATGAATAATGTTACTCACATGCATAACCATTTGCAAGATTGGTGTCTAAATGTGAGGAATTATTTGTAATCCTGAACACAGACTAAACTCTTTTTTTGTAGAAAAATAGGTATGCATAGTTAAAGTTGCAGCAAAGTTTTTATTTGACAGCAACCTCAACAAAAACCAAAGGTAGATTAACTTCCCACAGGCATGGACTGTATGACAGTCACATGTGCCTAGCAGTTGATACTGGAGAGTAAGAGGTTGCCATTAAAGTTTTAAACTAGGTACAGATTGATTTTTGGTATCAGTTGGAGATGGAAGTGAATACCTCATGGAGTGCTGGAGTGTGTTATTGGCTATTTTGTAGGCAATATAAAAGTGACAAGGAATACAAGAGAATTTTCCCCTTAACTTCAGGTGTCCATGCTTTTAAGATTTTGGGTGGATGTCCTGATCACTTAGTTAAGTTTTTCTGTTAATAATACATTATCATGATTGTCTATCACTCTTTGCAGGCATATAGAAGACAAGGGCCCTACTCCCAGCGGTTTAGGGCCAAATCTAATTAGTTCAGTTTAATGTTTTTATATGATTATTTTTATTCCACTGAGAATCCAATGTAAAATTTACAAAGTATCTTTATTTTTTCTTTTTTTTATAGGAAGATTTTGTCACCGATAATAAAATGGAAGTTGAGAAAAATGCAAAAAGATCTGTAAAAGTTGGAGGTAATAAATATACAGATCAGGAAAGCTCAGCACTTGCCTCCTGGTTCCTACATTGCTGAAATGAGTTTAATACTGTTACCCTTTTTGATCCACAGGGTAGACAAAATTCAGGGCCCTTTAGGTTGTTTCCATTAGGAGGAGAAATGGATGAGACAGGGATTTTCTTGATACAATCTTGTTTATTTACAAACATTATACATAAAGCCCTGTTTTCCTGAACAGAATAGGAATTAAATAGTAGGAGACAATTATTTGGTTTCTGTTCAAAACTTGCCTTTCCAGCCAGCACCCTGTGACCAAAAATATTTTCACACACAGAGGAGGGGAAAAAACATTTCCTCTTGGGCCACATGGTTTAGCTTGTACTCAGGTTTTTCCATGTGCTTGGATGAAAGGTGGTGGTTATGCCCTAACAGCAAGGTTTTGATCAACCCACAACAATACTAATATATTTGCTATTCCTTTCTTTATGTCACTGGTTTGTTTTACAACGTTTTGCATGCTAATGTCAAATGCACTTTTTGTTTTTCTGTTCTAAATTTATGCTGTGTTCTATTCATATCTAAATTAAAATAGGTTAAATATTTAGAATAGAAGAATACTATATCACTTGAGATTTTAATCTAAAAAAATACGTTTCCGCCTGAAACATTATGGAAGCAAAACAGACAGTTACCTGTTGTTGCAAATTTGTGATGCAGATTTCTTAGCACATACAAAAAGGGCCAAATCCTGCTTCCATATAATTTGATAGGAGCATGATTTAGCCCTGACATTTTAATAATAAAATTAGTTCAGCAGAAATTTGTCAGCTGTGCTATAGAGTTTTCACAGTCTGACTGCAACAGGACCAAGGGCCTGATCCTGAAATGCTTAACTTTTCAGTCCTTACTAATGTGAGTGACTTCATTAGGACTGTTAATAAGGACTACTTACATGAGTACCAGTTTGCAGAATCAAGCCCAGGAATTCTAAGGGCATTTTATATAAATCTGTGCTACGTAGACAAAAGTAGGTCTCTTTACGTGCCTGTCTGCAATAACAGAAGTTAATGGGCCTGCTATGCATTTACAGTAAAGCCCCTTTCCAAGTACTCTGTCAGTATCTCATGTAAATGAGAATCAGGCCCAGTGAGCTAAAGAAATTAGCTCTGTAATTCCCACTAATGTTAATAGTTACTTGCATGCACACATGGAAGAATAGAGTCTTTTTAAAGTGTCTATCACATTTATTAGATGCATATTACCCTGATATCTAAGAACTAAATGTAAAAATGCTATTAATGTAATGTTAGAATTTGTTTTAACAAACCTTTCACAGAATTAAGTTTAACTTGTGAAGAAAATGAATTTATGAGGGATGAAGAAAGCCAGAATAAACCTGTTTCCAATTCTCAGGTATAAAAACTATATTCTCTTCCAGTCTCACTCTTAAAATATTTTTCCCAAGGATTTGTGTATTTTCTTTGTTACTCAAACTAACATTCTGAATTTTGAGACCTCTTGAGCAATTAGTTAATGTATGGGAAATCTATGCATAAAGTTACTGTATGCTATAGCTATAATTATCAACAATAAAATGCATGTATATTTTGTCCTGAACAAGATGAATTAGAAACTTTAGTTTTTACACTGACAAACCAGAATGCCTATATTCTACATATACTTATTTTTGATTAAAAAAAATAAATAAAAAAGCAAAGACTTTCTGTAGTCATCAAATCTTTAAAAATAAAAATATTTGTGACAGATTTCCAGGCTCTCTTGCTAAGCAAAAGGTCCAGCCTGGCAACATTCCAAAGATGGTAAAATAGATTTTAATTATAAAACATATACAAATTCATTGATATTCTGCTGTCAGTAAAACACCCTCCAACTCTTCATACAATGAGATGGACTCAAGGAAATACTATCAGACGGAATCTCCAGGCCGGGAACTCAAATCAGCAACCACTTAGAACCATCTGGCAAAATTTGTTTTATTTGGCTTTAATTTCATAACATTATGTGACATCCATAATAGCCATTTAGATTCAGTAGAAATTTGTGCTTTTAAATGTTAATGGAAGCCTACGGTAAAACTGGGTATTGTAACAATGACAGTTCATATTGTGCTCTCTGAAAACAACACTGAGAGTAGTAACATGTAAATACAGAATATGATCCTTGTACAGAATACAGATCCTTGAGGCTTAAAGGCAGATTGACCCCTTGGTAATAGTCAGTGACTGACTGGATGACTATAACAGAAAAAAAATTGTGGCATTGATTCAGCAAGGTACTTATGCATGTGCCTTCCATGGGACTACCAGTCATACTTAAAAATAAGCATGCGCTTAAGTGCTGTGATGGATTGGGGCAGAGCACTTGGCATCTTGTAAGACTGAGTCCTGTGTGTCCTAATTTGCCGCATCTTCTAAGAGTATTCTTATTAAAATGCTTATTTTCTCTTTCAGGTTGATCAGTTAGTAAATAAGACATCTGAACTTGATGTGTCTGAGGGCAGGACAAGAAGTGGAAAAATATTTCATACCAACACAGTCAGTATCCTTTAAAAAAACAAACAAAAAAATACCCAGCAACACTTTCTATTCCAAATACAAAATGAAACCATGAGTTTAAATAAAATTTACAGTTTAGGACTGAAATTCTGGTCCCATTGAAGTCAATAGCAACTCCCATTGACTTCTTTTGGAGCTTTTTTATTGTAGGAATATGAACAACACCTTTGTATTCCTAATGTCAAACAATGAATGCCTATTTCTAAAAATTACTTCAGTGTTTGGTTTTTAATTGTATAGTTTCAGTGGGATTAATGATGATTTATTTGTATTCTCTTGGCCTATACATGGCCATGTTCTCTGCTGGCTAATTCCATATACAGCAATGGACCTATGCTAGGAGAGAACTTAATCCATTGTGTTGTTTCATATCTCTTCTAAAATTGTGCTGGAATTCTAATCCTAAATGTTTGATTTGTACATATCTTTAAAAAATCCATTATTGCTTGCTTATTCATGTTCATGTATGTAGCCAAATTTTTTAAATCCATTCCACCAACACGGTGCCTGAGTATTTTAGCTTTATTCAAGTGGAATAGGAGTTGTTTGGGGGCATGGAAACCTCAAGCATCAGCTTGGGCATGGTGCAGGGCTGCTTTGTGGTCCTTATGCCCCCCTTTCTCAGTGGCTATGAGCCTGTGGGCTGGAAAAGTATCCTTAGCACCCTGCACTAGTTTGTAAGGTTAGGGGGGGTCACTTGATCTATGTAAACATGCATTCTATGGCCCCTTCACTGGCCTGAGTTCCTTGCAGCCTTCTGCTCTGACCTGCATGGCCATTTCGTTCATGGTTCCCCTGAATAGCTCATATATGGATGTTAAATATTACTGATACTTTTCCTCATAAGAGTTGTGGGGGAAATGTTGTCAGTCTCAGTAGGTAAAGAAACAGCCTTCATCATTTACAGTCAAGAGAGGAAATTACATGCCATGGCAAAGGAAAATCATGCCCTCCCTGTCCTCACTCTGAAAAGCTCTTCATTAATTTTTAACACAGGTTAGGGAACAGCAATACCATCCACAATGTGCTGCTAAATCGCTGTCTGCAGTCTTCTTCTAAAACTAATAGTTAATTTCTTTCTGTAAAGGTTGGTGAAAACCAGACTCAGGAACACTGTAAAAATCGTTTAGTAGCTAAGTGTTCTAAAGAAATCCAGAAGAGAAATAGGTCTGAGTCTGAAAAACTTGTAAGTTTTAAAGTTACATGCAGAAAGCAAAGGATTGTTGTTATATTTTGTTACTTATATTTGGTGGCAAGAACTAAATCTCTCTAAATGGAAAATAAAATACATAATATAAAACAAAAAGGTCTGGTAATTTTTCAAGATGCTGTTTATCACTATACCAGGTTTAAATTAGCATTCTCTAATTCCAACCCCAGCACCTCATTTGGTATTTTTGTTATTTGGTGTAGACAATAAAGGAAGATAAGATAGTTTACATAGCTGCTACTTCAGTATTTGTGTGTGAAAATAATTTCATTATTATTACTATTTAAGGTTAGAGATATACAAACATCATTACTTTAGATAAGAAAGAGCACAAGCTAAGTCAAGACTGAGGGCCAAATTCTAATCTTGCTTTATATCTGAGTAAATCAGAAATAACTCCATTGACTTCAGTGGAGTTAATTCAGTGAAAACCAATGCACATGTAATCAGAATCAAGCCCTGCGTCTTGACAGATTGATGATGTGCATTAGCTACTTAGTATTAGCTTTAGCTGTTAAAAGTTGAACTTCTGAGAAAATTTTACTTGCATTGGAAGCAGCATTACAGGGGAGCTTTAGATCATAAATGGCATTTAACCTCCTTTCAATAGTGCATGAGAAAGTTTTTGTATTTTAACTGATTACTATCAAAATATTATTCCAAGCTTTGTTATCCTGAGCACAAATGTCATTGTAAGGATTGACTATTCTTTGCACAGCTCCTTATGTTTCATATAATTGATTCTTGTTATGAAGTTCTTTTTTCACATAAAGATACTTAACACAACTGGAAGAGCCACTGATTGTGAAATATAGTGATCTGTAATGCAATCTGTATTTTCTCTTGGTAGGTTCATCAGTATGAAATCTCTAGTCAAGATGCACTGCCAAAAAGGAGAAAATTTAGTGAACCAAAGGAGCAGTTTTAGATATCACCATCCTGCTGTTTATTTGTAGAATTCTTCTCAGCACAGCTTTCATTTGGTGTTTAATATGAATATTTTTAATATTACAGATATTTTAAGGGTTTTTTGTTTTTATATGTAGTCAGACAGAATTTATACACAAGAAAAACTCTGTCAAGAGGCCCCATTTTTGGCAAATTGAAAGTTTTTTTTTTAAAAGGGGGTTGTATTTCAATCTAAAAGGATAGACAGGGCATAACCATTCTTAGAACTGAAATTACGCAGTTTCCACTGGTATCTTTTCCTGGACCATACTCAGAAGCTTAAGAATTTCTTGTTCAGAACATGCCTCACAGACTGAACATGAAAATTAAAATCTCAGTTGGAATTCTGAATTTTGGTAGAATTACATGTCAGGAAATTGAATTAAGAAAATTGTGTAGTCATTTTTATAACAATACTGTAGCATCTCTTTTTATTCCTTCTAAGAAGCAACAGAAGGAAACTTCAGGTGCCCTCATAGTGTTGATGTCGCACATTGGCACCATAAATCTTAATAAAGATAACAGCATTTACCTCTTCAGTTCCTAAATTTACATTGAAATGCAGGAATCCTTATGCAGTTCTGATGCCAAATATATATATATATATATATATATATATATATCTCAGCTAAGTGTTACCATATTGTGTGCGTTAGACAGCTGTGCCACGTACAGTATTACTAATTATTACAGGCTATAATTAAATATTTGAAAAATAGACAGCTCAGCTTTTATGTATGTGAAATGATCAACTGCAACTGTCAGAAATAGTGCTAGTGCGTTTTTTTTCAAAAAATTTGTTCATAAACTTTAAATTCAATGGAATAATGTTCTTTATAAATACAGGTAACTACTGTATTTATTTTAGATATGAACAGCTAAACCTTACATTTTAACCTTTAAACTAAGAATAGCTTATTATTCTACATCCTAGTTAAAACAATGCTATTTAATAATTTGCCACTGTATATTTTTAAAATATAATGACCCATAAATTTGATTTGAATAGATGATTGATTTTTTTTAATGAAACGTTCATAAAGGCTGGGGACTTTTACTTGGTATGTCTTGATTGTTTTAAAGTCTGCTAGTTTTTCAGCCCAAATAAAATATTTACTGTTGAGGAACAAATTGCCTCCCTATGTAGTGCTGTTAATTTTTTTTATTTTAAGAGAAAAATCAGGATTTGAATGTATTTAAAGCCAATTTAATGGACAGCATTAGTTAAAATATTGTTTTATAGATTTTGCCTAATAATGTAGAATGATACAATATGATTCCTACAATTATTTGTATTCTGAAAGAAACAGGAAAAAAACCAAAACCAAATAGACTTACTCCTGTCTCCTTCCTGGCTCTCCCATTTCTCCTATGTTCTACTCCCTGGTTCAGACTTTACTTGTCACACTTAAGGAATTCTGCTCTGCTCCACTCTGGAGATCAGACCTACGCTGCAGTTTGAAAGGAGAACCACTGCTTACCCCACTCTTCAGCTTACACTTGTACTTTAATATTAGAACATGAATATTACCTGTTAAGTGTTGATTGTTTCAACCTGAGCATTTTGGCACAGATGAATACACAGTGCAAGCATTCATACTATATCTGGAGTTGCAGTAGAGTTGCTTATTTAGGGCTGAATTAAGGTTCCTAAATGCAGAATAGTCCCTGCTGTAGTTGCTGGTCTCTGCCCCAGCCAATTGAGCTTCTGGGTGGCCCTTCATAGTTTCTTTTGGACCTCAGCTCACATGGTGGGGGGGAGAGTGGGAAGTGGTGCCCCTTGAAACAGGGCTCTTCCCTGCACAATTCTGTGTCTGGGGTAACCCTAGCTGGGTCTCAGCTCCCCTCATGGTATGCCAATGCCATCATAGTGTTTTTTCAAATGGTCCTAGCCCCAAAGCTGTTCTGTGTTCAAGAATAAAAAAAAGATTGCTAAGACAGTGCAACATTATCTTTAATCCTTCCTCCCTCTATACTTTTCCTGTCAAACAGGTCCTGAAAGCAGAGTTCTCCAAGTTCCACACATAACCACACTTTAGTGCCCTCTATTGGAAAACTATGGTAAAAACTATCACCAGGCCTCAAGGGTATCCTCTGCCTCCCAGACAGCGAGCAGGACAGATTCCTCAGCCAGCGACCATGAGAGTGTCAAGTCTGAAGACGGTGATGATGAAGAGCCTCCGTATAGGGGACCTTTTTGTGGGCGAGTGAGGGTTCACACTGATTTTACATCCAGCCCTTATCATGCTGATTCCCTGAAACTTAAGAAAGGTGATATCATTGATATAATCACCAGAGGTGTGCACAGCACATTTCATTAGGAATTTTTTTTTTTAAAAGGCGAGTGGGACTCGCAGTGGAGAGTAACAGGCATTTTACACTCTGCTGTGAAATCCCACGGCATGGTGAAATTGGGAGGCGGAGGCAGAATAGAAGAGTGGGATTCACGGCAGAGAGTAAAAGAGAGTAACAAGCCCATTATCCTCCACCGTGAGATCCCTCGGCACAGTCAAATTCAGGACGGACCAAAAAGGTCCTTTGCATTAGGGTGTGCCTGGGCACACCCCGTGCGCACACCTAGGAGAATCACCAGCTTTCTATCCGAGTGTCTTCTGTATACAATCCATAGGAATAGCAAAGTTCCTAGTGTACTTCCTACAGTCTCTTGTGCTTCATTCAAATACTTCTTCCAAGAGTTCCTACATAGGAGAGTTTTTCCCTCTTGTCATTTTATTACGCTTATGAATTAGCTATAGGACTGAGGATGGAAAATATTTTAAAACATGTTCTTGTTTTGATGGTGAAAACTACTGAAAAGATGGCACATTTTAAATAGCCAACCAGTTGTAATTTACCATACAGCAGAACTTTGCTTCAGTTTTCCACAGTCTTGTGGACAGGTATTTGTCAATAGTGTGGAGAGAGATTTGTACTTTTGTGACAGCAGATTCATCCATATATCATTGGAGTGAGCTAGATGGCTGGGATTTAGCTAACAAAAAGCTATGGCTGCATAGACTCAGACTTTGCAAATTTTGCAGAAGGCTTTAACAAGATTTGTCTCTCAAATTTTTTTTACAGTCAAGAGACTCATTTCTCTCATTCTGCTGTTCATGTGATTTCAAAACAGAAGCTTTGCATCGAATACTGCACAAGTGAAATGCAGATAAATGCTATATTCAAAATGCTGGATGACGAATGCAATACATCATTGCATAGCTGCACAGCCTACATCTAGTTCAATATACAACATGCTAAAATATTGCATAGCAGCACAACATGCAATGTGATACAGTACTGCACAGCTGCCTAGCAGATGGCCTGATATACTGTGCAATATTCCACAGCTGCATGCGTCGTGATATGATGCAATAACATGGCACAACTACACAACATACATGTTACAAAAGGATGCATAACTGCCTGCCTGTAATCTGTATTGGCCAGTACACTGCATGGCTGGGTAAACGATATTAGACCCATGCAGGGTTGCATAACTTGCACCCTGTAATGTTGCACAGCTAAACAATGTACGGTACAATACCAGGCAAAGCCACTCCACATCAGCTACAATGCCATATTCTTCTGTTGCACGGTACCGAACACGGTGCACTATTGCACCATTTCACACAACACAAGGCCACGCAGCACAGGTGCAAGACGCAGAATACAATACTATACTCCGCCAGCTTCACAACAATACACCTTTATGACTCCAGTCTTCACGGTGGTGATTTCTGCCCCTGCCATTGGTCGGTTGCGGTGGGGGCTGGACAAGCCACCCCTCCCTTATCTCCTTATTGGTTTTGTCAGCTGTCAAAAAAGAAAAAAAAAAAAAGAAGCGGATCCAGCCTTATTCTTTGCAAGTTTGTCTGTACCAGCAGGGACCCACCCTTCTGCAATCTCTATTGGCGAAACCCCTGCCACTGCAGCCTCTGATTTGTGCATTAACAAACACCAGGGTAGGTTACTCAGCGATACCAGGAAGCTGATGTGTTTCCTTCTCCTTGCTCCAGCTCAACCAGGAAGTAAAGTTTGTATTCAGTCCGGCTCAGAAGTTTAATGCCAGGCAAAGCAGAAGGGAGGGGGAAGTAACCAGGCCTCCCAGAAGAGAGGCGCAGAGACACAGGTAAGACTGGAAAAATCTCCATCCAGGGTTAAATTCTTAGGCACCAAGAGTAAATAAATGGGAATTCACTTGTAAATTGCCCTGTGAGGCTCCCATTTAGTGTGTAAATTTCAGCAGGGAGGGAGTTCTCTTTCTTAAATTATTATTTTTTTCCTTGCTGGAATTTAAGTTTTCCCAGCAAAGTTGGTGGGAAGTAGGGGGTGTGGGCGTCTCTTCCCTAAACACCCTCCCCCCACATCCAGCATGGAGAAGGGCTGCTGGAAACATTTCCTCCTTTGCCTCTTTTTCTTTAAGGTTAGTGCCTGGGCCCAGTTGTTTTCTATCACTCCTTCCTACCCTAACTCACCTAACAAAGTGGGCCATGCAATCCCAACAGCCGTGGGACACAAAAGCCCCTTACAGAGGTGAGAACTAGGGTTTTGGGGTTCTGGCAGGATTAGGCCGGGGGGCTGATGTTCTGGTGTACCTCCATTTCCCCCTCTCCTGTGGTTCCCAACCTTTCTGGCTCAAGGGCCACAAATATAATTTTTACAACTCTGAAGGGCCACCAGTCTCTGCCAGCAGCCCCCCTCACTGCAGCCATAGAGAAGGAGTTCAGCGAGGAGGATCTCCCTTCTGCCTGACTGCAGCAGGAAAACCATTCACTCCACCTAGCTTCCTGGGCAGCAGCTCCTGTCTGTATCCAGGGGGATGGGAGATCAGTGTTCCCCTCCCCCTGGCTCCTGCAGGGACTCCAGAGCCTAGGGAACCAGGTGGAGTGCTTTGCCATGTTCCCTGCCGCAGCCAGGGGGATGGGAGATTTCCCCTCCCCTCGCCTACAGCAAGGAAACTGCACCAGTCACGTGCTCCACCTGGGTACTTAGGTAGTGGCTCCCTCCCACAATTAGTGGGAGGGGAACCATGGGCCACTCTGCAAGACCATGGGTTGGGAACCACTGCATTAAATTTATCCCCTCCCTAAAGGGGTGGGGGGCTCCAGTGACAGCCACAAGCAGCCAAGCCACAACAGCTTGGATCCATGAGGCCAGGAAGGTTGGAAAACTATGTGAAGACTAAGTCTCCATATGGGTTGCCCTGGGCTTCTGTCTGGTGTTCCAAGTTCGGTGCAGATAGGAGGACATCAGTAGGTATGGAAGGGAGAGGCCCCCAGCCCCTTCCTATTCCAGGTGGGATTGATCTTGTCTGCTTGATGGAACGACTTGGTGGTAACTCAGTTTCCCAAATTTCCTGTCCTCTGCTTGGAGATTTTTATTCCTGCATAACCTGGGATGATCTGGCCCTTTAAACATCCAGCACCAGTGGAATGCAGCCACACCTGCATTGTGCCTGCTGCCCAGAAGTATTGGATGAAGGCTCTCTGCCTTGTAAAGGAGGTGGGCTGTCCTGGCCCAGCCAGGATTCTAGTCTTTGTTTCCCTGTAATTTAGTGCCTTAAGCCATTCCCTGTGGAACTAGTGCACCCAGGGACACTTTGTTTGGTTACCCTTGCTCCTAGTTGCGGGAGAGGATGACAACAACGCTAACGCACAGAGGGCGGCGGGCCGATGTGGGCAAGAATGCTGATAAGAGGCTGGAGGGTGAGGATGACTCCTTGAAAGACAGAAACCTGGAGGAAGAGGAGGACTCCAGTGACTCCAAAAATATCCGCCTCACCCTCATGGAGGAGGTGCTGCTCCTGGGACTGAAGGATAAGGAGGTAATGGGTCTCTGGCTTCCAGTGCCATTGACGGAAGCACTGCCTTTGTCTTTGCTTGTGGGGTTGTGCTGTGGGGGCAGTTCCTGGCCCCTTCTCTGCGGATCCAGAGGCCCCTTGCAGCAGCAGAAGCAGTGAATAAGCACCCTCTGCATGGCATCAAGCCCAGGTCTGGAAAGCATGGCTGTGCCAGGGGGTACAGGTGGATCCCTCAGCTCTTTCTCACCTGCCCCAGACGCTGGCTAGATTATCCTCCATGGGGCCAGTCTGCCGCTGCTGTACTGCCTGGCGGTGGAAGGGTCTAGTGGCATTTTGGCATCATGATTGGTTCTTCGCCTGCTGGGCCTGCCTGTTGGATCGGTGCTGGGTTTAAGAAGAACACGGTGTAGCATAAGGAATCAAAAGGCCTCTTGGCCTTTTCGCTGGGTTGCTGCAGAGGCACCTATGGCATCAGGGTTGATAATAGCAGCTCTACAGGCCCTCTGTGCCAATCATGTTGTTGCAGACGGGCCCTGGGGCAATAGCAAATTAGACCCATGAATTCTCGGCTTCAGCTCAGATTGTTTAGTGGTCTCTGAAAAGGGAATTCCTTGATCCAGTGCACAAGAGTTCTTCTTTCCAACTGCACTATAACGTCAGGAATATCCTTATCCATGCCAGGCAGGGTCCCAACAGCTGGTGAACGCTCCCTCGAATTTATAAATAACAGACGTTCTTCCATTGTGACAGACACAAAAATGAATCTCTCTGGCAGGTGAAAATGTGCATGGTACAGGGTTTTCTTGGGTTGGGGGGGGAGGGGAGTTATTTTCATTTTACAGGCAAGGCCCCTTACACTAACAAAGCCTGACCCTGATGGGTTGCAAGTTCTGGCCCTACAGCAGGATTAAAATGTCCATATATCTGCAGGAAATAAATGTTTCTATTATCCGATCGAAAGGGGATGGAACTCTGGGAACTCAGCATCTGTTTAATAGCACACAGCAATGGTTCTGAGAGGTTTTTTGGTTTTTTTTTTTTTTAGCACATAAGTGAAGAAAAAAATCCAGCAACTTTGAAACTGCAGGGGGGAGATGCTGCTTGTTTCTGTGGAATTGTGTAGCTCTGTCTTCATGAAAATTTCCTTCCAATTTTGCATGTAGTTTGAAGTTTGCAACACACGCTTTTTTCCCCCATTAGTACAGCAGAACCCCATTTATCTGAGCCGATAGCAGCTGGGGCTTGGGCTGTCAGCCCCGAATGGCTGGGGCTCGTGCCATTAGCCCGGCGCATTCACGACGTTAATACAGTTGCAGCACAATGTCTGGTTATCAAAAAAAAAAAACCTTAGCAGGCATAACATAATACTTGCGTGTTTATATTGTTCCAGCAAATTTTTCTTAAACAAATAGGTCTTCTCTGGCTTTTCCAAATGATCACAGTTAATAAAGGTCACTTATTACTTTTCCACCCTTTTCCATGTCTTGTCTGCAACTTAGCCACAGTTATTTGACAATAATCCCACATTTCAAGTAGGGCCTTAAATGTGATGAAATCATGATGAGGAAAGCCAGCTGTTAGACAGCTTACTCTCCGCTGTGAGATCTACTGGTCAGGATGATCCTGGTGTGCTCCTTTAACCTGGATTTGTAGCAATTATCGCTCGAGGCATTCAGTATTTTAGTAGTTCCTATTAGTTCATCTCAGTGAAGCAGCAGATCTCTTCTCTCTGAAAGTGTCCTGCAGACAGGTGCCATTTAAAATAATTAGACCCTACCCATTTTTGTTCAGCACAGCCCGGAGCGGCTTCTTGTTATGGAATGGGGCAGTTTCCCTTCTTTGAAAGGAGCCTCCGGTTGCAGTGTTCCTGAGAAGAGCTGTCTTGTGTTTGTAGCTGCTGATGCGATAAGCAGGTGTTTTGAGACTGTTGAATCGGTGGTGGTGGTGGTTGAATTGTGGTAGCTCTCGGTTTGCACAGTTTGCATAGGGGTTAGGGCAAAAAACTGAGGGGTGACGACACCTGGGTTTCGTTTCCAGCTCTGCCAATCAAAATCAAGTCCCCGTTGTGCTTGGTGCTGTACAAACATCTAGTTAGATACAGTCCCTGCCCTGTGGGGCTTAGAATCTAAGGCCCAGATCCAGCAGGTGCCAATACTTTTGCCTAAATTTGCATTTGAAATCAATGGGATGATGTGTAAGCTTGAGTACATCGCAATGTTGCCAACCCTTTGTGTTCAAACCCATGAGTCAGGCCCCCCCCCCCAAAATCAAGATTGTCTTTAAAAACTTCGGATGCAGCTTTTAGAAGGCCCATTTGCAGGCTTCTCTCTGCAGCTCCGAGGGCTAGAAATATTTTCCCCTCTATTACATGAAAGGAAGCTGGGTTGTTTTTTCCCTTAAAAAAGCACCAGAGACATGAGACTCATTATAAAACCCCAAGAGATAACAACGCTGTAAAGAGATGTATACATCTTCGCAGGATTTGGGTATACACGTGGGACACAAGCCTGGAAGACACCTCCTAGTTCCTTGTCATCCCTTCTGTCATAGGCAACCACATCATGTGTTCCCATTCATAAATATACCACGCTCCAGTTTCAAATGAGCTTGACGGAGATGGCCCGTTGTGAGGGTGGTTTTATGTGACACGGACAATCGGGCCACCAGGCTGAGACACAGCCGGGTTGGTTCATGCTTAGCTGCTGGTAACTAGCTTTGCCACTTGACACTCTTCAGAGTGAACTGCTGCCCTAGAAGTGAACAATTCCAAACCCTGCTACTGTGAGTTGACTTCTCCCTTGGATTGATGCTTCTTAATGTCTCGTGCTTATCTGGCCCCCATCATCGTAGAATTTGAGCACCTCCCAATCTTTAATGTATTTATCATCACCTACCCCTGTGAGGTAGAGCAGGGCTATTATCCCCATTGTACAGTTGGGGAAACTGTGGCACGGATTGGCTAAAGGACTTGACCAGAGTCACACAGGGAGACTGTGGCAGAGCAGGAAATTGAAACCAGGTCTCCTGAGTTCCAGGCTAACGCCCTAACCACTAGGCAATTCTTCCTCCCAGCCTGAAGAGAATATGTTTTCAGTGGTTCTTGCGGCTAATTGGGTGTAATGTATTTTCAGTGCCTGTAACATTGAAATAATAACTCCTAGCTCTTCCATATTTCTTTCATCCCTGGATCTCAAAGCGCTTTACAAAGAAGGTCTGGATCATTCTCCTCATTTTATGGATGGGGAAACAGGCACAGATCAGGAGGTGACTTGCCAGTGGCAGAGCCGGGAACAAAACCCAGGTCTCCTAAGTCTTACTCTAGTACCCTGTCCACTAGGGAACACTGCCTCCCTGGTCCTCCAAACTGAGCCCCGTAGAATGAGGGGGATGATTTCAGAGGTGCTGAGCACCCACAGCTCTCGGTAACTTCAGTGGCAGCCAGCACCTCTGTAAATCAAGCCTCAGGGGGCAGTTTTGCAATATCCCAGTTACACATGGCTCACTGGCATGGACGTCCCTCCTGTGTTATCCATGAGCAGACCCTGCTGGGAAAAGGTGCTGCTCCAGCAAACACGATGGCAGTGCCTTTGGTTCAATAGCACCAATAAAATGTAGGGGTTTCTAATCTAAATAGGAGGCTATAGACAAGCAGGGTGATAAGCCGGATGCTGGGGATAACTTCGGAGAGCAAATATTTGAGAGCCGCTTAGGTGCAAATATAATTAGAGCAGTGCTGTGGTCTTTCTTTCCATTTAACAATTTTTGTGCCAAATCCTTTAGTTTTGTCCCGAGGTATATTGCTTTAAATCAGGGGTTCTCAACTTTTTTTGAATCATGACCCCACAACCCCCTTTTTTTTTATTTCTTTACTTGGACCACTCTTTCCTCCCCTTCCCTCCTTACAAAACTGGACTTTCCAATGTAATCTAGATGGAACTGGGGCCATTAATACATTGATTCCAATAAAGGGTATTTTGCTTTAAATAAATCAGTGTTTAGATCCTGCGGTTTAACTGTGCGTAGGCTAGGAATTGTTTTAAAAGCCCATTAATAGCCACAAAGTTTTCAGGGCAGAATCTCTCCATTTCAGCGTTGATCCATGTTCATGGACGTTGTGATCCTGTGCACCAGTCACAATGCCAAGCATTTGAAGTTAGCCTGGCTGGCTGGCATGCTGGAGGGGTGGCAGAGCCAAATCTGGGTGGTGGTGTGACCCCATGTGCCAGGTCTCTGTGTCCTCCTGGAAAGTTTGATGCTCCCCCCCCACTGGTGGTTGAAACTCTGCTTTAAACCATGTGTCCTTTGGACTTACAGAGCATCTGTTGGACCCAGACACATACAAAGAGCAGACAAAGGTCTCTGCTGTGACAGTGGCTAGGAAGAGAGGTTCAGAGGCCAATGTCATGGAGGTGTTAGGAGGCCCGTGGATTCATGGCAAGACTTAGGTGGATTGTGTGAGTTGCAGGCGTTGGCCTGCTCAGAAGTGCATGGTGATGGCAAAGATTGATTTCAGGAAGACCTGAGTGCAAGTCCCTGCCTCTTGAGGAGAATCTCCATTCGCAGTGGAGGGGGTTATAACACACATGCTACGCTCCAGAAATGGCAAGTCCCAGGCTTGTCTTGTATTAAATTTGCAAGCTCTTTGGGACAGGGACTGTCTTTTTGTTCTGGATGCGTACAGTGCCTGGCACCATGAGGTCCTGGACCGTTATGGGCTCCTAAGTACTACAAAAATGCATATAACAATAATAAGAAGAACCAATTTCAGGTGCGATTGGTTATTATCTGGTAGGGGAGGTCTCTAATCAGCTCCTAAATCAAAGGATTTAGGGCTAGGGCTCTGTAGAGATCAGTCAACTTCTTGAATTACAACTGGAAGCAAAATATTGACCAGTGCAGAGCATTCGTCTCATCTTTTTCAGTCCATGCCCTTCCCATGGACCTTCAAGTGCAGCCATGTAATTAAGCCTCATAGCTGTCTCTGTGGGGGGAGGGCGGTTAATATTATCCCTGGGAAATAGATGGGGGAAACTGAGGCACGGAGCAATAAGCAACTTACTCAAGATTGGAGAGCTGGGGATAGAATCCTGGAGTCCTAACTCCCAGTTCTTCTGCTCTAACCAGTAGGTGCACACTGTCTTTGTCTCTTGGTTTGTGAGACCATGGTGGTCATGGTTTGGCACTGGCCACGCAGGGCCAAGTGTGAAGGTTTTTCCCTTGGCAATTTGTGTGCCAAGGCAAAATGATGATTTCCCTCTGAAGAGGGAGCTGGCTTCTTGTCTCTGGGGCTCCTCAGCATGGCATCAAAGGCTGGTGTAACTGCTCAGGGAGAGGTGTGCTCTTCTGTTTGCAGAGGGAGCTGCAGCACCTTCCTGCTGAGAGTTTCTCCACCCTATGGAGATTGTTATACCAGCATACCCATGTTGCCATAGCTATGCTGGCATAAACCCTGTAGGGTAGCTGCACCCTGCACTGACGGAAGGAGTTTTTCCAAGGAATTCTTCCGTCAACCTAGCTGTGTTTACACTGGGGATTAGGTCAGCACAGGTACAGTACACAGGATTTTTCACACCCCCGACTGTCGTAGCTATGTGGACAGAAGTGTGGACCAGGGTTGAGGTTATGCCTGCACTTAAAACGCCACAGCTGCAGCGCTTCAGTGTAGATGCTACAGCAACAGGAGGGGTTCTCCCATTGCTGTAGTTAATCCACCTCCCCGAGAGGTGGTAGTTAAGTGGCAGCGGAATTTTTCCAGCGGCCTAGCGCTGTCTACATGGGGACTTAACTTCCTTCGCTCCAGGGTGTGGGTTTTTCACAGCCCTGAACGACAGTGTTGGGTAGTGTAGAACAGCCCTAAGAAACCCTGTTATCTCCTCTGATGTCAGGGCTGAAAAATGTAGTCGTTTTTTGTAATTAATGGCTCATTCAAACTGGTTCTTGCAACCCTACTGCTCTGTCGGGATGTGGCATTGTCTGTTGAGTTAATGTTTTATAGAATGACCAGATGGAAGAATTGGAAAGGGGCAAAGTCTGGGGAGCTAACAATGCTGTGGGGTGGGGAAAAGGACTTTAGAAATGGCCCTCTGTCACTGTGAAATTCCTCTGCCTCCTCCCCATGGCTCTCAAGCTTCCATCTCAGGCCCACTCCACTCTACAAATACTCCTGGAGCCCAGGCAGTTGCCAGTGAGGTGAGCTAGATTCTAGCATGGATGCTTGCTGATCAGCTGTTGGGAGCAGTTTTCTAGTGACCTGACAAAAAGGGAAAAGTGGTAGATCATCCAAAAACCTGACGTTCCATGTTTTGTATGTCATGCCTCGACGTACTTCTCGTTCTCAAAGAAAAAGCAGAAGTAGTGTGCTCCAGCGACCAGGGCACCAAAATAGAGTCGGGACACCTGTTTTCTATGCCCCCCTCTGCCACTAACTCGTTATGAGGCATTGGACAAGTCACTTCCCTGCTGTGCGCCTCAGTTTTTCTATTTGTACGACCTGGAAAAGAAAACTTGCCTGCTTTTATTCAAACGCTCCTAGTTGAGCTGGGCAGGAACTTCTCAACAAAATGGTTTTTTGTCAAAAAATGCCAATTTTTGTAGAAACTGAAACTCTTTGTGGAAACATATTGGTTTGGATGAAACTTTTGTTGGGAAGGTTTCTTTGACCAGAAATTCCACACTGGATCGGTGGAGGGGAGTGAAGGAGAGACAGACTCTAGAATGGTGAGTAGCCTGGAGGTTAGGGGACACACTGGGGATGTGGGAGACCCAGGTTCAGTTTCCTGCTCTGCTAGATTTGGACCAGGGACTTGAACTTGGGTCTCTCATATCCCAAGTGAGTGCTGTCACCATTAGGACCTTGGCTATTCCATCTCTCTCTCTCTCTCTCTCTGTTTTCCCTCCCCTCAGTAGTTTTTGGGGGGTTTTTTTTTTTTGGCAAGGTTTTGGTTTTATTCCTTATCAGAATGGAAACAAATAACCTCAAAATATTTCCTGAAATGGAATTCTTGTTTTCTGGCCAGCCCTGGTTTTGAGGTGTATTTGGCACACAGTATACTTCTGAACCATATCTCTCGTGTGTCTCATGCCAGGCTGGAATATAGAGGGTCCACTTTGACCAAAGTTGAAAGAACCTAGCTTGATCTCAAATTCTGGGTGAGAATGATGTGCCAGCGGTAAGAACAACCCTGTCTCTGCCTGTAACCTGCTCAAGATCCTACGATGTCATTGAGAGACAATAAAGATGGACCCAAAATCTTAGGGGAAACTGTTGACCAAAAAAGGGGGGAGGGGTGAGAGAAATAAAATGTTGCCCATTTTCTGTCTGGAAGCTCCATGACTCCATTTCATTTTCTTCCAGCTTCACTGTATCTCCTTGTCACAGATCCAGTCCGTCTGGGGGTAGGTAATCAGTCTGGCATTTATAATCTGAAAGCAGATCTGGACAGAAGGCCAGGGCTTGTCAGTATCCTGCCAAAACTTCTAGGCGTTTATTGGCTTTAAAGGGTGAACTTGAAACCCTTTTTTCGAGAGGAAAGAATTGTGTGGTTTAAAAGGAGAGTTTCTTTTTGTAGAAAGCACCGAAGAGGTCCTAGAACCTCTTGATTCCTGCATTTCTTGAGCCCTCACCACAAGGAAATGAAAAAAGCAAATAAAGATGAACTTTTTATTTTATTCTTTTGTTTTTCCTGTCAAACATGCCCAGTGCATGTGTTAAGGTTTGCTATATAAATATGTTTAGGGGTCAAGAATGAGCCTTTGTACACTGCAGAATATTGCATTAAAAAAAAAATCTGTAGATTTAAAAAAAATTATTATTCCATTTACAACCCTCAAAATCTTGCTATGTGTCTGTACCTCACCTTCCACAAGAGGGCTGTGATCCGGCTGGCGCCTCTAGGTCCTACTCTAATTATGATGCTGGATGAGTGGCAGGTGCTTGGCACTTCTCAGGATTGGGCCCTTTGTTTTGAAATGGGGGTGGAGATGGATGTTATCATTCAACACCCCTGGAGCTAGGCTTGATGGCTGAGATGTGCCCTGGCGTAGATGCCATTGCAGCGCTTGCACACTGTATAGGACTCCAGCTGGTGTGTGGAGCCTTGTGCTGGACAGGGTGAATTTCACTTGATCTGAATGACTGACTGTATCTAATAGCTGTAATGTATGGAGGATTGGTAATGGAGTGCCTTGGAAAACTGATTTAATACCTTTCATCCTAAAGTGAGTCCATAAACTGATGCACAACCAGATCCCCTGCTGGTGTAAATCCGTGTGGCTGCACTGACTTCAATAGAGCTGCACCAGTTTACTTGAGTGAAGGGTCTGCCCTCTTAAACTCTTCCCAACCGCAACTGAAATGCAGCCATTTCTAGGGGGGGAGAGGGCAGCTGTTGAACGGCAGGCAGCTACACTACGCAGCAGCGTCGCATGTTCCCATTCCAAGCGAGCAAGTAATACCCTAGCTAGCTAGAAACTGACGTGGTGCATTTAAGTAGACAGAATGTAATTAGCCAAAGTGCAATCCCGACAGGACGCTGGGGATCGTGCTGTTATCTAAACCTTAATAGAAGTCTATCCCAAGATATACATCGGGGGCTTAAAAGTAAAGCTGCGGACAGCCAGGAGCGCTCTTACCGACAGGGCTTACAAGCCATTTCTGATTACAGCTAATTGTTCGGAATGCATGTCTGAAGTTCTCAGGGCTTTAATGTGTTCCTAAGCGGCCTCGTTATTCAGCCTGTGCAAAAATCTCATAAAGCTTTGGGAAAGCTGGTTTGATGGAAAACAGTTACTGCTTCTTGGATTCTTCTTGTTCCAGCCGCTGACCCAGTTCCAGCTCATCGTAAAAGGGACACATGGTGTCTTTTGAGCACCCTCCCAAGTGGGTTTAATGCTGATGGGGAAGAATTGCCCTGTTGTGGGCAGGCAAACAGGGGCAAGGGACAAGAATGTAATTTAATGTAATCTGTTATTAACAACGACCCCTTCACCACCACACACTAGAGAGCCAAGCAATGATACCAGTACAGTCAAATATTCTCTTATTTTCTCTCCAAGACCCTGTGCTCAATGTAATGTCCTTGATCGGAAAAGGTCCTGCAGTTTCCTAAAGGTTCTATAAAGAGCCTAATGTTTTCCAGTCTATAGAACTGCACTGAGACATGTGCTCTGTGGTGGGTTTATTTGATTTTTGCCCAACAGGGTGCCATTGTGAGGCATAACATTTTCTGTAGGGTGGCTTCTAGAGCCTGAACAGATCTTAACATCTTTCTATCAAGTCTTTTCTGCATGGGGAGTGTTGGTCTCACAGACCCCGCTCTCAAATGTTGAATAGCCCCAAAATTGCTAAAATGTAAAACTGCTTTATTTACATGACAGTAACTCCCCTGAGATCCAGGCCCTGTTCACATAGTGTGAGCCCATCCCAGAAGATATATGTATGTATAGACTAGTGGGAAGGGAAACAGAAGCAAAGTGACTTGCCCAAGGCCATCGAACAGCTCAGAGGCAGAGCCGGGACTAGAACCCAGGGGTCCCGAGTCGTAGTCCGCCAGCACACTGGCTCAAGCTCCAGGGCTCTGCTTTGAACCAGTTTGGCAGGCCGACATGGGCTGCAGTCATGTTAGTTTTCAAAACTCTTACTCAAGTCTTAGGTTAGGTTTCGGAGGCCTTTACTTGGGCAAACCTCCCATCCACTCTGCAAACAAATATCTGGCTGTGACCCTGTCTTGCAGTGTGCTTGTGCTAAGCAGGAAGTAGGTTCTGCCGTAACCTGAGCCAGCTGGCGAGGGGCGTGATACGCTGCTCAGTGTTTGCACAGGAAGGGCTGGCTCCATCTGGCGAACTACCAGTTACTGGCCCACGCCTTAAACTCTGTGCTGGTCAAGTCTCTTTCACTGAGCAGATCCGGGCTTTGCTAGGCTACGTACACATTACAGCTTATAAATTATGTCGCTCGGGGGTGTGAATAAGCCACCCCCTGAGCGACGTAAATTACATCAGAGGGGGGCGCTTCTCCCGTTGGCGCAGCCACTGCCTCTTGTTGTGAGTGGTGTAATTAAGTCGATGGGAGCGCTCTCGCCCCTCGGCTTCTGTGCTGCCACAGAACCTGGCCCACTGAGTCCGTGCCACGCTCAGTCCCCATCTCCCAGCCCCCCGCCCAGGTGCAGTGTCACACCCCATCCCTGAGAGGGGGCATGGGCTGCTGGAAGCTGGATGAGGCCAGACAGGCCCAGGCGGCAGGAGCCAGCCTGTGCTGGAGCACTGCTTCGGTGGCACGGAGAAGGAGAACGGAGCCACTTAAAAAGCTGTGCTGGCAATTTACTATATAGGTTTCTTGGAGTTTCCCCTCATCGAAGTACAGACCCTGCCTAGCGCTATTCTAGCAAATGAGATCCGATGGGACCGGAGCATAAGGTGACAGAGATACGGGATTTAAAATGGAAGAAAATGCTTTTCCCCAGTTGAGCTGTGGGGCAGCAGACCCACAAGCAAAAATAAGACGCAGGGAGGATATTTACCATTATCGTTGCCTGTATCACAGTAATGTCTAGCGACCCCAACTGAGGTTAAGGCCTTGTGTATAGACGCCTAAAAGGGATGGACAGTTCCTGCCCTGGGAGCTTACACTCGAGACAAAGAATGTGTGGGATAACAGGCTTGCCCAAGGTCACCGAGCAGAGGTTGGTACCTAGGTCTACAGACTCTCAGCCCGGTGCGCTATCCTCTGGACCATACCCTGTATCCAGAGGGGAAGCATCTTCCTCCTAACTTGGTAAACTGGAGGAGGAAAAGGCAGCCGGTGGGAAATCCATTTTCCCTTCAGTCTGCGGGGAGCGCCATCCCTCAGTCTTGGCGCTGCTGCCTCCTCTCCCTGCCCGGATTGGCCTGAATCCTTCAGGAATCCGGGAACCTGATACGAGGTGCCGGGTGTGGCACTGGCTTGGCACAGGGTGAATTGGGGATATTCAGTTACTGGAAGCAGGCTGGAAAAGGATAGTTAACAGAGGCTTGTGAAAGCCTGAATGTCGCCTAACTCCTCGGCACTGACGATCCAGCCGGCCTTCTGTCTGGGTTACGCGAGCTGCAGGGTGACATGGAGACAACAGACCAGGAAACCAATCCTGTGGGGAAAACTGGGCTGCATGGTTATGCCAGGGACTTTGGCCGAGCTGGGAATACGGTTGCCACCCGGCCAGTTTTTGTACTGCCTAGCCGGTTGCTGGTCAAAAGCTGTAACGTGCTAGGTGTGGTGTTGCACACACGCGTGGCTGCACAGGTCACAGCTGGAAGGTGGCTTGCACCCAGGTCCTGTGCTAGGTGCTGGGCCCTCATCTGCTGAAACTGCAGCGGGGGCCTCCTCTCTGTGTCGGGGCTGGATCCTGCAGGTGGATTGCCCCTGGGGTGCACAGCTGCTTGGAAATCTCTCCTGCAAGAAACCTGCCATGTCCTCGCTCCGTCTCTCTGTTACAACATGGTTTGCTCCAGCGTGCAGTGGCCTGAGCCCAATCAACTACCCGCATAAACTTACCTGCTGTCACCCCGACCCGTACTGCTTGCCCTCTTGTCCTCCCCATTGCAGCCTCATGTCTGTAAACTCCTTGAGGCAGGGATCTGGGGCCTGTTTTGTTTTGTTCCCCCCCTCCCGGAAGTGCAGAGCGTCCGTAGCTCCCACCAACTCCGCTCGGATTTGCCGGTGCTCCACACCACAGAGAATCAGGCCCCGTTGCCCATTTTTGGGAGGGACCTGCATGGTCTGCGTGGGCAATAGGCAGACCAGGCTTTTGCTGGGAAGAGGGACCCTGGTGTTTCAGAAACGCCGGCTTTTCTGTGGCTGTTCCATCTTTCCTCTCAACTCTGCGCGTTCCTGAAGCAAACTGCATCCCAGCTGCACAACCGGGGCCCCTGGGAACGTTGCAGCGGTTACGAGGCTGCTCTTCCGCTCCAAAGGGCAGGCCTCTGCCGCTGGAGACTGCAGCGTGGCCGAGTGCATAGGGCGCTGGACGGGCTCCCCTGCCGGCCTGCTGGGTGATCTGAGGGCAAGTTGCTCACCTGCTCCGTGCCTCAGTTTCCCCATCTGTTAAACGGGGGTGGCGAGCCTGACCCTCCTTTGTAAAGTGCTGTGAGATCTACTGATGGAACGTGCTGGCGAAGAGTGAGGTGGTGGTGTTGTTACTCACTGTTAGATGTGGAGGGCCTTGAGCCGTCTTCAGTTCCTTGGAGTGGGGGGCGGGCCACAGAAAAGCTGTAGTGACCTCTTGACGGCTCGGTCGCCTGACCCCTGCACCGCGTGGGTTCCTGTCTCTAATGCTGGTTGTGTTCCTCCTTTCCCAGGGCTATACCTCCTTCTGGAACGACTGCATCTCCTCGGGCCTGCGCGGTGGCATTCTCATTGAGCTGGCACTGCGAGGACGCATCCAGCTGGAGCCACTTACCATGAGGAAGAAGAGGCTGCTGGACAGGAAGGTACGCTGCCCCGTGGGTCTGTCGCTGGGCCTGCAAGAAGGATGCCCTTAGCGCAGGGGACATCCCACCCTCCTGCTATGTTTTCAGACCCCTGAGACTTGATTTCTCAGCGTAGCCCAGCAACATGTGGCTGCAGAACGCCACCATCCCGACTTGGGAGTATTTTACACCCATGTAAACGACAGCTCAGGACATGGAGAATCAGGCCCGCGTGCACTGCTTCTAATCAGCAACGGTGGGGTAAATCTGGAGTCATGCCATGGAAACCAATCCGGGGACTCCAGATTTACAGCTGGGAGAGCACGACAGGGATCGGGCCCCGCATCTGGGCTGAGCCCTGGGAGGAAGGACGCGAGAGAGGCCACGAGGGTGGGCGGCCAGGGTCAGATGTGGGGGGTGAGCCATGCTGCTGGTTGTCTGGAGGGGCTGGGGAGGCACCCGTATCCTTCCTGTCCCTCCGGAATAACGACAGTTTGCATGGATAATGCACCTTACATCTAGACAGAGGTCTCTCTCTTGGGCATTCCTGTAGCCTCCATCGCCATGATACTCAATTATTAATGCATTTATCCTCCCTTGCTCCTGAGAGGCAGGGCAGGGCTGTTATCCCCATGCAGTGATAGGGAAACTGAGACACAAAGAGGCTAAATGACTTGCCCAAGGAGTCTGTGGCAGAGCAGGGACTTATACTAGCTTGGGAGAGCTGAGTTCTCTAACCAGTGTGCCATCCTGCCTCTTAGCACACAGGCCTGATGTTCCTGTCACTCGCGTGGTTGTAACTCCATTAGCTTAGCGTAACTCGGACGTCTGCTGGTTTTGAGCTCTTGTCTGTTTTCTGAGTTGCACTTCGTTTGACTAAATCCATACGAGGACATTCCGGAGCTGGGAACAGAACCCAGGTGTCCTGACTCTGAGCCCAGTGCGATATCCCCTGGACAATGCCTTGTCCCTTCCATGGGTCTAAAAGTGCCTCGTGCACCACACGAGCTGTAGCGGTGTCGTATCATCTGTGGGTTGGGCACAAAGCGCCTGCCGCACAGCGGGTTACATGTGCCCTGGAATCTCCCTGATCTTTGTCAAAGACGCTTCCTGGGCTTCTCCCGTTAAAACCAGTTTCAAAGCTCCCAGCCGAAGTAGGATCAAGCCACTTAGGGCTGGCGAGCTCCTGCAGCTCGTCCTCAGACAGAGGGGGTGGCCGGCTAGCCTGCAATCCAGCCTCAAACCGTGTGGTTTTCTGTGCCCTCCTAGGTGCTCTTAAAGTCAGACACCCCCACCGGTGACGTCCTGCTAGACGAGACCCTCAAGCACATCAAAGCCACGGAGCTGGCGGAGACGGTCCAGACTTGGATAGAACTGCTCACAGGTATGACAACCTGGCCTAGAACAGAGCCTCCTCTGCTCCTTTGTGGCTTGCTCTGCTATGAGCCATATTGTGGCTCCTCCTGGCTTGTTCCTGCTTGATCGCCTAAGGGCTGCACCCGGTCAGGCTTATCTCACCTGTGGCTGTTGTCCCTGACCGGACTGGAATCCAGCCCGGCAGGTTGCGTGGGTGAGTTTGTGCTCCTCTTATTTGCGGACAGGTCTGTGCTGGAAGAAGCGACGTTTGTGGGTTTTTTTGCATCCTGTGTGGGTCTGCTTCCTAAATGCTCAGCCTCACCGAGGTCTGGTCTACGCTTAAAAATGAGATCTCTCTAGCTACGTGGCTCAGGGCTGGGGAAACGTTTGTGCCCAGAGCGCCATAGTGAGGTCACCCTGGCCCCCAAGGTAGACGTGGCTAGGTCAGCGAAAAGACCCTAGGCTCTCAGGGAGACAGAAAAACGACATTGACAGAAAAAACCCTGTCTGTTGATGTAAGAAGCATCTACACTCTAACTTTGGCTGTAGCATAGACGTGCCCTTAGGCCTTAGAGGTGTGTCTTCACTGGGACTGGCCCTCCCAGCCCAGGTGGACTTGCCTTAGCGGGACTCCAGCGAAAGCATTAATGGCACAAGGGGGTCGGGTGGGCTTTAGAGTTGCAGTTGCAGCGGTAGACATGTCTTTGCCTGTGGGGTTCCGGGACCTCAGTTTCCAAGTTCAGAGGCTTTCAGAGAGGAGTCTGCCGTCGTGCCAAGTTGCTGTGGGAATTTGGAGCTCGGTGGGCTTCTATTTGACGCTCGCGCGCCGCTTTGTGTCAGGTCCTGCGGTGCGCTGTGAACCTCGTGCTGCAATGCCCGGCTCTCTCATGGGAGCTGAGAGGGCTCTGGGGCAACCCAGCAGCTTCTGGAGTAGCGGGTGGGGCTGTGGGTCAGGATTGAAGGGCATCAGTGGGGTTGAGTGGGGAGCCTGGAGCTGCAATAGCAGGGGGTCCCGCGGGTTAGTGTTGCGGAGCGTCTGCTCAGCTGCGTGGAGTCTGGTACTGGAATAGCAGAGGGGCTTATACAGAGGAGACTCATGGAGGGGCGTGCAGGGTCACGGGTCTCGCTCCCCGATTGCTCAGTCACATGGTGCAGCCGGGGCCTCCCTCCCTGTGGGGCAGCTGAGCCAGGAGCTGCGCTGGACAGGGAGAGGCAGAGGCAGGAGGAAACAGCTGGGAGCTGCAAGGAGGGGCAGCCGCTTTCCACGGCGGGAAGGGTGCCGGGGGAGGAGTGACATGACCCAAGCTGCCCCGGAGTTGTGCAGACACGGGTTGTCTCTTGGCTTATGGATCAAATTGAAGGTGTCGTTGTCCCGTCCCCCCCCCAAGATGGGCAGAGCAGTGGTACTGCAGGTCAGGATTGAGGTCCTGGGCAGAGAGGGGTGGATGGTGCCAGGCCTGGAATAGCATCGTGAGGGGGCTGAGAGCTCTGCTTGGGACTGTCCTGGCGCAGCGTAGGAGGGTTGTCCTGCCGTTGCCTGGATGGGCACCTAAAAAGCAAACCTGTTCTCCCTCTCCTGCAGGCGAGACCTGGAACCCCTTCAAGCTGCAGTACCAGCTGCGCAACGTACGGGAGCGCGTTGCCAAGAACCTGGTGGAGAAAGGCATCCTGACCACGGAGAAGCAGAACTTCCTGCTCTTCGACATGACCACCCACCCCGTCACCAACACCACCGAGAAGCAGCGCCTGGTCAAGAAGCTGCAGGAGAGCGTCCTGGACAGGTGGGTCAACAACCCGCACCGCATGGACAGGAGGACCTTGGCCCTTCTGGTGCTGGCTCACTCGTCCGACGTGCTGGAGAATGTGTTCACCACGCTGGCGGACGACAAGTACGACACGGCCATGAACCGGTCGAAGGATCTCTTGGACTTGGACCCCGACGTGGAGGCCACCAAAGCCAGCGCCACGGAGATGATCTGGGCTGTCCTGGCGGCCTTTAATAAATCCTAAATCCAGGCCGCCTTGCCCTTTCAACATAGGATGGGACCTCTGGGCGGGCAGCTTCCCTCATGGGCCGGGCCAGCGTGAACTCTGTTCTCCCCGGCCCGTGGGTTTGATTGATTTCCATCCCCGCCCCCACCTGGCTCCCTTGGCTGGGGATTGTTGTGCTGGAAGGATGAGCGACTGTGTCCTTGTCTCCTAAGCGTACGGCTAAATGAAGTCTGTGTCTCGGGAGGTTTGGCTCGTGGCTCACTTGGCTCTCTCCTTTCGCGTCACCTTTCGGAGAACGGAGATCCAGAATTGTCATCGGGCTGTAGTCTGACCCTCTTTACTCTCCATCAATTTTTGGGGTGGGGGGTAGCTTGAGTTGATGGGGCCTGCTCCATTCCTGCACTTGGGCATCGACAGAGGGGGTAGCTTTAAGCCACCTTTGCGCTCCTTGTGTTGCGAGGTTTTCCTGGCCCCTGGTGTAAGTTAGAGCAGTCCAGAGACTGCTCTGCTTTATGTTCTGCTGCCCATGGCCACCAGCGGGCCCTGGGAAGCAGAGAATAGCCATAGTGCAAGGAACTCTGGACATGCTCCTGGTCTCCAGCGTAAGGGGCAGAGCCCTGACGCCAGCTCCACTCTAGCCAGCGAAGAGGGGGTGTTTCCCCATCGTCAGGCCTGTGCTGCCAGACCAATGCCAAAGGGCCTTGGGGTCCCTAAGGATCAGGCTGACAGCGTCACCGAGAGCCCCGTCTGACCTGCTCTGAATCTCGCACTGGTGCATAGAGGGATTGCAGTTCCAGACCCAGCGGAATCAGAGAGATCAGTATCGTGGTCTCCATTGGTATGGATGGGTCAGATTCTCAGCTGGGGTAAATCAGCATCGCATAGCGCCACTGACGTCAGTGGAGCTCCGTTGGCTGACACCAGCTCAGGATCTGGTCCACTTGGGTTGACACTGGCATAACTGAGAGCAGAGTCCGGGCCGCTGGGAGATGACGTGTGCACCGAAGCTTATGATGACTAGAACTTCCATCCACCTAAGTCGGAAGGGCTCGGAGCATTTCTGCATCACGGGGTGGGCTGTCGGCGTTCCGTCCTGCAAGGAGATTGAAATCAGTAGCGTGAAGTCGGGATGGGGAGGGCACAGACAGGAGCAGCCATCCTGAACTTGCTGTTCAGTAGGAACTTTGGATGCGTGGACTGGGGAAGGAAGGGCGCAGGTCATGATTTTTGATTACTCTAGCAATGTAATCTAGTCAGTGGGTAGATTAGACTGGGACTGGGGAGTTCAGATGCCTCGTTCTGACCCTATCACGGCGATTTTGGTAAGTTGCTACTTAACCTCCATCGAGTCAGTGCTCTTGAGTAAGAGGAGAGAGGTTATTTTACTTGGATTTGGCACTGGTGCGATCGCTGCTGGAGTATGGTGTCCAGTTCTGTGCACAGTTCAAGAAGGAAGTTGATGACTTTGAAAGGATTCAGAGAAGAGCCTCGAGAATGATTAAAGGATTAGAAAACATGTTTCATAGTGACAGATGTCGGAGCCCAGTCTGTTTAGCTGAGCAAAGAGAGAGGCTGTAATCAAGTCACCCCTTTCCTATCAGCATTTACACGGGGACCATGTATTTAACAGCGGGCTCTTTGGTCTAGTGGAGAAAGGGATAACACAATCCAATGGCTGAAAGTTGAAGCTACCCAAATTCAGACTGGCAAGAAGCTGTAATTTTTTAATGAGTGGGAGTAATTAACTATTGGAACAATCTACCAGGGGGTTGTGATGGACTCTGCAGCCCTGACAATTTGTAAATCGAGGTTGGATGTTTTCCCAAAGGATCTGCTCTAGGAATTATTCACAGGCTGCTCTCTTGTCAGAGTTTTACGGAAGATCCCACTAGTCCCATCTGGGCTTAGAATCTTCCCTCTAATATAGGAATAGCCATGCTCATTATAGCTACCCTATAGGGGAGTTGTGAGGCTATATCTGTTGTCATGAAGTGCTTTGCAATTGTAATACCTGGGTGGATGGGCAGCAGAGGGAATAGAACTTAGGACCTCGATTTCTAAAAGCAGGGGCATTTATAGGCTGAGCTGGGAGACCCAGTTGTCTTAGCCCCACTGTAGCAGGCTCATCCTCCTCTGCATATGGCCCAGCTACCACTAGAAGGGAGAGAACACTATGCTGGGTGGGTGTGCTGTGAAAGGCTGAGTAGTGTTATCCTGCTTAAATGCTAATGGTATCCCTGACGGATCACAGCTCACTTTGTGTAGACTCTAGAGGATAGATCCAAGTCTGCGCTCCCATCCCACGGGCTCCATCATAGAGCTGCAGAGCGCCCGCATAATCCACGTGCATGTATTTTGGTTTGTCTTCTGAAATAGCCTCCTGAGCTCTGCTTTGAATTTTAACCCTGGTTTTTTTCAGTGCAGCAACACATCTGAGAACCTGCGCATCTTCCTTTTGGTTTGTAAGTGACCCCAGGGGGATCCGAACAGGACTCCTTAAGGTCACTGCACAGCAACAAGGGGATGTGAGCAGCAGATGATCTGCAAAGTTGGGGGGCGGAGGGGGAATTGGGGTTGTTTCCTTTTTTGTTGTTAGTGATGGATGAAGAAAGTCTGAATGCATTGTATTAAAATGATAAGCAGTTTTTGCTGGGATGATGAGGGCCAGATAGCGAATGACTGTGATTAGGATGTCAAAGGGACTGAACAAGGGGAAAGGTTTTATTTTAGCCCATCTCATTCAAGCCATTTTGGCGTTTGCTGACACACATTTAACACCAAGATCTAGTGAAAGCTTTGGAGCAAGGATGTCATTGCGTGCTCTCCAATTAAGGCGTGAGCTTTAGGGCTGATCAGGAACTTTTCCACAGTCCTGATTTTGTTGGGAAAATACTTTTTGTCAAAACCAAAACTTTTCACAGGACCTTTTTGACTTGAAAAGATTTGGTGGGGTGGGGGAAAAGGGATTTCTATATGTTTTGTTTTGGCATTTTCAAATTCAGCCAAAAAAAATTTTTTTTTTCCTGGTTCAAAATGACTTTTCACTTTGAAATTCAAGCTAATTTATAGGGTTTTTTTAAAAAGTTAAAAATGGTCAAAATTGAAACATTTTGATTGAAGAAAATTTCAGCTGGGGTCAGAGATTGCAAAAAAAACTTTAAAAGATTTTTGACTTTTGTCCCAATTTGGGATGGGGGGAAAAATGTCGATAAGTTTGACAGTTTTCATGTGATGGGAAAAAGTGTTTCCTACCTAGCTGTAAGCATTCCCAACACACACCCCTTAAACCCTGTCCCCTAGGAAACCCAGACCTGATGTGTATGATATCGCCAAGGTAATCAAACAAGTAAAGGAGGAGACATCCATGCGCCGTCTCTTGCTGATCCTGTATAGAGATTCCTCCGTTGACCCATCATAAAGAAAAAAAACAGCATGAATTGAACACGTTGAAAAGAACCCTGGGGATTTGAATGTGCTCTTTTGCAATAAGGAGTCATTCTTGGCTTGCTTTCGTAAATCTTCTAGTCTTCCTCCTAGGCCCAGTGTAAACAGTCCTAGAGGAAACTGACTTGAGCTTTGGTGAGGATGATGGTTTCTTTACACCCCTTCGAAAGGCAGGATTGTGGGAGTGGGCGAAGTCTGTATTTGCTGTTTTGATTCTGGGAGCTGGGTTTAATCTGCCACGTGTAGTGCAGGAGGCTGGAGAATCAGTCCCCAAATGGTGTGTCTCCTCCCCAGAGGAAAAGAAATCCCCACCCTCCAACTCCTTGAGAAATAGACACACACCCACCACACACCCCCAAAGAGACAGCATCACACTTTCCTGCCTGAAAACACTATCCTTAAACTCCAAGACGAATAAAACTGTGAAAGAGGTGGAGGGAAGGGCAGATTCGGATTTGTTTTATTCTCCACATTTGACAGCTCTACTGTCCCTTGCTCCATTTCTCTCTGAGGTGCAGATTCATAGGTTCCAAGGCCCGAAGGGTCCGCTGGGATCCTCTTCTCTGACCTCCTGGATAACCCAGGCCAGAGAACTGCCCCGAAATAATTCCTAGAGCAGAGCTGGTAGAAAAACGTCCCATGAGGCCCTGACCCTGCAGGGAGAGCCACCCAGGAAGCTTGTGGGGGTGTCACCAGGATTCATCCACATGGGGCTGATTGCGGGAACCCAGCTGTCCCCTCTCCTCCCCCTCCATATGGGTCTCTTGCGCAGCGGAGACATAAAACTTCAGTGGGCCAGCCAAGGGATTGTAAAACAACCACAGTTTGCAGGGCTCTAGGACGGGGAAGGATCTGAAAATACTTTTGTATTTTAAGCTGCAGGGTGTCTCTTCAACTGGTGGGGGGAGGGAAAAGGCAGGGAAACCACCGTAGAGTCCAGACTTTAAGGCTACCTTCATCAAAATGCATATTTGCAAAAGCCCACCACCTGCAATCGGCTCATGCAGATGGATCTTTCTGCCTGTGTGTGACGTCACTGAGATAGCATGGCCTAGTGGGTAGTGCACCAGACTGGCAGTTGAGTGAGCTTGGTTCTATTCCTGGCTTTGCCCTGACTTTCTGGGTGACATTGAGCAAGTCATGTCTTCCTGTGCCTCCATTTTCCCATCTGTTAAATGGGGATATAACACTAGAGAAGAGGTAGGCATTATTAATTGTCCTGGGATCGCCCTGAGGTAGCAGCTGCAGACGTGAATCAGGACCCCAAGGTGCTAGAGGCTGTACAAACACAGAATGAAGAGCTGGTCCCTGTCCCCAAGAGCTGATTGCAGGCTCTGGGCCCGAATGTGAAATTTTCAGGAAATCCCAGTGGTGGCTGAACTTTTAGGCTGACTCTGAGTGCTTTAAAGATCCCGACCCCATAACCTGTGAATGTAGATGTGGTGATTGGCTTGTGTTTTAAAGTGAGCTTGTGCCTAAATTACCTTTCCCCTTGGCTGAGTGTTCATGTATGAAACATGGTAATTTCAACGGTAGGTTCCCAATTCTGCTCTAGTGTAAAGGAGACCTGATTCCTGTTTAACATCCACACCCACCTTGTTTTTCAGGGATGCTTCTGGGGCCCCCGTCTGAACGAGGACTATTCTGGGTGATCCCTACCCCTGCATAGCTGCAATATTGTATCATTCTGTATAAGGTAGATTCACTCTGAAGGGAAAATAGAATTTGAGTCATTATAGGAACAGCCAAAATTTGATTCTTCCTTTCCCTGACCCCTTCTTTGTTCTCTGTTATTTTGTGACCGTGACCGAGTTTCTTTGCAATGCCAAGGATTCGGGGGTAGTCACGATGTAGCTTTTAGCCGCGATGGGGTTAAACTGCTCTTTATAATAATAAAAACCATTTAAATTTTAATGTCGTGCTCTTTGTTGGCCTCCACCCTTCTAACGGAGCAGGACAGGTGCTCGTTCTGGTATTGAAGGACTGGTGATGGTTAGTGACACATTGTGCAATGAGTTTTCTGGGTCTCAGCCCAGTTCCTGACATTTTCCTGCTGCTACACCCATGTGGCTTGCAAGCTAGTCTTAGCAGAGGGTTCGAGGATGGGCCGTGGAGACCGAACTCCTGTCTAAGCCCTAGAGATGGTCGTCTCCTTCAGGCTAGGCTAGCCACAAAGATAAGATGGTGCTGCTCGTGCTGTATCTGTGTGTGATGCTGGGCTGGGATGTAGAACTGCAGAGCTGCCTGGCCTTCGTGTCAATGGAGTAAGGAACAGCAGCAACGAACTAAATCCATGTTTATTATTTATTTCTATTATCAGGGCACCATCCATGCAGCGGGGTGCGAGGTGCTGTACAGACACAGAACAAAACGATTCTCCCTGCCCCGAAAAGGCTCGGCAAATGTGCTTGTCCACAGCTGCGTGCCAGGTGCATCCCGCATGCGACACCGCGATGGGATGTTTCTCTGACAGACTCTAGCCCCACCAGCCGTGTGGCCCTCAGGCCAGATGATTGTACCCAGTGACTCCGGCCTGTTCTGAAGGAGGTCAGATGGATGATCACGGGGCCCTTCTGACCTCAGAAAAGAATTAGTCCTCATGCTAATTATTTGGGCAAGTCACTTATGAGCTGGTGCTGGCCAACCACGAATCCCATTAACTGTAGTGGGGATGGCAGATGTGCAACACCGTTGCAGAAATCAAGTCACGGCTACCCCTCCTTTCGTGTCTCATTTTCCCCCACGTGTAAAATGGGCTTTGCAGTGTTGAGGAATTGGGTAATAGCCCTTTAAATAGTTTGGGAGCCCTCTAAAGGGTCTTGCTGTTTTCCATTGCTGAAGCTACCAGAGCAGCCACATACAGAGGTAGCTGGGAGCTTGTCTACATGTGGCCCTCCAGGAAAGTTCATCTGAATTAACTAAAGGTGTGAATTTGGATTGGTTTAAACCCCATGAAATCCCTGTGTGGAACACTTATTCAGAATTCAAGTGGTCAAAATTCAGTTTTGTTTAATTCACTTGGGAAGTGAATTAAGCTAAACCGAATTAAGGCCACTTTAATTCTGAATGAGGGTGGTCACACACAGCAGTTGAACTAGTCCACTTCAAATTCACGCCTTTAGTTAATTCAGGTTCGCTTTCCTAGATGGCCTGCTGGTGCCAGGCCCTGGATCTTGTATATTTGCACCTACTTAATAAACGGGGTTGTTTAGAATCCAGCTCTGCTGGGGAGGTTTCTCCATATTTTTCCTGTGGTGTAAAGAGCAAGGACATAACAGGATTAATACCTAGTTATAATAGTTGCCTCACTTGTATATTGAGCCTGATTCTTCTCTTGGGCTGACTGAACTCTCCTGACGTCAGCGGAGTCACTCCTGATTTCCACCAGTGTGACTGAGATCAGAAACAGGTCTGAAAAGTGCTGGGTTTTAATAATAATCCCTCACTTTTATCTAGAGCTTCCAAGTGGGGAAACTGAGGCACCAAAGGGGGGGGAGGGGACATTACTTGCCCAAAGTCATCCAGCAGAGTGGTGGCAGAGGGGAGAATAGATTCCCCTCTCTCCCAAGAGCCAGCTCAGAAACTGCTGCCTTCTTTAGGAGTCTTGGTCAGAGTTTTCCAGTGTGGGTGTCTAAAAAGGTATCGCCTGAATTAAGGAGTTTAAATATGGATGGGGGAGTCTAATTTTCAGCACTTCAGATGGCCTCAATACTCAGGTAACAGCTTCTTGTTACCGCAAAGAACCCAGATCAGTGGCTCAGCCGCTGCAAACGGGCTCAGCTCCGTAGAGGACAGTGCTGATTTGCTGGCCTGTGGCAGCTGCGGTTTTTGCGCCTGTGTTTTTTAAATTACGTTTTAATCCGGGGGCGTGAGCAGAACAAATACCCTGTGGGTACGCTGTGTTGGCATGCTGCTACCGTGCAGTCTGCCACTGGGGGGTGCTAATGGCCTTTCAAAACCAGGCCCAGAGGAGACAGTTGCTCCAAGACCCATTGATCCTGTGCAGTGTTTGGTGGGGAGCCGGCACTGGGCAGAGACAATGCTGAATGAGTGTTCGGGCCTCACTGCTAGAGGTCTGGGATTACGTGTGCCAACCTGGGTGCATAAAATGAGGCACCTAACTAGGGTGATCAGGTGTTTTGCTTTGTCGGTAAAGTCCAGAGGGCTGGGAGGAATTCAGCACCCCTTGACCTGGGGCAGTTTGCGAAGAGGGCTAGCGTCAGGCACCCAAGTTTTAACGTTGGCATTTGTTCTGTGGAGAAAGTGAACTTCATGGAAAAGACGACCCAGTGGTTCAGGTGCTCGGCTGGGGCTGCAGAGACCCCGTGTCAGGTCCTTCCTCTGTCACGGATGCCCTGCATGCGTCACTCAGTCATTCCGGGCCTGTTTCCCCATCTGTACAACTGGGATAATAGCTCTGCCCTGCGCGGCAGCTGTTGTGAGGATTAATACATCCAAAGCCTGTGAGGAGCTCAGATGCTAGGATGAGGAGGGTCAGAGAAGTATCTTAGATAAACAGAGGGTGAAATGGCTCACCCAAGATCCCACACTGAGCCCAGGGCAGGATAGAACCCAGGAATTCTGATCCCGTTCTCAGGCTCCAATGGCAGCCTGGGAGCCCCTTACTCTGATAGTTGTGTCTGCAGCTATGTTTAGTGTCTTACTGTGCAATGAATTTGTTGGGCCTCAGCCTAGATCCTCATAGCATCGTCATCTCCACCGCACCACTCCACCCCGTACATGATACAGAGTGCAAATGATGCTTGTGTGGATGGAAGGGAGTTGAAAGCTGCAGTATGACATTGGAAACCTCTCTCTTCAAGGATTGTACATGCCCTGAGCCCTGTTAATTCATGTAATGTCCCTGTTAACACTTAGGTCTGCTCAAGACAGCCATTAAAAATCTGCAACTTTATGCACAGAATAGAGGAAGGGGGGAGGGTTCTCTGAAGCCTGTCATTAAGTTGGCATTACAGATTTTTAATGCATGTCTTGAATAAAATACCTGTTTGTTATCGGGAGGAACAGTGGATGCGCTATTATTATTATTCTGAGTGTAAAAATAATGTTCATTTGATCTCAAGGACAGTGGTGTAAAGCCATGACTGGACTCTAATGAAGCTATGGCTCTTTGACACCCGCTGGGGATCCAGCCCTTTGACTCCAATAGCGCTATGGCCGGTTCACGCCAGCTGGAGAGATGACCCATCGAACAGAAATCCACTGAGTTTCACTGGGGTTAGAAAATCTGGGCCTAGAATCAGATACCTAAGCATGATTCCCTGTCACAGGTGCTTGGGCCAGAAACCGGCTTTCCCCACCTCCCTTTTGAACCTTAAACTAACCTTCTGTGTCTGAATTTTCCAACCCTAGGGCCTGTTCCTGCTTGCACTTTTACTGCTGTCAATGGAGCGGCTCCATAGGACCTCGTGGGGTTTACACTGTGGGTGCGGATAGAATCCAGGCTGAGAGCTGCTGGGCTTAGGCCTTGAGCAACTTGACACATGACAGCAGCCGGTCAATTACCAGTGCTTCTCTCTTCAGTAGCCTTGGCTACTGCGCTCAGCTGGCATCCCCGGGATGATGAATGGCCTAAAAATGTCACAGCTGACCTACTTCCACTCTAATTGCATGTTCCTTCCTGGGTGGGACAGAAAATGGGGCTCTGACCTGCCACAAGCTAGAAAGACCCAGAGTTTGGCGTCCGGTTGGGCCACTGAAATATTTCAAGGACACAAAATAATGAGATGACGCTGGGAGGTCTGACTGCCTTAGTGTAAGGTGGCAGGGTTCCCTTGTCTTTCCTGAGCCGCACTGATTTATACCGGCGGGGATCTGGCCCCACGGACTCCAGTGGAGCTAGGCCAATTCACTCCAGCTAGCCCATAAGATCCTTTCACATCCTGGAATGCTTGGGTAAGGGCAGCCTCAGGGACCAGGAGAATAAGATTTCACCTCTGCTCACCTTAGTACAGCGGGCAGGAGTCTCAGTCTGTGCAACTCTGGAGTTAGCCCCACTGGAGTTATTCCAGATTTACACCAGCGTACATGAGCAGCATCGAGCCCGGAGAATGAATCATAGGGGAGATCCATGATGAGGGGGAGAGAGCTCTTTCTTGCTTGATCCTCTTCACAGGAGGAATTTAACTAGCGGTGCATTTTTGGTCTTGTTTTGAGCCATCTGCTGCTGTGGAAAGCCACTGGCCCTCTCCCTGCGTGGGACCGCGAGCTCTGCTCTTAGGAAAGGAAACAGCCATTAAAGGCTTCAACAGAACATGGTGCATGCAGCCTAACAAGTACAGAACAAAACGCTTGAAGGGGGGAGGGGGTTAGAAATACCCTTGGCTTCCTGCCTTGTTCCTATTAATATCTGGTTGTCAGCATTATCCGGGTTATTCCAGGGGAACTGTTGGGTTCCCCTCCCCTGTAGCGAAGCCTGGGTGCTTTTGGCTTGTACAGTGGGGGTTCCCCTCAGGCAAGCAGCCTAAGGTAGGCAGCGTTGCCCCATCACGCATTGCAGAAGCTCCTGGTTTCTCCTGCTCCTGCTGTGTGGCAGCAGAGTGGCCTGACGAATAGGGCCCAGAATTAGGAAACCTGGGTTCTAGTCCCAACTCTGCCACTGACCTGCTGGGTGGCCTTGGGCTTGTCACTTCTTGTCTGGGGCTCTGTTCCCACTTTCTCCCCTTGTCTGGTTAGCCCGTGAACTCTTCAGGCCAGGGCCTGCCTGTCGCTGTGGGTCTGTCTACACAGCCCGGGGTGCTAGGGAGCCTCCCAGCTTAGGCTGGAGGACTGGGGTTCACGCTACCATGCTAAAAACTAGCTGTGTAGACAGTGTGACTTGGGCCTGGAGGGGATGGGGGGACTTCAGAGCTTGAGTTCCAATCTGAGCGGTGATGTCCAAATGCTGTGTACACAGGTGGCTTGAGAGCTGCTAGCACGCGTCCCACAAGTCCGAGGCTGTCAGTCCGGGCTGAGAGGCTCACAGCCTGCCACAGGCCGGGTAGCAGCTAGCTCCAATTGCGGTTGGGGGCTAATATGCCAGGGAATGGTCAGTTCATCTTATTTCTCCTGGATGTTCCCTGTCCGCAGTCAGCTAGGAAGAGTCTAAGACTTCTCCAGTAGCTAGAATTATCCCTCGGCTGACTGGTATGCACATTAGGATAGCACCTAGCGGACCCTAAGCCAGATCAGGGCCTATCCACCGCCCCCTACACCCTGCTGCACAGACACAGTCCCTTCCCCAAAGAGCTCACAGTCTGAACAGACGACAGACTGGAGGGGGAAACTGAGGCAGAGAGGGGGGAAGTGACTTGCCCAAGGTCTCCCAGCAGTGGAGAAGGGAATAGAAGCCAGGTCTCCTGGATCCCAATCCAGTGCCCTACCCGCTAAACCTCACTGCCTGTCTTCCATAAGCTCCTTCTCCCATGTAGCTCAGTGGGGCCCCAAGGTGCTACTGTAATACTGCTAATAAAGCACATGCCATAATGGGGCTCTGAGCTCATCTGGTGGGGACTCTAGGTGCATGTGCATTATTAGTAATATTAAGGTAGCCACCATGGGGTCCTGATCTCAGGTGGGACCTCTAGGTGCTACCGTAATATACATAATAACTCCCCCCCCCAGGTGGGTAAGTGTCATTCCCATTTCGCAGAGAGGCAAGCTGAGGCAGGGCTAGGTGAAGCGACTTGCCCGAGGCCAGACAATAAGTGGCAGAGCCAGGATCACAGCCCACCACAAAGCGGCTGGGTACAAGCCACGAACACATTCCCTCCCCATCCTGTTACCAGCCGCAGGCACCGCTCGCCCCTGATTGCAGGAGGATGCTCTAATTGCAGCTTAGCCCCATGTCGAAAGGCTAGTGGCTGATGATTTCAGCTGGTGCTGCTCTGGCCTGGGCCCTTCCGCTTTAATTAGTAGCACGAGCAAGAGCCGGGCGCTGACGGCTCCCATCAGCTAGGCGAGCCGTGGCAGCCGCCTGCGCCAGTATTGGGCGCAGGGGAAAGCTGAGCACATCTTCCAAGGATCAGACCAGACAAAGGAAAACAGCCCTTGTCGGGGTAGCTGAGCCCCGTGCGGGCGTGAGCCAGCCTCCGTTGCCCACTGGGCCTGGGCTCCGGGAGGTCAGAGAGATCAGGTTTGAGGCGCAATTACTGTCAGCTCTCGCCCTATGTGCTCAGCAGTACAAGAGCCAGCTGCGTCCTCCTCCAAAGACAGGCGGTGCCCCGCTGAAATACAGATGAGTGTCTCTTTCCAGGTCTGGGCTCTTCCCCAGAAGCATCGGTTTGTGGCAGGAGTGCGATCAATGGTGATGGCCTGGGCCTGGGTTTAATTTTAGGTATGGACGGGTAATAAGAACAGAGGGGCTCGGGAGTCAGGGTACTCGGGTTTCTAGTCCCTGCTGTAGGAGGGGAATGCGGTCTAGTGGTTAGATCAGTGGGGGCAGGGCTAAGCGTCGGAACTCCAAGGTTCTTTTCCACGTTGTGGGAGGGGAGTGGGGTTAGTGGTTGGAGCAGGGGCGCTGGCTGTCAGGCCTCAGGTTCTATCCCCAACTTTAGGAATGTGGTCTAGCGGTTAGAGCAGTGGACTGGGTGTCAGGACACCGGGGTTCCCTTCTCAGCTCTGTTGTGTGACCCAGTGGAAGTCTCTGTCTCTGTGCTTCAGTTTCTGCCCCTGTAAAGTGGGGGGTGATTATACAGCCATATCACTGTGGGGTGGGGAGGAAGTTGGGGGGCTGACAGTGTGTAAAGCGCTCCGAAAGCCATGGCTAGAAGGGGACCATAGCAATGGTCTGTGTCATTAAGCACAGAGTGTGTACGGAGGAGGCGCTGCAACAGGGACGTCCAGTCCCCGGGTCAGCCAAAGCAACGATTGAAACCAAGGGAGAGGGAGATAGCCTCGAAGATTTTACTTCAAGCTCTCTGCAGACTCCGGCAGACATGGCTGCACCAGTCACCTTTAGACAGTTTTCTGTGGCATCAGGAGGGCTGGGAATGTAATTTTGTAAAAACGGAAGCTGAAATTCAGATGCGAAAGGCAAATCTCCTCCCGGGACCAGCCCTGGCTTGCCGTGCGGCTAAGAAACTGCGCAGGTTGCCCCTCCTGCTATGAAGGGCGAAGGGGAAAAGGACGCTGTGTAATCGCAGCTGCCCTTCGTATCCAGGATACTTTGATGGAGGCAGCCGGCAGCGCCCATCCTGGGGCTGAGAGTTCAGACCTCCCAGGATCCCTGACTGACCTAGCGTGCCCAGAGCTACCTGCATACGCTCCCGTAGACAAAGGGAGCAAACGGGAACCAGAGTCGGGCAATTAGAGTGAGCCACATGCAGCAGTTAAGGACATAAAAACAGCCAGACTGGATCAGACCAATGGTCCATCTAGCCCAGTATCCCGGGTGCCAACAGCGGCCAATGCCAGGTGCTTCAAAGCCATAAATCCTGTGCTTGGCTTAGGGCAGTTATCGCAAAACATCCAGACGAAGGCTCGCGAGACCCTGAGAGCTCTGTTGGCTCCAGCCAAGATCAGGGCCCCGTTTGCCAGGCACTGCCCAGATAAAGGGTTACCGAGATCAGGGCCCCATTGGGCCGGGCGCTGCACAGACACAGAATAACCGAGATCAGGGCGCTGTTGTGCTGGGCGCTGCACAGACACAGAGTAGCTGAGTTCAGGGCCCCATTGCGCCAGGTGCTGCACAGAGAAAGAGAGAGAGAGTCTCTGCCCCAGACAGCTCTCAATCTGATTGGATAACAGTTGTTATCCTCCTTTTACAGATGGGAAACTGAAAACCAGAGATGAAGTGACTCACGCAGGCTCACACAAGCCCTCTGTAGCAGAACAAGGAATTGAACCCTGGCCACCTGTGTCTCAGCCCAGGGCCTTCCTCCCCCAGCTATTTTTTCTAGCAGGGGCTCGTATAGAATGAGCGGCGCAACATAAACACCTGGGCCTTTTGGTTTATGGGTTCTTTTTTCTTTTCACTTGTAAAATCAGATCTTTTGGACAATCATTGATCCATGTCCCTCGACTAGCTCATGGCTGACAATCAGGCCATAACTTTTTAATCATTTCAGTGCTGAGGAAATTGGGGCAAAGTATGTCTTCCAAAGCTGCTCCATGCATGTGGACCAGACACTGGCAGCAAAAAGGATGAGTTGTACATCGGAAACCAGCAGCCAAGGGGTTAAACAACCCTCTTCTTCTCTTTAGGGAACCTTTATTTTCAGATCTCCTGGGGAGGAGGGAGGTAGGCTTTGTAGATTCCCCCCACCAGCTCCCAGAATGTCAGCTATGCTCCCGCTCACCCATCCCCAGTGTAGGCAGATGGAGAGGAAAGGAAAGAAAACTGGAAGCGGGGAAGAAAAATAGAGAGGAGAAATTATAGAAGGAAAAGAAAATGTAAGACGCCCCAGAGCAAAGCATCTCGCATTACCCATGCAGGGGGAAGGTAGAAAACCCTGCCTGGTATTGATTGGTGTCTGTCAAGTACTGAAGAACAATGGCCGTGCTTCATGTCCAAGCACTGCACCAAAGCATGGATCAATGAGGACGTCAATACAACAGGAATTGCACTGCAGCCATGGCAACTGGGAAGACAGGAATGAAGAGCGGTTGCTAGATGGCTCCTAACTTCTCAGCTGCTACGACTTGCTCGCTGGATCTGAAGGGGAGCGAGAGAGAGCCAGAGATCTGGGAAAAAGAAAAACAACCCTTTGGCGATCTGTTAGATTTAAGGCTTTGGGGGGAGAGGGCGTATCGGCGGGGGGAAGGGAGGGGTATGGGGGATTGGTAATTTAAATGAAGATTTTGGGCCCCATGTTTCTCAAGTGATTTGGAGGCGAATTTACTTTTTGTAGTGGGGAGCCCAACCTGAGACACCAGCAAGGGGCTCTGATTTCCAGCTGCTCTCTGCAAATCAAGCCCCTTTTCAAGGCATCTGAAGTCAGATCTCCAAAATGGAGGCACCCCAAAGTCCCTAGGCCCCACATCCACAAAGGGACTTAGGTGCCTAACTCCCATTGGATTTTTTTTTAAAGAGGTTGAAATGAAAGTGATAGAAAAATAAGGGTGTCTTTGGGCCAGGACCATCTTTTTGTTCTGTGTTTGCAAGCCATCTAGCGCCCTGGGGTCCCGGTCCAGGACTGGCAGGCCTAGGCGATACCATAATACACCCAGTAGTCGATAATAATGACCCAAATAATTTCAGCAGCATGTTTGGAAAATTGATCGTGCGGCCGGGAACGGAGGAATAAAATGGAAAAGCTTCTCCGGGGCCATTAGGAGCTGACCCGCAAAGTCGAGAGGCAGAGAGTTTGGTTACTGGAGCCTGCTTGAAATGGCTCTTTCGATAAATAAATCTAATTTCATTTGAAACGAGCCAAGGGGGTTTTTTGACTCCCTTCCTGAGACAAGGGAAAAGTCGGGCTCAGTTCTAAACGGGAGTTAAGCACATTCTGGACCTTTGCGGATCTGGGCCAAAGCCACAACAGGCTGTGAGGGGCTCAGATCCAGCTCCTCAAAGGAGTTCAGGAGCCTGGCTCCCATTGATTTCAGGGGGGAATTAGGAGCTTAGGTATCTAGCACTGAGACACTATAGTAATGGGAGAGTAATTGGGCAGCCCTGGGCCGGCCAGCCCTGTTCAATTAGCCCTGCTTATGCCCTAATTAGCAGCCTCCCAGCCTGTGGCAGTAGGACTAAGGGGGTCAGAGGGCAGCCTGATGAACACCTGGGCCTTATGAAAGGGCTGAGTCAGGGCGCTAACAGGAGCAGCCTGGGTTTCTGGGTGAAATTCTGTGATGGGGGTAATGGGACACTGTGAGAGGGACTCTAGGGAAAGCAGCCTGGGGGTCTGTGCTCTGTAACAGAGTGGGGGATAGACGTAGAGGTAGTCCTGGGGAGGGGCTGAAGCAAATCCCAGGAAAGGCAAAAAAACCTTTGGTTTGTCTGGATGCTTGTTACCCTGGAATAGGGTTACCAGATGTCCTGATTTTAAAGGGACAGTCCTGGCATTTGGGGCTTTGTTTATTTCCACCCCCCATCCCTGTCCTGGTTTTTCACACTTGCTATTTGATCACCCTACCCTGGAAAAGGTTAAATTTTATTTGATGGCTTAGCTGCAGAGCTAAGCCACATCAAGGTGTGCCATGTAGGGAAAGCTGAAGGGAAGGAAACTGAGGCAGGGAGTGGCTGCCGTGCCATGTTATGCCAGAAGGAGGTGTTGAGGAGAGGCCACATGTGACAGTAGGGCCCCAGAAGTACTTTAGATGGACCCGCCCTGATTCTAAATAGTGTGGCACACCTGCAATTTGTTACAAGGTGAGGGGCTTTTCTGTGCCTCCTGGACTTCTAATGGGGCAGGATCAGGCCCCTGGAGCTGGGAGGGAATCTAGGAGTGGGTGCTCCCTGGGAGGAAGAGAGGAGATGCACTGGCTGCAGCCTGCTGAGCAATGATGCTCGTAATGCTATTCTGATGCCTCCCTCTTTTGTAGGGACCATGCAAGAAAGTCATTGGCATGTGAGCATCCTGGCACCCGGCTTTGGTGAGGAGCAAGTGTTTTTCTGCTGCTCCAGTTGCCAGAGCTGGCTGGGAGGCCGTGGGGCCTAGAGAATGAAGCATCAGCTTGGACTCATGAGACCTGGCTTCTCTTCCTGGTTTTGCCTGTGGCCTGCTGGGTCATCTTTGGGCAAATCACTTGCCTGCCCTGTGCCTCAGTTTCCCCATCTGTAAAATGGGGATGATGATACTGAGCCGGTTTGTAGAGCGTGTTGAGGTCAGCTGACGAAAAGCAGCTGATGTGGAAGATGCGGCATTACCCACAGCTGTTACGCTAGCAACTGCAGGGCGCCCAGCCCCCGTGATGTAAGCCAAGTCCGCTCACTCCTACCCCAGCACTACAGAGCTGCATGGGCTAGTGCATCTGTGTAATCATGCACGCCAGCTGGGTGAATCTCCCACTACGAGTATTGATTGGGGCTGCATTGATCCGTAGGAAGAAGAGGGTGGGGGGGAAATCAATGACACTTGTTTCTGGGTCTTGAGGATTCACTCACACACGTGCACCATGCAGGAGCTGTTTTAATTTGGCGGGGTCTGGGCTTCCATGAGCTGAGATGAAAAGGCACCGTTGCTGCTTCTGCTTGGGGGGGATAGCCTGTTTGTACCTTGCCAAGCAATAGCGTTCGCTGGCTCCATGAGCTGTGCGTCCTTGTCCCATCATCAGCCAGGCCAGCAGACAGCAAGGCGCTGGATTCCCAGTAATATGGTGAGTGAGTTATTTTGGAGGGCAAGCGGGCTGTGTGGGTGAAGGAGGGAGGGCAGTCTGGGGCTGGGGGAGGGGGGGAGCAAGGGCCGCTATACATGAGGGGCAGGCGCCCTGGGATTTGTCATTCAGATTTCCCACCTGTAAAACAGGCCCATCAGGTTCGGGCCAGCATTAGCAGCTAAGCCCATGTGCTGCCCGGAGCTGTGTTGGTTGATTTCAATAGAGGGCGCTGTTCCCTCTGAGATGGCACCTGGGCCTATCACCCTGCGCTGCGCTACTGGGAGGCCCCTCTCTCAGTGGAGACTCTGAACTGCGTGTGCTGACTATAAACCCTGTCCCGCCTCTTGTAGGAAAGGAGATTTGAGCCCCGGTGCCGTGGGGGCCATTATGTTCTATGTCCCCGTAATTCCCCTTGCAGTATCAATTGCCTGTGGTAATCTGCTTAAACAGGGCTTGCTGTGCACTGTAAAGCAGCTGCCGCGTTTCGTTCCAGAGGTGGCTGCCTTTCAATGCTGTGCAAGTGCTCCCTGTGCCACACTGCTGCGTTCCACATCAGAGGTGGCCGCATCCCTGCAGCTGGCAAAGTGGTATCCGCATCTACAGCGTTTGTGTAGTTGTAACAGGTGGGAGTTCAGACGGACTTCTTTATTCCTCACCTCTGCTGTAGAAGCAGGCCGAGCCTTTTGGTACTGAGGTTCAACGCAATTATGTCATAACACATCCTGGTCTTTATCCCTTCCCTCACTGCACAACGCACGGCTTCTAGACTATGCAGGTTTCCCATATGAGCAATAAGACAAAGCAGCTGGGATCTAAATAATCACTTGAACTTTACCTTTGGTGCAAAGGCAGGAGAAAAGCAGCTGTGAGAGGTGGGGAGAGGGGGAAGGATAGTCATCCAGAATAAACAGTGTCTGATATTGATTTAGGCCTATGGTTAGAAAGAAGAATATGCCAGCACAGCAGAACCCTGAGTGGACAGAATATGTTGGCTTGTCTGATCAATAGCCCAATACATCAGGAGTAACCATGGAAACACGCATGCTGGGGAGGGTGGGGGGGAATCAGCCAATCTTTAAGGAACGTTTCTTGGTTATCAAAGCTGTGTATTTCTAATGAAGCGCAGGCAGATCACAGAAAGAGGCAGGGGTAAGCAGAGGATACACAATGGGGTGGGATAGCATGTAGGTTTCATCTTCTTGAGTGTGAGACATGTACTTTACTCGCGAGTGGCAAAGCCGCAGGTGTTTTAGTCGTATCACCCTGTGTTGTGTTACGTACAATCCCAGATCTCCTTAACAGGAGGTGCTTATTTAAATAAAAGAACTACAAAGTACAAGCACACACTAAATACATAAAAATTCAGGTTTCTACCTAGCTTGCATTCCAGCTCTGTTTCTTTTGTTTACCAGGGACCACACGCTACCATCTAGTGAGCCATCTAGTGGCTGAATAATATACTGCATGCAAATAGATCATTGCAATCCTGAGTCCACATTGATCAAACTTTCAATCTGCTGCCATGGATTTTGCAGAAAGATGGTTAAAGAAAAATTTTTAAATGGGGCTATCAGCACTATTTTTCTTCATATCCTTCCACCTTGTAAAAAAGCTTTCTCAAGTGAAATATTTCTGGGCCCACTGGAGCCTCTACTGGGAAACTGGGCCTTTCCCTATGCTATACAACTCCTGTTTCAGTGCAGTGTCTCACCTGTGTTAGAATCTGACCCATCCTCAGCCAAGATAATTTTGAGGAGAATTTCCACATTTTTGAGGAAAAAGGGGAAAAAAGAAATTTCTGGCAGGTGATTTTTTTTTTTTAAATGGCAGCTCTGGAAGCTGTTCCGAGGTTTGCACTGTTAAAAGCCGAGATGCGATAGTGGGCAGAGTGCAGGGGCGAGGGATCAAAGATGCCTGATGTATGAGGTCCGCACATGGCTCTACAAGTTACTGCACAGCTGTCGCCTGCAGTGATGCATCTAAATCACAGGAGACAGGGCTGGAAGACACCTGTTAGATCATCAAGTCCCATAGTCCTGCCAGGATGGGACCAAACCAATGTACTGAGAGGTGCTTTGTCTGGCTCGCAGTCTGTGTAGCATGCACATAGGCACGGGGAACAGAAAAATGCCATAAGAATGGCCATACTAGGTCAGACCAATGGTCTATGTAGCCCAATATCTTGTCTTCCAACAGTGACCAATGCCAGGTGCCTCGGGGAATGAACAGAACAGGTCATCATCAAATAACCAAGCAGCCCTTGATACTTTGGTTGCTCTCCCACTTTGCAGCGACTTTTGCAGGGGATGGACCAGTTTTTTCCAAAGTGCTTTGGGTCAGATTTTCAAATGCTAGGCACTCACCCTCTGGGCTGGATTTTTTGAAGCTGCTCAGCTCCCACTGAGGCATCTGAGCGACAGCTGGATTTTCAGCAGTGATCAGCCCCCAGTGGAAGTTACAAGTTAGACCGTGAGCTCTTTGGGGGCAGAGGCCCTTTCTGGTTCCGTGTCTGTGCTCTACTTAGTTCCGTGGAGTCCTGGCTCGTGGCTGGAGGTCCCGGGGACCACAATGATACAAAGAAATAATACTAATTTGGGCCAGAGTCTAGAGGAGTCCAGCACTCAGTGTGCCAAGCTCTGGGGAAACCGTCGGCCCTTATTTTGATGCCTAAATAGGAAATGAGCTCTCGTGGAAAATCTCGTGTTGCACGAGTTCTCCCAGCTGCCAGTCTCTCTCTCACTCACACACACAGACACAGAGTGGCCGACACACGGGTGTCCTCCAGAACAAAATGGTGCCCTCTGCGGGAGCTGGATGCAATCATTTTCCCGGGCAGATCCAGCCCCAGAGCTGCCAGTTGGCCAGTGCTCAGCTGGGCATACCTTGCATAGACTGACAGCATACCATGGCTGGGAAGGGGCCCGGGACAGGCTGCAGTCCAGGGAAGTAGCAGTGGGTTTGTGTAGCCAGGGACTCTGGATGGGAACCCAGAGGAGACGGAGGGCCTGGGGTTCCCACAGACTATTGAGGAAGGTGGAAACCCCTGGAAGGGGGTAAGGACTATTGAAAGCCCTATTACCAAGGCTAAACAAGTCAGGCGTCAGACCATGAGCCCTATAGTCAATTGATTATTGTTTGTTGCACTGTCGGGTGACCCTGGAAGGGCTGGGACTTTGTGCAACCCGGCCGGAGGGCTGAGCTGCAAGAAGAAACAGACAACCGCAGGATGGGTGCATCTGTCAGCCGAGAGTGCCCAAGGAGGAAAGCCTGCTACGCCTCACCCAGCCACAAAGGGGCATGCCAGCGGGTGCAGGCTTCCATGCCCCCATGCCTTTTTTTCCTTGGGAGAGTTTGCAACAAGTGCACTGGAGAAACCGCTTCCCAAGCGAGGCTGAGAGACTGTCGCATCCCTGGCAGAGTCCGGTGGAGAATTCAAGCCGGTAATGCAGCGTGTTTGCATCTTTATTACCTCCCAGGATGTAAACAACCGGCACTTAGCAAACCACATGGCTGCTACAGTCTGCCTGCAATACGCATTGACTCCTCTGGAGACGGAGCTCTGAAAGTGACCTCCATTTCTCCATTCACACAGGGATGATGCCATGAGCCTGACCTCCCGAGGGGGCATGGCAGGCCACGCATTTAAAGCAGGTCTCAAATTAGTGATTAACGTTACCCAAAAGTGTGAATTGTTTAATTTACTATATAATTCTCACAGCAAAAGGACCGACCAACTATTATTTTATAAACTATAATAGGTAAGTAACAGAGTAAAAGCCGCCTGATCGGTTAATAATTAAATCACCCAGCGTTTTAATGTCATGTGTTGCAAAGAGCCGCAGGGGACACAGTAAAGAGCCACTTGCAGCACGTGAGCCTCCATCTGAGTATCGCTGATTTAAGGCAAGGAGGATCATGAGCCGGGTGCCTGTCTGCTTCGTTGTCCATCTCCTCAGCCTCCCACCCGCCCATTGTTTAGGAGGGACTGAGAGTCCATGGTTTTTCTCTGTCCTCCCCCTTCAGCAGTGGGCTCAGAAGGAAATATGCTGACGATTTGTCTCCAGGCCGCTTTGCCCCAGCGATCATTTGATTTAGCAAGAAACTCTGGCGCTGGGCCGGTGTGAGTGCCTGTTTGTGAGCCTCCTCCTCCTTGGGGAAGAATGCCCCTTGGTTAATACGACCCGCAGGCCTGATGTCTGTGTCTGTGTGGAAGGGACAGGAGCCAGGAGGGACTTCCTCGTAGCTGTCCCTCTCCCAGGCTCTTTAAAAACAGTAGTAGGTGAACCTAAATTTGAAAGACAAAGGGGGCCCTGGACATCGTGTGAAGCCAGTGCAGTCGAGTGATTAAAGCACCAGTGAGGGAGCCAGGAGAGCTGGGTTCTCTTCCGAGCTCTGCCACCAGCCTGCTGGATGACCTTGGGCAAGTCACTTCCCTCTCCTGCCTCAGTTGCCCTTCCCCACCCTGTAGATGGTGAACTCCTCCAGGTGGGGCCTGTCTCTTGCTTTGCGTCCGTGCTGCACCAGCACCATGGCGCCTTGATCTCATGCGGCGACTCTGGCTCCAACTGTAGTATAGATGCAATAGTCTGACCTACCTTGCCCTGGCCTGAGAATTCCTCTTGAAGTAGACCCCTGGGCTACGTTCTCAGAACCCTTTTCTGACATGGGCATCTTGTAACAACAGGCTCTGGGCCGTACCAGAACCCCTCATCCAAATGGAATGCTCTGACTTCGGGCGTGTGCTCCTGTCTCCCTCTAGCACCTGCCTGTCCCTGCGACCACAACCGCCTGCTGCCCTGGCTGGCCTGGGTTGGACCTGCCTGGGTCTTCGGTCTCTAGAGTTGGGAACTTTTCACGGGTGCTAGTCATTACAAAATTGAATCAAAGGGGCTAGACGTGCCTACTCCTGTCGCCCACTCAGAGACTCTGATTGTGTGGCTAAAGCAGAGGGGCTGCGGGGTTAGCACCTCGGGGTATGGGAACGGGCATATTGGAAATGCAGAGGGGATAGATAATTGGTGAGCAGGATTCCTGGGTTCTATCCCCAGCTCCCTGGGTGACCTGGGCAAGTCCCTTCCTCTCTCTGTGCCTCCATCTATAGGAGGGGAGTGATGATATTGAACTACCTGGGCAGAGGGGTTGGGAAGCTTAGTCCATTGGGATCCCTGGCTAGGCGCTGCAAAGTCATAGTGTAGTAAAGTGGTCTGAGCAACTGGGTTACTCTGAGTATTATGGGCCGGAGCCATGCTCCACTCTTCCCTTACTTCCTGCTTCGTTAATGGGAGTCTCCTCCCCCCGTTGTGATGCTGTTAAATGCAACAGCAGGTTCCCAGCCTGCAGTCCTTGGGACAGACCGGATTGTGTCGCACTGAGCTGTCTCTTTACCCAAATTGCTGCCTCACCTACTTTGACCATGGATCCCTCTGGGGCAGGGACTGTCTCCGTGTCGTTGCAGCACCTGGCTCGGGGGTGGGGGGGCCTGGTCTCGAGCATGGTGACAAGGTGATACCGTGATCCTCCCCATAATAAAACCTGTGTTGAGACAGCCTGAGAGAAATGGTACCACAGGTCAGGCAGACAGGATGGAAGTGGGTGAATTCACCTGGGGTGAAATCTTGGCTCCATTGTAGTCAAACGGATGTTGCCAAGGAGGCCAGAATTTACAGCCAACGTGATCCTAACACTGCACGCTTCTCGTTCAGACCAGCCGGGCCTGAGCACATCTGATATCACTTTGGGCCAGATTTCCATACGTTCAACGCTCACAGCTGGGGCCAGGCGCTCAGGAGCGCTCGGTGCCCTGGGAACAGAGAACTGTGGAAAGTCCGGCCTCTTTGTGAGGGCCGAGTACTTGAAAACCTGGCCCACTATGTCACTCGCTAGCATGTGCCGGGTGCGTCTCAGCTGGTTCCCCCCTGCTGGTAGGATTGGAGGTGACCTCCCCGCCAATAATGGGTCGTGCAACAGGAACGTAAGTACATGCACACGTGCTCTCTGCTCTGGGTGAGCAAACCTAAGATCCGTGCCTGTGAGTGTGTTCTCGTATTCCCTACAGTCCTATTCCACCCCCCGCATCTCTCGCTCCCCATTCTCTTCTGTTTCCCTTGCCTGCTCCACACAAGCTCAAGCGCGAGGCTCTTATTTATTTCAGCCGGCTCTGCCTTTGGCCTGAAGGGGAGCAGAAGGGATTGCTGACCTTTAACCCCTGTGGTTTGACAGAGGTCACCAGCCCCGGCTGCAAATCAATACAAGAGCTACCACTTTGTGTGGCTTCTTAAAGGGGCAGGGTCCCCGTTCAGCCACATCAACCCCACAACCCAACCCAATGTGGTGGTGGTTGTGGTGGTATCTTCCTTAGTTCTGCCTGGTTGTAGGAGGGCTGTACCCACTGGGAGGCCCTCATCGGAGGGGTTGTTGGGAGGACAGTGACACTGCACACACAGGTGCATGCATCTCATGCAGTGGAGCCTTGCTCCTCTGAGACAACCACATCTGCTCTAGGTAGGAAGGGGCAGCCGCTGTCCAGGGTGATTGGACATTGGTGCTTGCAATCAGGGAGCTGAGAGCTGACCTGGCTCATTTGGGGATGGTTTTGTTGAATTGCTCTCATTGAGTTCCTTTTGGTCCAGCCATTCCACTTGAAAACGCGGCCCTGATCTGCAGCCTCGGGTGGTTTTAAACTCCCAGCTATCCTGAGGGTCGCTGGGTGGGGGGCGGGGGGGGGGGCGGGGGTGTCTGTCTGGTGTACTGATTGCATGGACCAGTCACCCGGGGCCTGGTTTTTCAAAAGAGCTCGGCAGCATCCAGTCACTGGTTTGGATAAAAATAACGGTGTTGCCTGATTTTGGGTGTTTAGTCATTTGAGTGGGGTTATAGGCTCACCAGTTGATCTGATCAGAAGATGATGAGCTTCTAGTCCCGGAATCAGGCTACAAAGAGTTTTACAAGGACCCCCGGGGTGCACGACAGGAACGCTCATACTGATAACTGAACATCTATGGTTTTACAGACTTTTATTAAGATGGCATAGAATAATAGACAAATGGATAATCAAATGAATAACCACAGTCCCACTCTAAAGACACACGTGATATATATATATATATAGTACACTTTGGATTAATATATTCACACCCTTCCCTGATGAGCTGGATGAGAGAGATATCCGGTTCCCCAACTCTTGAGTGGAGGGGTGGAGAGCTAGGCGGTGCTAGAGAGCTAAGAGCTATAAAGCTAAGATTAAGACTACGAATAATAAATACTAAGTATAAACTAAGAACAAAGATCCTAACCAACATAAAAGAAGCCCTCCCAAAAAAGAAGTCACTGATGATCACACTTAATTAACATGCTTTGCCCTTTTTATACTCTGAACAATAGGGGTCCTTCTTCTAAATCCAAACTTGGCTTCTTCACTCCCCCAAATTATTAGGGTCCACTTATTCTGTAGGCTGGCAGGTTCGTGCATATTAATGACATTTCCATATCCTAGCTCTGGTGCTAGGGTGCTCCGGCACTGACTGGGCTCACCCAGCCAGCCTCACACTTAAGATGCCGGGGGGAGGGGAGGGCTCTTATAGGAGAGAGGGTGGAAAGGGCGGGGCTTTAGGAGGAAGGGGTGCGGCCAGAGACTAGCCTCCCCGAAAAGGCGGTTCATGAACCCTCCCCATGCTATTTAGCTTAATCAAGAAAAGGTTAAAGGGTGACTTGATTACAGTCAATAAGTACCTAGATGGGGAATAACTATTTAGTAAAGGGCTCATCAATCCAGCAGAGAAAGATCTAACATGAAACAGTGGCATGGAAGTTGAAGCTGGACAAATTCAGGCCGGAAAAAAGGTGTAACTTTTTAACACTAAGGATCATTAACCATTGGAACAATTTACCAAAGGTCATGGTGGATTCTCCATCAGTGACCATTTTTAAATCATGATTGGATGTTTTCCTAACAGATCTGCTCTGGGGCTTATTTCGGGAGAGGTCTCTAGCCTGTGCTATGCAGGGAGGGCTCAGATGAGATGGTCACAATGACCTTTCTGGCCTCAGAACCGAGGAAACCTACAAGGTGTGGGGAACTAATGGGAGGGTGGAAGGTCCCTGAAGAATCAGGCCTGAAATTGGAAGCGGAGCGAGGTGGCTTTGAGACAGAGAGAGAGAGAGAGAGAGGCAGGCCTTGCTGCTGTGGTCTCTGAAAGGCACTTCAGCTGGAAGGAGCAAAGCAAACAGCCAAGAGCGTGCTGATTCCTGAGTGAAAAACTCCTTGTGTTGCTGCTGTTTCTTCCACGCCTGCCCATCTCCCCCCTCCCGGCGAAGGCTGGAGTGTTTCTGAAGTGCCCTCAGAGGCGGATCTGTGTCATCTTGGTGCCTTTTATCAGGAGCCCTCCACATCCTGCTCTGCACACTGCCAGAGCCGGAGTGCCCATTAGCCCAGCTAACTGGGGCCCTCTCTTTAATCTCAATAGCAGCATTACCGAACTTAACTCTGCCGATTCGCTCCTAATGATGTGCTCTTCCCCGCCGCCTGCGAGCCCAAATGGCTGGCCCAGTGATCTCCATCAGTGACCCAGGTCGCTGCTTAAGTGCTTAACAGCAAGGCTGTAATGGACCTCACCAGCAGCACGGCCGCCCCTTTCATCAGGTGCGAGCCGTGCCATAGAGACCTGGGTGACAGCTCTGGCTTGTCGCCTTCGCGCATGTGTGTTTCAGTGACGTCGTCCGGAAACGGTTGTTTGTACATGTGTTTATATATGCAGAGTGTGTGTGTGTGCATGCACTATGTGTGTCTGTGAGATTGTGTGTGTGTGTGTTTGTATGAGATCATGCAGTGTGGATGTGGAGTGTGTGTGTGATTAGCTGTCTGTGTGTGTAAGATCAAGGATGTGCGTGTGTTTGTCTAGCTGTATACAGGCAGTGAGTGCAGGAGCACCCCGTGTGTGTCTGTTACGCAGAGTGAACGTGTGAACTTAACTATGGCATTACTATAAATTTAAGGCTGCAGCAGTTTCATTTATAACAGCTGATTTTTCAACGTACTGTGAAAGGCACACGGATGGGCAAACTGCCTTAAAAATTTGTTTGCCACATCAAGGGTTGGGGTACAGAAAGTAGTGAGAATTTGAGATCATTTGACTAAGGGATTCCCAAGGTAGCCTCTTCTTGCCTCCCTAAAATAAGGTGTTTTTAAAAATGCCTGGTTCTTAACCCTTTTTTTCTCAGCAGATTCATACTCTGCAGTGTGTGTGTGTGTGTATTAGCGAGGCAGAGGTTCCAACTCCATGCTAAGCTTTGCACTTAGGCCCTGATTCAGCAAGGCACTAGCTTGAAGCCCGTGAACCATCTTATGGACTTCAGGTGCCTAAAATTTGGCACATGTTTAAGTGCCTTTGGGTTTTTGGCACATGTTCGTGTTTCAGGCAAAAATGCTCAAATTTCCTCTTGTTCCCCAAACCTCCTTTGAAGATCCCAGCTTTGATCTCCCAAGGGGGAGCGTGGATCTGCTGATGTAGAGCAGTTTGCATGATTAGGACCCCAGTCTGGAAATTTCACACAATCAGGTTTTCATCCTTTCTGATTCCTGGTACTTGCTGCGGGAAAATCCCCCACAAACAGCTTCTCAGGTGGAAAGTTCTCAGCCCCCTGTCCCTGCCCTGGCTCTAGCCAGCAGGCACAGAGTTGGCAGAGCAAATGGGAAATACCCCAGCTCACTTGTCTCTAGGGCTAGTAAAGACACCTGCATTCCATTCCTGGGTCTGCCGCTGAGAAGCTGAGACACTTTAGGCAAGTCATGTCACCGCTCTGTGCCTCAGTTTCCCCTCCAACTTTTTGTCTATTCAGTGAGTGAGCTCTTAGGGGCTAGCAACTGTTTCTCACTCTGTTTATGCAGCACCTGGCACGATGGGTCCCTGATCTCAGTGCGGGCCTGTAGTCATTGCCACAACACACAGAATAGTACCCACCAGAAAGGCAGCTGCTCTTTGCCCTCTGCCTCTGGCCTGTGCGGGCTGGCTCACTACAGGAACCCAGCCAACAAGGAGTGCGTGAATGAGCAGAGGGGGTCGGTAACTCAAAGATCTCTCCCACACCCTGGATAGACATACCCGAGCTGTCTGCAATCTGCAGAAGCAAGAAGGCCTAGGACCGGATCCTCAGCAGGCATAAAATGAAGCCCATTGAGCTATGCTGATTTACACCAAGGAGAATCTGGGCCCGGCAACATGGCGAATGTGGTGAAAAGACACCTGCTTAGGGAATCGGTGACCCGACAGAAGCCTGGGAGTCCTCCAGGCAGCCTGGTTCCTAAAGAGTTAACCCACTTCTCCCTCCGCCTGAGGTTCAGTGCAAGAATCCATCAAGGAACCGCAAGGAAGAGTAAAAATGGATTGGGGATGGCCCATCGCTGCTGTCCATTTATTATCTCCACAATCAATAGGCCACTTCTTGGAGACGCGGGTCAGATACGGTTGCTAGGAGACTGCAGCATCGAAGATGAGGGCTCGTGTGTCGGGCAGGCAGCTGGGAGGGCAGAGGTCACCGGCGCTGGGGCTCGGGGAGAGGAGGGGGTGAGAGGGGAGGGCTCCGTGGGTAGCGTCCGTCCGTGGAAGTGGTATTAAGGAGCGTGAGGAGTCAGACTGACTTGTCAGAGCCAGGGTGGGTGCTGCCCCTAAGAGTGCAGGATGGAGCTGGGGGGTACCGGGGGGCGGGGCATATCCCTGACCTCTGCCAAGTTCCCAGACCAGCCTGGGCTCCCAGTGTTGCTAATGAAGCAATCAGCTGGACTTGGAACTCTCACTTTATTTTCCATAGCACCCAAAGGCCCCAATCTACATTAAGGATAAGAAGAGCTTGCAAACATCAGCCCTCAGACCAATGGCTCTGGATCGAGGGAGAGACAGGAGTTGTGGTTAGGCGCCCCCAAGCCCCCGCCCCTTTACACCCTCTTATTCCACAGCTCCAGACTATAAAACTGGGTTACGGCCTTGATGTGTGTCAAAAAGTTCCCCATTCACCTGGATGCCATCAATATCCACCCTCAACAGAGAGCGTCTGTGTGTACGTGTATGTGCATGTACACGTGTGTTTTCCTCGGGGGGGAGGAGGGCTGATCTAGGACTTGGGACACCTGGGTTCCATTTCCCAAACTTGCATGATGTTAAGCAGGTCCCTGTCCTTCAGTTTCCCAAGCATAAAAAGGGGGGTAACGATACTTAACAGTGCCTTGAGCTCTAGGGATAAGGCGTGCTATTTAAGAGCTTTAAGTGTTATTCCACACTCACGCACCATTCCTGCACGAGCTATCTCTTCAGTGCAAAGTGTTGACCAAGTGCCATTAACTTCTAGCCAAGGTATAAACCCTGGGAACCAGGGATTTCCAATGGGGACGCTGAGTGACCCCGAAAGTCAGGTTGAAAGAGGATGCTATTATAGCTAAGCGTATATAATATAGGCAACCCCAAATGTTACAAAAATCAGGAGCTGGGTCCCAAAACATCATGAGATTGGTTTAAAAATCATGAGGTTTTATTGGGTTTTTTTTCAGTTGGGTTATTTCCCTTTGCTGTCTGGTTTTTGAGCCTCTAGGTTTCGTTCGGGTCATTTTTTCAAGCTTTTCTCCATGGCCATAGGTGAGGTGGGACGGGGGGAGAGAGAGAGGGAGTGTGTGTAAACTGAAATTCTCACCTAATCACATGACTCCAGGAGCTGGGACTTTAAGTGAAGCACCTGACGTCATGAAACGCAAAACTGCAAGAAGTGGTACCACTGTCTGTATAAATGTATCATTCACTTAGCTGGTTGTTTCTTGAACTGAATACCCGTTGCACTCACGGTGAGCTAAATTTTCCAATCTCGTTGTATGGCTCCGCTAACTCTCCGAAGCTACGCAGTGTCACCCTGGGACACTGACTGGACAGGAGACGTCTAAGGAACATGGATGATGTCTGCATCCTAAGTCGGTTCTGATCTAATGTTCTGGGGTATCTCTGCACTGTGCCACTGTAGCGTAGACACGCACTACAATGATGTGAGGGGCTTTTCGGTCACTTTGAGTAGAAGTAGCTAGGTCAATACAAGAATTCTTCTGTTGACCTCACTGTGTCTACAGCGGGGGGTTGTTAGCTCAACCTAGCTATACCACACAGGGTGTGAATTTTTCCCCAGTCCTGAGCGATGTAGCTACATTGATCTACATTTTAGGTGTAGACAAGGCCTTGGTGTGGCTTCCTGGGGGGAGTTGTGCTATTGGAAATGCCACCTTTCAGACACAGATGGTCATTAAAGAGCCCCCCGGTATCTTCTAGAGGCTTGCCCCATGTTCTAGCTACATGCCTCTTGGGGATTTACATTCTTCACTGCTAAGTTCCCGGTGCAGTTTCAACTGGAGACGGGGTTAGGTACTTCTTTTCCCATCCCAAACTGGATTGGCTCCTGGTATTGGTCAGCTATTTAAACCAAGCTCTGTGACTTCATAATGAGGGTTGGTTGAGCTGTGCTGGGGGTGAAATTCTGGCCTGTGCGGCGAATCGGTATCCAGTTTATTCAGGTGAATTTCTTCTAGAAGAGTATTTGCTCCTTATCAGCAACAGGAAAGTTTCATTTTGACTTCAGTGGGGGATAGGATCAGGCCCTAACTTCCCCTCACCCCCCCCCCCCAGTCCTGTTTGCAATGGGCTAAGTGTAAAGCTTGAGAGAGGTTCCCTAGGGCTCGGTCTCCAAAGTTTTACTAAGACCCAGATTAGGAACCTGGACAGGAATAAGCCCAGCACAAGCTATTTTACTTTTACAGTCGTCAGGCATCCAGGCAGGGGTCAGCTTCGGGGGAAGAGGAGGAGGTGGTGGTATTTGTCCACGCTCCGCCCGCATGATATGCCACTCAGAGTAGATTGTGCAGAGGTTTAAAATATGCTCTGTGAGTGCCGTTGGGTGGTTGGAGCTTTGCTCCCTGTTGGAGAGCACTGGTAGGGTCCTTGCACTGGCATCCTCCTTGACTGAAGGCAAAAAGGGCTGGTGTTGAGTTGCCTGAGAGAGAGAAGACCTGGGTTCTAATCCTGACTGCCTCCTGGGTGACTTTAGACAAGTCATGGCCCTGCTGTGTGCCTCAGTTTGCCAACCTGTAAAATGGGGGTAGTGATTCTGGATTAAAAGAACAGGGGGTGGTTGTAATGGTACTGAAGGCAGACATCACTCACAGTAAACCACACAGCTCTGTCTCTCAGACACCGCCCGCCTCCATTCTTATGCGGGGAATGAAATAGTTAACAATTTTGGTATTTAAATTCTCATAACCGGGCATCTGGGCTAATCTCTCAGTGCAGTGAACTGATAAAAGCGAGGGTTGATCATTACTCAGGCAAAACTTCCATTGACATGACTGGGAGTAAGGAATGAAGTGCGGACTCCACAGAGCTCTGAAACAGGTGCTTAACTTTAAACACATCCTTAGATCCCATTGAAGTTAATCATATACCTTTAAATTTAAGTGCTTTGGTGAATCAGGGCCTGTCTGAGTAGAGAGCAATGAATTGGACCCTATATCTGCTGTGTTGTCATTTGAACGTGTCTCTTGGTTGGCCCTAGTTTTCCCAATAACATCCTGTTTTTTCCTGGCAGACTTCCCCTCTCCTTGGCTGTGATTTGAGACTACATGAAAAGGATGATCCTGTCTAATTCAGGCCGCAGCCCCTCTCCCCACCGTCTCTCATTCCATGAGCTGGCGCTTCCCCCTGATTATCAGTTCTCACTCTGGGGATTCCCGGTGACTGTTTCAATTAATAGAAATGAGGCCTCAGATGAGAGCAATATGGCTGACCCTGGTTAAAAAGGAGACACGGGTATAAGGGGGGGAAATCCTTACTTATGTTACTTTCAGTGCTTTGGGTTATTAAAACAAATTTAAAATTCCCATTGACTCGTCACCCTCTCCACTGTTTGTGTTTTGCTCAGCTAGGGTGGTGTACCTGATCCTAGTCTTTTACTTTCTGGTTCTCATGGGACCAGATCCAAGTCCATTGAAATCAATATGAAGGCTCCCAATGACTTCAATGAGCCATTTCACACAATGCTGTTTAGACGTTTTCCTTTGGTTATAGGTATGTATTGGGAGAAAAGAAAGAGACTAGATAATAAATAGATACCCATGAGTTCAAGCAAGACAGAGGCATATTTAAATAATAATTTAACCAAAACACGTTTTGCTGTTTTTTTCTTTAGTCTGGATTATTTCTGTTAATCTTGTCCGTTTAAAACAAAAAACAAAAAACTGAACCTGAATATTGGGCCTAGAATACTGCATCTGGAAACATCTGTTTTAATTATTTTCTTTGCTGTTGGCAAGAATGAGGTAGACCAGGAAATTACACCCACACATGACACCCACTAGTAGTGTCTTCTATTACTATTTACAGGAACACTTAAAAGCACCACTTGAGATCAGGACCCCATTGTGCTAGGTGGTGCTTAATTTGTAATAAAAGAGGTGCTGGGACTCAAGCCTTTTTTTTTATTTTCATAACTGACATGGAAAACCCTGAGGTGTCAGGGCTCAGCCCTAGCAAGCCCTATCACAAATTAAGCACTGATGCTAGGTGCTGTACAAACTTCTAGTAAGAGACAGTTCTTGTCTCCAACCTAAGTAGAGAAGACAGGCAAATGGTAGGAGAGAAAACAGAAGCAAAATGGCTTAAATCACAGCAGAAATAAAACCCAGCTACCCCGAATCACAGGTCAGTGCTCTAAATCCACTGGTCACTGCCTTCTCTGATAGGCTAGCCCGTTCATTGTTCCTCTTAGAAATCCCCAATTCTGGGGTTTTATCAGTGGATGGTGAAGTAATTTGCTCTTGGATGCAATGTCTCATAGAAAAAATTTAACCCAGGAAATAAAGCTGTGCCAGCATGTTATACGCAAGAAATTGCCCTCTGGTACACACAGATTTCCAATGGACAAGGTAATGCTACTTAAGTGAGAATTGGCCCCTTATTGTTAGTTTAAGTATTAACACCCCATTCTCTTGTTTTCTTCCCTCTTAAAGCTTAAAAAGCTCTCTCCCCATTTGGTTTATGGTCATATCACTGGGGTTTATTTTTCATCTTGAGCTGCTTTATCCAATTATTAGACCCCATAAAAGAGAGAGAGACATCTGTCTAAAGGAAAGTATTTTTCCATCCATTTTTTTTCTTGGGGAAACACAAATGTAAAGAAAATCACGCACGGAATTATTCTTATTGATCATTTGTATCACAGAGCCAGCCAGATCAGAATCCCACTGTATTAGGGACGATGGAAACGTTACACAGATTGTGAGATCTCTAGGGCAGCACTATCTAGGATTTATTTAACTTTCCTTGTGTATTTAACTAACCGTCCATAGCTCTCTTAAAGGATCAGATGCTAACATGGTGAAATGAATGGCTTTTTCTTAGCAGGATCTAATAACAACCCAGAGTTGACTTTCTCCTATGTGTTCACCTAACCATCACTCCACAGGTCTGCTTTTCTCCTTGGTGGGGTGGGGTTTTTTGTTTGTTTGGTTGGTTTTTTTGGTAATTTATTTTTAACTCAGCCAATATTTCATAATTGTTGTGTTAGAAAAATCCACTTTTTCTATGTGACCTTTTTCCCCTAGGTTCTGGCGAGTAAAAGCCCCATAGCATACTTATAACAGAAACAAGCAAATGGCATTAAGTTTTCTGCTTAACCCTATATGGGTTTCACACAACATGTAGGTGGGCCCTCGCACATATCTGAAAACGGGTTCGGATGAAGTAGCCAAAACTAAAACCAGATTTTTTCCCCCCACAAGCTCTAAGGCTTGCAAGAAGGAGCTGTGAAACTCACTCCAATCCTTCAAACTCAGCTCTGAGAAAACTCCCTTCCCCTCTCCTTGCAACATACCAGCAAAGAGAAATCTTTCTAGCTCCAGCTCCGCCACTGGAAATGCTCATCTCTGGTTTAGGAATAATTAAATTGGATTGTCAAATTATCCTGTAATGAGTATTTGTTTTCATTAGCTGATAGGAGCGTGTGTTGGGGGAGGGGAAGCTCTGGGAAGTGAAATTATGATCATGTCTGCTTTGCTGATTGACTCTATTGATTAGAATCTCTGTTCATTAACATCTTGATTAGCCGGGGGGGGCACAGAAGAGACGGACAGCTTTGGAAGCCAAAGATGGGGTTATTTTATTTTATTTTACTGGCAAGGGAAAGCTGCACGAGTGCAGAGCCCCAAGGTCCCAGGAGCGGGGGGGGGGTCCTGGTTCCCTTCATCAGAAAGCAGGAGACGCACAAACCAGGCGTGTGTCCACAGCAGGAGAATCATAGGCAGGCAAAGAAATAGAGGGTGGTCGCGGGAATGTAGCCAGGAGCCTGCTGCAAATTTCTGGGTTCATATGAAGTTGGGGTGGGGGGCGGGACCCAGGTTGAACAAGCAGGAGACGAGCCCCTCGTCTCCCCCCATCTGATTCAAGGGAAGGCACGTGGGAGGCGGTGGCTGGAAATGTTGGGAGCCAGCTGTGGATTTAGGGGTTGGGGTTTCTGCTTTTGGGAAGATGAGCCAGGCAGGCAAATCTCTGACCTCACCGATGCTTCTAGGGGGTAACCCCCTCCCCCGGTCTCTTTAGACGAGTTGCGAGCGTCCTTGAAATGAATTGCTCAGCTCTCCAATGGGGGGGAGGGGATTAACCAGAGAGCTGATGCCCAGGTGAAAGGCTTGGCTGGAAAGCTGGCTCTGTCCCCTGCTTACACATCACATGCAGCCAGCGTCTGCGCCCCCCCTTCTCTCTTGCTTCCCTGGGATGCAAAGTTCATACTCCAGCAATTTGCCTGTGTTTTTATTCACGCTGCTGTCTAGTGACCCACTGGTGCTCCTTTGGCTTGGACAAAGGCAGGGACTGGAGGAGGCTTTACCCGAGTCCCCCTGGCTTCGAACTTACCTTCGTGGGGGAAAGGATTTCATGTCGTTAGTTATTTTACAACATTTCCTGCCACGCTGGGTCTAAAAGAAAACCCGCAACTGCTGAAACTCCTTGGCTATGAATGTCTGTCTGTCTGTCTCTCTCTCGCATACACACACACACCCAGGAGAGAGCTGGGAACCAGATCAGACCGGGTCAATATGCATCGGTGGCTGCATTTAATGGTGCCACGTATTTTCCTTGCACGAATCTGTACTGTAAAATCTCAGGTTTTCCCTCCCTTTCTCCTCCCCCCGCCTCCTCCATCCTTGTGTTTCTTTTCCCATACAATAATTAACAGAATGGCCATGTTAATATCACGGGGCACCTTGGATTTAAAATCCCAGCCCGTTATGTCTCAGCCAGTTTTGCATTTAGCACCCACGATGGAAGCGCCTCGGTTTTACTGGTGTGAACCCTACAGAACCTTTCCTCGTCTGCGCACAGCCTCTCCCACACACCTTTGCAAAGAGCGAGCCGCGTTGTGTTGGAGCAACCTGTGATGTTGGGGATGGACTCCATCTAAAGCGATCTTAATTTCGCAGGATAGCTTGTGTCCTGCGGACTACGTCCGTGCAACTGAATAAAGGGGGAAGTGTCCTGCGTACACGTTAGAGAAATTAACCCCAGGAGGATCAATAGAAGAGAGAAAACAATTCTGTATCTGAATTAGGGGCAAAGCCTTTGGTGGCTCGATCTGAATAAAATCTCCGCGGGTCCTCCACCATCTGCATTTCATTTTTCTGATGCAACTGGTAGATTCCTGCTGCTGCAAGCCCCATTTGCAACCTGAGCGTTACTTTGGGTGTTATCGGCCCGTTAGTGGTGGGTGGGAAAGGAGGCACAACCGGACTTTAAAAAATACATTTCTATCTCGTTTCCTCCGGATAACAGATGAAAGGGGCTGGGCGGGGAAACCAGGATCTACGCGGAGCAATTAAAGTTTTCCCTCGATCGTTTGTTTTTTCGAGAGGCTGAGACGAAAAGCAAATTGGCTCCCACTCGTCAGGATGGAAATGCCTCCACGCCGAGCGTTTTTTAAAAGTGTCGTTCGGTGCAATATCGTGTTTGCAGATCAATGAGCAAGATGGAAATCAATGTGGAGAGGGAGAGGAAAAAGGGGGCTAAAGGGCGCTCACTAGCCAGTTAGAAATGAAAAAGAATAAAAGCAACCCGTTCCCTGACCCAGATCTACTCTCTGCACTTCCCTGCTGTGATCAGGGGACAAGACCCTACTGTGGGGGTTCGCTTTACTGATATTAACGAGCAGAACACGAGACCTACTGCGAGGTTTTGCTAAACTCTGGTGTCCCCCTTCCTTCAACTCACCACTGAAGCATAATCCGCCTTCAGCCCCCCCTTCTACAGGTAGAAGACCTCTCTCTTCAGCAGCCATATGGTCTTTGTGAAGGATCTAGTGTAGTCAACAACACCAAATGCCTATTGATCCTTTTAATGCAGCACTGATATTTCAAAGGGGGAGAAAGTCTGGACCGAGTTGATTTAAAAACCATTAGCTCTCTCCCTGCAGTTTTAAAGCAAACGCGGGGAGAGAGAAGTGGCTCCCTACAAATTATTAAATAAAAAGTTTGACGGTGCTGAAGATCTTTGGTTAAAACAAGAAGAAAATCCCCAGTGAGCCCAGACATTTTGTCATCTCTGCCCTTGTTAATTTCATTCTCATTAAGGGATACTTTATTACAATATTCTATTGACCAGATTTAAACAGCACTGAAGAGCCATGGCGTCCAAATTAAAGCTTAACCCAATGGAAGTAGTATTCATTAAGAAACATAAAATACTGTAAATGCAAAATGATTCATAGCTGGAGCTGATATTTCACCTCCTTGCTGTCAGGAACTTGATCCATAGCATGGCAAATATAGGAATGTAATTCAATTTCCTTCCATGCTATTTCCTTTATCTGTAAGGTAAACTACATTGGGGAATAGTCCAGGGAATAGTTTAAATAATGTTGATTACATTAAATCAAGTTAAATTCTCTTTTTTTTACTTACAGCCACTTTTATAGCCTCTAAAGGTTAACAGCTTATCATATTTGTAAAAAATTTCCCTGACTTCAAGATAATTCACTCTGCTTTTTATTAGGGACTTTAAATGGGGAGGAAAGGAGCTGTAGTAATTTTCTCCCTTTATTTTTTTATTTTTGAATGTGTCATATTATAGTTAAATTTGGTCTGAATGAACAGGAGTAATTTTTCCCTCTTTGTACTTGAGAGAGCTTTTCTTCACTTATTTAAAAGCCTGTTTCTGCGAAGATCATATTTTTCTCCTCTCAAATAGTAAATGTATCATTTTTAATTTGTATTATTTAAAATGTTCAGTGTGTATATGTCTTTCTTACGTAGAGTCTATATAGCTTGATTTTATAGAGATCTGAATAATCCATATATATGTGTATAATTATTCAAATCTCTATTGAATCAGATCCACAGACTAGGTGTGTCATACTTTACATTTTTCAACTGGTCAGATAGTACCAGTAGCCAGTAATAATTAGATGGTGTTTCAAATTATTCTTGTCTGCTAGTTTAATTCTTCTGTTTCATCTCCTGTAATTGTTGTGAAGTCTCACTGCAAAATAATTTGGGCGGATTCTGATCTTGTTTACACAGCTGTGACTGCACCGACTTTACCCAAATGGGCTCATAGTCCTAGTGGTGTGAATGTGATCAGAAAAACCACCCCCCCGGGGCTATTTTTTAATACGGTGTCATGTTAATATTTGTTGAGCAGGTGAGAGTGAGTCTCTGAGTCTTTCATTGATTAGCTATTTTTTCATCTCTGTTGATTTGGATTTTGGGGGGGGCCTCTCTCCTAATATCCTGCCGAGCTTTGATTTTTAATGATGAACTTTTTATTTTGAAAATGTTTCTGCTGTGAAACACCCCGGTCCGTAGCCCTCCTGAATGTCAATTAAGTGCAAACTTGCCAAGTGATTTCATTGTGTCAGCTTGGATTTGTTTAGTGACTGGGGCAGAGTTGTTAAAGGCAAAGTATATTGCAAAGAGCTGGCATTTATGGGAAGGGTATTTAAAATGAGTCAATATAAAGAATAAAAAGAAGAGCTTTGAAAGGGGACTATTATCTGAGAGACAGGGAAATTATTTCCCCCCTCTTGAAACTGACATAAGATCATTTCAGTGTCCCTGTGTGGGCGTGAAATGTGATGTGCACGGGCACCCATAAAGGTGCACAGAGGGGGGGTGTGTGTGTGTGGCGATAAATAGATATCACATACACACAATCCAATTCTCACAGGATGTTTTATCCACTTAGATCACTGCCAATTTGAAAATGTGACGTGGTCGTGGTTAAACATCCATTCAGCTGAGCTGGATGTATGTAGACATATGAATAAATCGCATCTCCTATAGACACTGAACATTTTAAATAAGAAACACACATACATGAAACAAATCTTAAACTCCCATTATTATAAAATAGGTCAAGCCCAGTTCTGCCAACTTTCCTCCTTTGTATCTAAACTGTTAAGTTCCCAGTTAATTTGAGAATTTTATAGTTGTGGTGCTTGATCATTTTCCCTTTAAATGGTGCCTTTTAATTCTTTTTAAAAATCTATTCTTTCGACAGTGAAATTGGTCTTTTTGATATTCTTTTAGCGCGAGCAGCCTATTTTAAAACAATTTGAAATAAATTCCCTAAATACATTAAGGCTCTGGACACCATCCGTCCTCTGTGGAGGCTAAATCTGAAGAAAGTTTGCTAGCATTTCATTAACAATGGTAAAGTTGTTATTCTGAAAAGCCCTAAAGAGGGAGAAATATTAAATTTCTGTAATGCAATTTTCATTTGAAGGGGGCTAAATTGCATTAAACACAACTTCATTTCCTCGAATTGAATGATAGCTGACTTCTGTGTAGACATTGTAATAGGGGGGAACCAAATTGTAAAAAAAACTATTTTGTGTCTTTTAATGTGCTGGGAAATGTATTTAAATATATTCAGTGAAGGGGCCAATGTTCCTTCCAAACAGCAAATTGATCAATAAAAAGCAATTAATCAACTAAATGGTGTTTTAAACCCTGTTCAGGAGAGCTAAAAACCAAATGGATAAGGCAAGTGCCTTTCAGTGTGTGTGTAGGCGTCATATACGGTTTCACCGAAGGTGTTGGAAAACTAGATATGATACTTTTTCATAATTAGGTTCCATTCGAATATAGACCATGCCAACATTTGTCTCTATAGTAAAGACAATTGATTGGGATCTTTGAAGTCATTTGAGAGGGAAGATACATTTCCAGTCGCAGGGTTCCAGGACATTTTAAAGTGCGTCAGACATTTTACATTTGATTGACCCCTTTTTTTACACATTGAAAAATAAAAAGAATATATAGACAAATAACCATTTAAACGGTTGTTTTTGGGTTATGGGGGAATGTTTCATTCTTGTCATACATTCAGAAGTGCCATCGCAAATGATTACAATAAATATCCGGGAATCTAATCTGTCTCTTTTCGCATAGCTCTGACCAGGAATTAAGTTAGTTACCCGCAGGTTGGCATCCAAACCAAATCCTCTTTTTTGGCCGTTTGATCATGGGATGAAATCAGATGAAAGGAGGTTGGAGAGAGGGGGAAATTCCAGTGGCTAATAGATTCCCCTTTGCAAAATGTGCGTTTCTGATAGCGGATTCACAGCTCTTTCTGCATTTCTCCGCTTTCGGATTCGGAGAGCAAACACGACCCTGCTCCAGTTTTTGCAAGCTGAAATCTAAGCTCGCTTTTCCCTCTGAATAAATAAAATAAGGCCCCTTCTTCTAAAACCAGTGGGACCATGTATTTCTAAGGATAAACGGGACCCATCTGACACTTCTGTGTCTTGCATACTCCCCCAAACAACTTAAAACCTCCCCAGACCTGCCGGTTTTTTGCAGCAGGAAGCGTGCGTGGTGTTTGTCTGCTGTAGTAAAGCGTTTGTGTGTCAGTGTTTGGAGTAGAAGCGCTTCTTAAATGAGCTTGATTTCAATGGAGACACAACAAAAATATATTTAGCGTTCCCTTCTGGAAGCTTTGACAGCGCACAGTGTTTTTAAAGAGAGAATCCCTGTGTCTGCTGCTTTTATTCGAGCCTTTTGGGATCTATGGGGTGGCTCTGATTTTTGAATATGCTGTGAATATATCCCCCCTACCCCGATTCATCCCTTCCACCCCTTTCAGCACCTGCGTTTTGGACAGCTCCTCCAAGAGCTAGTCTTGGTCCTTGACTAGCTCCAAGAGCTAGACTTGGTCCTTTAAGGCCCTTGGTCTTTAAGGGCTGCAGTTCCCTGAACCAGAAAGCAGTCGACAAAAACTTTCTCAGCCCGACGACCCTTGGGAGGAAATTAACACCGCCCGGTGCAAACCGGGAACCGATGTCTCTCAAAGACCTGGCTGCTGCTGGGCATCGACTGGCCTGTTTTGCTGTGCAGCTAGACGCACAAAGTGCAAGTGGAGGAGTGGGGGGGGGCGGGGACCCAACCATCGCAATAAAACAATTAACAACGATGAAAACCACAGAGGGGAGGAGCGGGGCATTGCCTCTCTGGGTCACTGGGTGGTTCTCCACAGAGGGGAGTCGCTGAAGCGTTTATGTGACACCCTGCGCGCCAGGTTCGCATGTTTTCTTGGTGGGTAGCGTGTGCGGTGCTCTAGGCAAGCCCCTGACGCAATCCGAATTACCCAGCGGCTATAAGAGGTGGCCACTTCCAGGCAGCTGGAGGGACGGTGGGTAGCCAGAGCCCCGCCTAGGGTGGCAAATCTCTCGATGCAGACGCGCCCTTGCCTGCCTTCTGGGATCTGGGAAGGCCAGGCGGGGCTGGGTTCAGGTCACCAGCTCGCCTCCCTGCCCACAGCTGCAAGCGCCAGGGAAGAGGTTCTGGCCACGCCTGGGTTTCCCACAGATCTGGCTCGTCTAGGTCATGCCTGCCTCCTCTTTCTCCATCCACACTGACCCCGCAGCCTCACCTGGCCTTCCAGGGTCACTCCCTGCCGCTGCTTTTATTTCCTTGTGAACAGGGAGCGGGGCCCCTGCTTTCCGCCAGCTGCCTAAAATCGGTTTGGGTTTTGGTTGTTTGGAAAGCGCCAATCGGTTCCTAAAATCGGTTTGGGGCTAGGGGGGGGAGGGATGAGACACACACACATTCGTGGAGTGTGTCCAGCCCCCTTCCCAACGCTGAATTAAACGCCCCGTCTGTCCCCCCAATGTCTCTGCCTAATTAACCTAGCTAGCGCCTTTTCCGCCGCTTCCTTAGACCGGTTCCTTTAATGATGGCTCTTTGGAAAAGGGGGTAAATATCCAGCAGTGCTCCCTGGAACTGGATACTTGGATGCTCCAGGTTAACTAGACCCGTAAAGGCTCCATGTAGACAGCTGGCCACAGCAGCGAGTGGAAATCCTCAGTCACCCCTTGCAAGTGGCGATTTTAAGACCTTTGGAGGAAATAGATCGCCACGAACTGATTTCTCTGCGCCCCTTGTAGCCTGGGCTCCCCTTTGCTTAGATCAGACAACAGGATACATCGAGTTCAGATTCACTCTGGATGAGCTCCTGTCACACACAAAAAAAAGGGCTAAAAGATCCCCTCCAATTAATCTATGTCACGGGGGACTGTCGGAGAGGTTTCATTTCCTACAAGAGCCGGTATATATTTTTATACCTGTTCCACCTGAAATCAGTGAGAGTATCGGGGGGAAGGGAATGGGTTGCAATATCTGCGTTTTCCCAGAACATAGATACAAAGTGTTAAGAATATTTACAGGCTATTAATACTGTGTATAAAGCATGTTGTTGTTTTTTTTTAAAAAACCCTCTCGTGATTGGCTCCATACTGGTTGGGCAGGAATGATTTTTAACACAGATGAGTGGCGTTTAAACCACCTTTCGGCTCTGCTGCTAATCAAGCGCCCGCTTCTAAAGTTTGAAAGGCTGAGGCGTTCTCATAGCTTGAACAAGCACCCTTTTTTCCATCTAATAGACGAGAAAGACGGAGAGAGGAATGTGTGTGATTTATAGATTTAGATCTCTTCGATTATTAGATTAGATCTATTTAGATCTCTTCG
>ML675647.1:3318403-3502649 GCA_007922155.1 Mesoclemmys tuberculata
ATTTAGATCTCTTCGATTATTAGATTAGATCTATTTAGATCTCTTCGATTATTAGATTAGATCTGTTTAGATCTATTCGGTTTTTGTGCTTTCTGGGTAGGAGAGAAATCACAAAAATACAAGAACAGGCGTTTGCAATTTCTACCCTATTTAGATTTACATAATTTGAAAAAAAAATTTCCTACACAAAGCGCGCAAAACACAACAGCATACGGATGTGTACGTGCAGTTTTGTGGCTTTAGATAGACGTCTAAGCTGTGTTTCCACATAAACTCTCTAGTCTCTCTGGATTCATATAGATTCATCTGTATTTATATCCAGACTCTGTATAGATGGTCTGTGATCTCATACACAAGAGAGAGACCGTCCAAAAATGTAGGTAGTATGCAGAGAAAAGACAGATTAATGAAGCCCACTAGGGAAAGCGCTCAGAGGCCACGGTGGTGAGCGGCAGTGTAAACGGAGTTGGTGTATTTATTTAGATGGATGGATCTAAGATGGATGCAATTACTGGGAGGGGGGATATGAAATAGACGTTTTAACCCCGAACCACAAAGTACTGAACAAACTGCAAAGCCAATCTCCCCTCGGTTTCGCCCTCCCTCCCAATCCGTTTCCACGCGGCAGAGCCGATTCGAAGCCGGGGCCGAGCGGGTTAACGCAGGTTGGGCGCTGAGCGCACATCTGTCAGATTTTAGGCTGGGTGACGTGTGAGAGGCAGGGAAGCGGAGTGTTTGCTGGTGAAATCGATGAGCGGAGCTCTGGAGTAGGGCACTATCCTCTGGAGGGAGGGAGCGAGAGAGCGAGAGATCTGTGTGTGTGGAGGAGACACAAAGAGGATGGGGCTGTTTTGAGCAGCACCTCTTAAAAACACCCCCGGAGCGGGAGCTGATCCTTTCCCCCTCGCCCCCAAAGACAGACAGCAGCTAATTGCTGGAGAAGCTCGGGGTCCAGAACGGAAGAAGCCCTTTTCTCCTCCAAATTCTCAGAAGCAGGAGACCCTCTGCAGAAAGCTCCAGGAAGAGGGGGTTGGGGGGGGAGCTGAAACTCTGCTGCTCATCTTCATTTCATCCTCCCCAGGATTGTTTTTCTTTATTTGCTTCTTTGTTTGTTTTTTTACATCCCTCCCCCTCCCGCCCCCAAAATGCCTAGGAAAAGCTGCAGCCGACACTAGGTAAGCCAGGTTCTTCATGAACTTTCTCACTTTGCTGGGGGTTTCAAGGGAGGGGGTGGGAAATCCTCCCTCCTCTCCCCTCACATCCATCCCAGCCTTGGGTTAGAATGTGTCTGGTCTCTGATCCGTCTGAAGGGGGCTTGTTCATGGGCTGGGGAGAAATCATGAACCCCCGCCTTCCTGGGGCTACAGCAGAGTTCAGGGCGCGTTAGATTTCCTGACCCTGGAGACAAGCTCTGGTTGCTGAATATATAGGACTTGCCCCTTTGCCTGTCCTCCCGTCCCCACTGATCAAGGCTGAGACGTTTCCTCGGACCCCTTGGAATCTGGCTAGCCCTTCCCCACACTCAAGAAGCACAAGATTAATGAGCCACAAAGTGGATAAAGAGAGGATGCACTAGCTTGGAGTCATGAACGTCCAGCTGGGTTTGGAGAACGCCGGGGACATGTCCAGCCACGAGCAGGAGCTGATGCACGGCCAGAGCAGAGCCTTTCACTCCGCTCTCCCCAGACCTTCTCTGATGGCCTCGGTGCTGGACGGCACAGAGTATCACCGGGCTGAGCACCCCCTGGCCACCTCTTTGCATCCTGGACTTGGCTTTGGGGGGGATTCGCCCACCGGGGCCACCAACAGCTACACCACCTTGACCCCTCTGCAGCCGCTGCACGAGAAGTTCCACCACCACCACCAATGCTTGCCGGTGGGCAACGTGATCGGGAGCTTCACCCTGATGAGGGAAGAGAGAGGCCTGGGCTCCAGCGGTAACTTTTACAGCCCTTACCACAAGGATCTCAGCATGGGGCAGAGTCTGTCGGCCCTGCCCAGCCCTAACCTGACCTCCATGCATAGCTACAGCCACTCCGCTGGACACCTGAGCAACGAGAAGATGGTGGCGGCCAACAGCTTTGAAACCCACCCGGCCATGTTCGGCAGAATCGACCAGCACTTTTCCAGGGAGATGTCCCCCTCCCAGAACTCCACCATGGGATCCCCCAACGGCCTTGGCCAGCACCACTATGGCCATGCCCGGTCGGACGTGAATGCCAGACCCAACCAGCCCATCTCCACCCAAACCACCGTCCTCTCCAGCCAGCTGGAGGAAATCAACACCAAAGAAGTGGCCCAGCGGATCATCGCGGAGCTCAAGAGATACAGCATCCCACAGGCGATCTTTGCTGAGCGGGTGTTGTGCAGGTCTCAAGGCACCTTGTCCGACCTCCTCAGGAACCCTAAGCCCTGGAGCAAGCTGAAGTCGGGGAGGGAGACTTTCAAACGAATGTGGCGGTGGCTACAGGAGCCCGAGTTTCAGAGAATGGCAGCTTTAAGGTTAGAAGGTAAGATATTTTTTACCAGCATGATCAGGAACTGAGCCTGGAACAATACAGGGATAGACGGGCACGGGGCCTCTTGATTTCCGAAAGAGAGAGCAAAGGTCGCCCGCTCTGTGCCTCTGCTCGTCTCTTTCGCAAACTGTCAGGCCTGAATAAAACAGCAGTGCGTGAATAATTACACCCAGAGTCTTTACCGCTTGGTAATATGCATCGTGGCTATCGATTAGCACTGGCAATGTACACACACCCACAATATGGGGCGGGAGCGGGGGACCGGGTTGCAAAGGAATCTCCACGTGTTCTCTCTCCAGCATTCCCCTGTATTGTTTCGGGGTGGTTTCAACATACTCACAAGAGGCTTCATTTACCTTCCCCTCTCCCACTCACCTTCTGTCTTTTATGCTGTTAAAGCCATTTTGTCACCCCCGCCTCCTTGTCCACCCCACCCCATAGCCCATTGCTGCTCCTTGCACTACCATGGTTTCACTGAACACGTTAGCCTCCCGTTCAACATGGAGACCTTGTTCTCAATGGCTGTGTATGATCTCTTGGGGGGGTGGGAGCCTGGGTCAAAGCTTATCGGAGTCTGTCTACTCCCTTCAGTGAGGTTTGGATGGGATCCCCTGTCTGGGGGCAGATAACATTGAAGGAATGGATGTTCCTGGGCTGACGCTATTACTGTATGGTTCGTGAGAGGAAGCTGTAGGGGAAAACATCCGCCAAGGGGGAATCTACAACGCTGCCCCTTGCTACCGATGGTAGGAGATGGCTTTTTCCATTGATTGAAAATCCCAGGATTTTCTAAAGTCAGGGCCAGAATTTTAGTTGGTACAAACCAGCGTAGCTCCCACTGACTTCAGTGCAGCAATCCCGATTTACACCAGCGTGCTGGGTTGGCAAACCAGCCCTGGTCAGCAAAGGAACAAAAAGATGGCCAGGCCAGATCAGACCTAAGGTTCCATCTCTCCCAGGATCTGCCTCTGACTGGGGCTGGCCTCAGATGCTTCAAAGGGAGGTGTAAGAAACCCTGCCGTGACGGGGCAACCTGGCATAGGGGCTTCTCCCTTTAATAGTTTAGAGCTTGACTTAGCTCTGGAAGCAGAAGACTCTTAAACACGTGCTTATCTTTAAACCCCTGCTTAAGTCCCATTAAAATGAATGAAACATAAGAATATCCGTTTGCAGGGATGGACTGTGCTGAATTGAGGCCCGGTTGAGGATTTGACCCTTACTATCCAAAGTTAGGCTTCCCAAATCCATATATAGATACCTAAATAATTGGCCTGCTTTTTCTCTCCCCCCAGCGGTGACCACTGACTTCCGTGGGAGCTGTTGAACGTTTAGCACTTCGGAAAACAAGGCTACGTACTTAAGGGCCTAAATATGGATTCTAGGCCCCTCCATTTGGTCCTTCCTTTTGAAAAATCTTGGCCCAAATGTCTCTTGAAGGCCAGTGATGCTTCATATCATCCCTGTGGTGCAGTGAGTTTGCATGACCAGAATGCCGCTGCTTCCCCTCCCTTCATATTTTCACTCTTCTCCCATCATCTTCAGGAGGGATGGTGCATTGGAAACAGGGGGCGAGGAGGTTAAATGATAAAGCCCAATGCAAGGAAATATTTCAGGCTCTTGGCCTGGTCCCGCCGATCACTCCAAGTTTCCTCCCGATGGGCTGGCGAGTGGTTGTTTTGGGTGTATGTATATGAAAGGCCATGTGACACCAGCCCTGGCCACATCATATGACACAGCAGGGGCCCGCAATAGCAGCTTGGCTTTGCTCATTAGCAGATGAGATCCATGCTGTCAGAAGGCTTATGGAACCATTGGGGTGGTGGAAAGAAAACGGGGATGTTTGTGGCTGTTGCTAATGATATTTAGACGCCCTAGGACTCCTCCCTCCCAAGTTTTACTGAAATATCTTCGTAGGAGAAGGCCTGTGCAATCAGGAACGTCAGTAAGCTCAGGGACTGAGCCACAGTGTGAAATCCCCCAGGGGCTGCAGCGAACTTTGGATCAGGCTGTCAGTTGTTTTCAAAGGCTTCTCTGTCCCGTGGCATGCTGTACTTTCCATCCTCCAGCCCCTCTCGTGCAGGGTGACCAGACAGCAGGTGTGAAAATTCGAGACACGGGGTGCGGAGCAAGAGGCGGCTATATAAGAAAAAGCTCCGAATATCAGGACTGTCCCCATAAAATTGGGTCACCAGGTTACCCGATTTCCCTTTGACCTTATCCTCCTGTGCGACAGTTACTCTCCAAGCAGCTTCCTGCCAGGGCTGGTGGGAAACAGAGGGCTTCCAAGACAGGTGGGCGGCAGAGAAGGGCCTAGAAGGCCCTGCTGCATGCCTGTCCCTGGATCATCCTGGCAGGGCTGAATTTGTCTCTCTGCAACGTTGATTGTGACTGCGTCCCTCCAGGCCTGTGTTGCATGAGCTCAGCCTGCCGACGGCCCTCCTCTGCCTGCGGGCAGCCACGGTCGCTGGGGCAGAGTCGGGAATATCCGCTCGCTCAGTACCAAGGAGTTAGCTGCAGATCTGGGTTAGCAACCGTGGCTAGCACTGGGCTGGTTTCAGGAGGTTTCTGGGCTAAGAGTAGCCTAAATCCTAATCCCTGGTGTTAGACTTCCTGCCTCGCCCGGTGGAGGGGTTGTTTTGGGGATGCAAACCTCAGGTTTGCCATTCCTACACTCCCTGGACTTGTGCGTTTGAACCCAAGACGGGCCAGTTCAGCTCATCTAACCCTTCTGGGATAGATATACGGAGCGTGGCGGAGCCCGTTGTCCTTGCGTCCTTCAGCTGAGACCCAGAGAAACCCAGAGCTGATCTGCATGGATGAGAAAACCCCCCTGGAGGAGGGGAGTTGCCCATGCAGACTTTAAGGCCAGAAGGGACCCGTTAGATCCTCTGGTTGGACCTCCTGGAACACAGCTTAGCTCTGGCATCTCTTCCAGGAAAGCATCTAGTCTTGATCTGCAGGTGTCAAGAGATGGGGAACGCACCACTTGCCTTGGCTGTTTCTTCCAATGGTTCATCCTCTGCGCTGTTAATAACGGGAGCCTCCGGTTGAGCTTGAATTCATCTGGCTCCAGTTTCCAGCCATTTGGGTCTCATGCAGCCCTTCTCTGCTCAACTAATGAGCCCTCTTATCTCCGCTCTTTTCTTCCCAGGAAGGTACCGAAACCCGGGGATCAAGTCACCTCTCAGCTGTCTTTCTGATAAGCTGAGCAGACAGAGCTCTCTCAGGGTACGTCTACACTGCAAAAAATAAACCCCAAACCCACAGCAATGAGTCTCAGAGCCGGGGTCAACTGACTTGGGTGTGGGAGGCTTGGGCTGCAGGACTAAAAATACCAGTGTAGACATTCCCGCTCAGGCTGGAGCTTGGGTACCGAGACTCTCCCCTTGGTGGGGGTTTCAGGCCCCAAGTGGAAACGTCTACACTACAATTTTTAGCCATGTAGCACAAGCCCCTTGAGCCCGAATCAACTGACCGGGGCTCAGAGAATCAATGCAGCCGGGATTTGTTTGCAGTGTAGACGCACCCTCGGTCTCTCTCTGTAGGGCGTTCTCTCCACTCCTCAAATCATTCTGGTGGCTCTTCTCTGCACCTTCTCTAAAGGTTCAGTGTCCTTCAAAACATGTGGTCTCCAGAACTGGATGCAGGATCTCAGGAGCAGGGAAATCCCATCCCTTCTCACTACTTCCCTGTTAATATGTCTGAGGATGGCATTCGCCGTTTCTGCCACAGCATCACACTGGGAGCTCGTGTCCAAGTGTTTGTCTCCTATGATCCCTAAATCCTTTTCAGTCCCTGCTTTCCAGGATACAGTCCCCCCTTTCTGTAACTATGGCCTCCTGTCTTTGAGTTCAATTGTTCCTTCTGCCACTGTTCAGCATCCTGCAGGCAAGGTGGTCGTTTCCACCCCAGAGGTGGCTACATTCCAGGGATCTGGTCTATTATTATTTTTGGTTATGCGATAGCGCCTAGGAGCTCTAGTCATGGACTGGGTCCCCATGGTGCCAGGTGCTGTACAAACACATAATGAAGCAAGGGACCCGGCCTCATTCAAATCTTCCACCCCCTTCATCAAAGCTCCTGTTGATTTCACTGAGTGAGAGTCACCCATGAGATCAGCTCTCGTGTCTTGGGCTCTGAATTTGTGCTGGCTCAGAGAACGTGGGAGATAGAACAGACCTGGGTGTCTCCTATATCTGAGCTATTTAACATCGTGATGCCGATTTCCCCACGGCTCTTCCTCTGTTCCTCCTTAGGCAATACACTCCAAACACAAGGCGCATACAGAGCTGGCATCGGCCTTTCTCTGGGCCAGCGGAAATAGTGGCACGTTCCATCCTTTTGGGTCCAAAAAGGCCAGGGCTCAGAACAAACTTGGATCCTGGAGCTCTGCGTGATGGTGACCCTAAACAAAAGCAGAGGTTTCTTCCCCTGGCGTGTTGCCGGGGCACTTTCTGCTGTTGCTGACTTTGAAGTGGTGTCGGCACGGGGCACGGAAGGGTTGTGCCCTTATTCAACAGCACTCACATGTGTCACAGGAGGACTCACGCTCATCAGTCCCACTGTGACTTGGCTCTGGGAGCACTCACGCCATTGCTGGTGGAAAGTGAGCAGAGCTGGTGGCTGCTGGGAGACGTTCAGGGGGATCAGGACTAGAGCCAGGAGGCAATCCTTTTTCAGGAGGAGGTTAAACGCTGAATCTGTGGGTGGGGGGAGGGTGCAGTACGATGGGGGCAGGGGAGGGAACTCAACATCAGATATTTGTCAGGGGTGAGAGACTTTTTGCCAAGAAAAGCCAGGCTCACTGGGGTTAATGGCGAAATCTTGACTTGCAAACTGGGGACTGCATGCAAAGGTAGCGGGTTTTGCACTGTGTGCAATGACAGAAAAGCAGTCCTTTTCAGCCGTCGCTAGTCCCTCTGATAATGTGGGGCAGGACGCCTGGGTTCTTTTCCTCCTCTCAGCATGTGGGGTGCCCTGGGGCGGGTCCCTTCACCTCTCTGGGCTTCTGCTTCCCTTTCATCCCCAGACGATTACGATCATTCATACCGAGGGGTTGCAAAGGCTGATCAACGTTTGTAAAGTGCTTTAAGGTCCTGGGATGAAATTGGAGCAAAGGTTTTTGGGCCACACCCCTGCAAGGGTGTGTGTGTGTGAACCTCACCCTGGTGGAATAGAAACATTTGACTGAAATTTTAAAACCAAACAAAAACTGAATGGAAAAACAGGTTGATTCCTCCCCTCCTCCCCCCTTTAATATATATTTTCCAGGCCTGTGTTGGAACAGCCGCATGGAAGCTAGAGCCTGAGAGCCAGAAAATGAAACTGGCTAGACCTAGGCAGAGCTAGTTTCACTGTCCAAAGCAGAGTGAAGTGGAAACACAGAGGGTCTGTGATGAAAGCCAATTGTGTGTGCGCGTGTGTTTATCTTAGGGCTTTATACTGTCGTCTGTCACCATAGCATCAGAGCACCTTCCAAATATGATCAATAGCATGCATATACACACACATACACACACAGATAAAGAGAGAGGGTTTTTCTTAAGGGATTTGGGTGCTGAAAGATGCAGATCAGTGCCCAGTGGGAGTTTAAAAAGTGCCCGTCTGCATGCTCGGGTGCCTAAAAACCTTGGCAAATCTGTCGCCAAAGCTTTAAAAAATGATGAGTGATTTTAGGCACAAGCAACTGGCCCGAGGGGCTCACAATGTAAGACTGGGGCTTCTATGTGCTTCCGCAATACATGTAATATATAACAGGTGCCTTGGTTTCCAGATGCCCATCTTGAGACCTGATTTTTGGAGGGTGGAAACGCAGCACTTGCTGGAGTTTGAGCCCCTGTTAGGCGTTTCAGGTTGAGCTTCCAACATGGCTAGTCCCTTTTGCAAAAAACTGGGCCTTACGCATGGCACTTTTAGTACAATCAGCTGTTACCCTCCCACGGGATGAGAGGGAAGGTCATTTAAAAATATTTCCTTTTTGATTTCACTGAAAACGAGTCTCTCTTTAATATATATAGATTATTCCTATTGATTTGAAAATGAGTCCCTTTAAAGCTACATGGCAGATACACAAGGGCCAATCCTGCTCTCACTGATGTCAGTGAGTTTAGTGCTATTGGCCCCGATGCATCAAAATCCAGCTTCGCTGACTCCTGAGAGCTGCGTTGCTGACTCCACCGCGATTACTGGCAGGAATAAAGGTGGCAGGATTGGACCCTGTTGTGCTGCCAACTCTTGCAATTTTATCGCAACGGTCTTGGTTTTTCTTAAAGCCCCAGCTCCTGGAGTCAGGTGACGGTGTAAGAATCTTGCATTGCAGCTTCCTTTTTACATTTTTTTAAAAAATTCCTAACTTCTGGATTTATAGAGAAAAACTTGCAAATGTGACCCTTAAAGGCTATGCTGTCAGGTGAACGTCAGGAGCTGGTGCTCTCTGCCCTCCCCTTATGCAGCCCAAGTCGGGGAAAGTGACCTGGATTCAAGGAGCCCTGACGTTGCTCCTCGCTTCTTGTCCCACCCTGGCCCCTAGGGGAACGTGGAGGAGCAACATTTGAGGGGGGGACAAACAGCAATACCAGCTGCTCTAGCATGTAGGTCTGTTTCCAGGTGGGCTCTGTTTCCAGGGTTTGCAGAGGTTAGGGATGAAAAGGGCACAGCACAAGAACTAGGGTTGAAGCAGGAGTGGGGAGCCCGCAGGGGTTGGGGCAAAGGGGGAGCCCATGGGGGCCAGAGGCAGGCACCCACAGGGACGAGGGGGTTGCACACCGAGGATTGCTACGTGAAAGGGGTCACCAATACAAAAAGTTTGAGAACCACTGTCCTAGGAGGACAGCGCTTGTTAGGAAAAATACGGTAATACTTAGAGGCCGCTTCTCTGCCTGAAGAATACATAATGAAGCATCGGCCCACCCTGGACCTTAATGTGCGGTTTGACCTTTTATCTCCAGCTTCCTTAGATAAATGTGCTTTGGATTTACAAACAACATGCAGCTGTGACAAGGCCCAGCCTGAGCCTCCGGAAACGCAGACCTGTCTGGTACCTGGAGCATGCGACTAGACTGCCTTTTTGTTCCTGTGTGTGCGCAGCACCTAGCACATGGGGGCTGGGGTCCAGTGGCCAGAGCACTGAACTGGGGTTCAGGAGGTCAAGACCCTGCCACTGATCCTGGGAAAGTCACTTTCCCCTCTCCGTGCCTCAGTTTCCCCTCCCACCCCTTGTCTTCTCTCTTTAGATTGTAAACTCTTTGGGGCAGGGACTGTCTCTCACCATAGCAGTGGGGCCCCAGCCTGGATCAGGGACTGTGCGCACGACTGGAATACATCTCTGGCTATGTCGCTGCTTTGAGCTGGACGTGTGATTCCCAGCTTGAGGCAGCACGCCCGCTCTAGCTCTGAAGCAACTCTCCGCCATGGGGGCCCCCCCAGTTTAGTGTTCCTGGGGGTTGTGATGCTTTGGTCTAATTCTGGTTATAGGGATTAAGGTGGGGGCAGCTGGGGAGAGTTCGTGACCCAGGATATACAGGAGGTCGGGGGGATGATGGCCTTCAACTCTATGGCTCTAGAAACAATACAGCTCTGGCCTATTGCTGTATAAATACGTTTCCTGCAAAGAGTTTGGTTTCATTTTGCTTATGGCCTTAGCCCTGTGAAAACAAATCCTGCCCCAGACTTAAAACTCAGGTCAAATGGAGCCACATGCTGGCAACCCATAATTAGTAAAACTGGGTCACACCAAAGCATGATGATATTTAGCACGCGTCATCCATGGGTCTCAAAGGAAGGTGAGTGTCGGCCGAGAGGGAAACTGAGGCACGGAGTGGGGCTGTGGGCAAGATGGCAGGTCAGTAGTAGAGTTAGGAATGGCATCCAGCAGTCCTGATTCCCAGGACTCTAGCTACTGGACAGCGCTGCCTCCCACAGCAGTTCTGTAGCCATTTTTCACCTTAACTGTGCTTTACAGACCTTAATATGTCCTCCCGGGGGGGTGGGGAGGGCACACTGTGGGATTGGCCTTTCAATCAACAAACATTTCCACTTCTATGTCCGATTCTGTCACCCGGCCATTTTCCCCAGTGCAAAGCAGGGGGGTGCAAAGCACCATCGTCCTGCGTGGGGGGGCTTGCCCCTGCCTTGCGTTAGCGAGTTCACAAGGCACAGGGCTCGGACAGCTAAGCCCCAATTCTGGAGAGCGTGTTGGGGACCCGGAGAGAAACCATCACGTGATGCGACATATCAAGGGGAAAATATGTCCCCAGCCTGGACGTTGGTCTAGCTCTGTAACAACTGCGCTGGGAAGGTATCCGTCCCCAAGCCACTCCATGCAGAAGAGCATGACCCAACGCCTTATTCCTGTTAATCGGGCTCCGGGCGGATGCGCACTGTACTTATTGGTGCAGAGGTATTTGAATGCTGTTAATCCTCCGTAGCCGGCCAAGGCCTTTATTACTTATATTGACATAGAGCCTAGAGACCCCATTGGGTGCAGACACAGAGTGAGAGACGGTCTCTGCCCCAAAGAGCTTAGGCAAGATGGACGAAAGGTGGGAGGGGAAATTGAGGCACAGAGCCGTGCTGGGCCGTGCCCAAGGTCACCTCACAGGCCTGTGGCAGGGCAAGGAATAGAACCCAGGACTCCTGAGTCCCGCTCTAGTGTCTGAGCCGTTCAATCCGAAGGGTGAGTAAGATTGTTGGAGTCTAACTGGTGAGTGTAAGAAAGTTGCGATGCTCTGAGCACTGTGCTGTTTCAGCTTTGCTGGGAAGTGGGGAGAGGCGGCTGCTTCCTGGGGGTGTTGCATTAGAGGGTGCCCAGGTCATGAAGGGCGTAGACCGCCCGCCCCTTCTCCGGTACCCACCTCGGAGCCTCCTGGCTTGTGCATTTCCATGCAGAAATCCATACATCAGGGGGAGCCAGGCTGTCCCTTCCAACCCGCTCTGCTTCCCCTGACCCCCGCCGCAGTTAGGCACCACGCGCTCCCTTTGCAGAATCCGCTCAGGTACGTGAGCCACAGACAAAACACCCTGCCTGGGCCCTGCTGCTGCAGAGGAATCGAAGAGCGAGGCTGGGAATCGAGGGCGGCAGCAGCTGCAACTGGGCTGAACAGAACAGGCTGGAAAACAAGCTAGCTGCCCGCTCCAGTGTGACTGTGGCTGCAAACAAGGGAGATTGGCGGGTGTGTGAGACCCGTGGGAGATCAGAGTTGGGCCCGGTCTGCTCAGCCTTGCTCTTTGGGCCGTTTCTGGATCAGCTGCCCCTGCAAACCGAACCCAGGTGCAGCTCAGGCTGTTTCACCTGCCCCACACATCTCTCCTGCCCATGTCTCTCACCCCTGCCCTGGAGGAACCCCCGTTAGGGGTCCAAGTCTGGTCTCCACCGCCTACTCATCAGGGACCCTGAGGTGTTGCCCTTTGATGGCGGCCTTGCGTGAAACAAATTGTTGGGTCTCAGCTCACCTTACCAGAGATGCAAAATCCAGCGCCACAATGAACCCCTTCCAGTGCCCCCAGGGGAGAGGCAGAGGGCCTGAAATGGCTGAACTGAAATGAAAAATGTGTGTTGGGGGGGGGGGATCTTCATTTCAAAGCAACTCAAAACGTCCAGTGAATTTGTTTATTTTTTGATTCGATGAAAAAAATGGTTTTCGCTTAGAATCTAGTAGGATTTGGGGGGAGGGGTTGGTTTGGCCCCCGAATCAAAAAATCCCGCAGTTGCTCAGCATTGAAATGCAGCAAGATTCCGGGCTGTGGTTCGTCAGAGCTGGAAGAATGTCTGAAAGCTGCCTGGTTGTCGGTCAGAAGATATCATGTGGCCTTAGGAGCTGTGCTTTTCTGGTCCTCCTTCAAACAGCACCAGAGAACAGACAATATAACAGCTGTCCTCCTTTGTCCTAGATGCTCCTGTGATCGCAGGGTCTCCTAGCACTTTCCTAGCATCTGTTAATGAAGTTATTTGTGGTAGGGAAGGGTCAGCACCCCTATTTCACAGATGGGGAAACTGAGGCATGGAGTGGTGAGGGGGATTTGCTTGATGTGACACAGGAAGTCAGTGGCGGAGATGGGAAACCCACACGGGAACGGGGTTTGACACTGGAGTCGTGAGCTCTGTTCCCAGGTACACCAGTTGCTTCCCTTTGGTGAACTCCACTTTTCCCAGCTGCAAAATGGGGCAAAACATTGAGCAGATATTGCATGCTGCGGGAGCTGCTGCTCTGCCATCTTAGGATCTGTGCATATTCCAGCTGCAATCCAGGAGCCGCACTTCAGGGAGCTGAGTAATTAGCGAGCGGGGAGCCAGCCTAGATTTGAGGGGCAGTTAGAGCCAGAATGTTGGTTGGGTGGAGACAGAGACAATTGAGAGAGGATGGCTGGTACTGTGGGTAAGGGCGTGACTAGCCTGTGACTTAGAAGATGTCCCAGGAAGGATCAAGTCCCCCTTTGGCCACAAACTTCCTGCCCTGGGCCACGTTGCTAAGAGTACGTCTACATTGCAATTCAAACCTGCGGCTGGCCCGTGCCGGCTGTTTCGAGCTCGAGGTTAACTGAGGTGTAGACGTACTCCCAGGTCTACCCAGCAACCCACCCCCTCCCCCAAACCATAGCAACGAGTCTCAATGCCAGGGGGTCCACAGACTTCCTGTGGCACTAAAAATAGCTGCGTGGATGTTCCTACTCAGGCTGGAGCCCAGGGTCTGAAACCCAGCAAGAGAGGCGGGTACCCCCTGGTATGTCTACACTGCACTGGGAACCTGGGCTTCAGTGTTGCCAAACCCACGTTTGAGCATCCACGCTGCATTCTCCACCAGCGGATGAAGTTGCCGGGCCGTGTGTCTCGCAGGGACCAAACTGCCCTGCGCAAACCTGACTCGGGTCTGCGGCTTGAGCTGCAACCACACTGCAAGGTGACAGGGCTTGGACCTGAGTCTCGGGGGGGCCCAGGCTGAGACCCACCCCCTAGTTGGGTCCAAAGATCTGGGTCCTGAGGACTTGCTGACCCAAGTCAGACTGATTTGTATGTCGACAGATGGGGGGATTTGGCCTCAAACCGGAGTCTGAGCCAGGTTTATAATGCAGTGTAGACACACCTAGATCTAGATCTTGAATGGTATTTACATGCCTAATTCTCACTGATTTCAATGGGGGTTACCTGACTACGCACCTCTGCCGATCAGGGCTTTAGTTTCTCTGTACCTCAGTTCCCCATCTGTACAATGGGCATAAGAGCCCTCCCCCCGCCTTCCAGGGGAATGGGGAGGATAAAGATAGAGAGGGGCTCGGGTACCGCAGTGATGGGAGCCAGCTGGATAGACAGAACCACACTGAGCGCGCCGATACCGATCAGCTCTCCTTGACCTACTGATGGGTTATTGTAGGGCTGCTCACATGGGGTTGTAGGGTCACTGAGCGCTGGGAACGCTGGCTCTGCCCGTGTGGTGATGATGTTCCAGGGAAGGCAGGTCCGCTGTGGAGGCAGCTCGCACTCTATTATCCGTGGAGCAGCAGAAAGCCGCGGGGCGGCAGCTATGTTCCAGCAGGATAACTCGAAACGTTGAGCAAGGAGAAGCCCCCAGTCAGAGAATTTCACTAAGTGACGCAGCGCAGATCTGGCCCCGATGGCGTCACGCTGAACAGACAACAGTCCCTTTCGGCCAGGCTATCCCCAGATCCGAAACCCTGCCGGTGCTTCATTTGTGCCCTCCGGGCTTGGCAGCTCATAGCCCTGGCATCGCTGGCCTTGCCGCCTCCGTTATGAAGGTAAAAAAAAGTGTTTGAGCCCCGGCACTGCTTTCATTACAAATTAAAAGCCCTGCCTCCTGCCTCTGGGCCCCATTAAAACAAGGGAGCGGGGTTTAGTGATGCGAGCAGGGGCAACTGGGAGCTAGCATTCCTGGGTTCTAGTCTCCGCTCTGGGTGGGGAGTGGCGTCTAGTGGTTAGAGCAGGAGACGTGGGATGGAGGACTCCTGCCTTCTGTTTCCAGCTCTGGAGAAGAGCATGCTCTAGAGTCAGGGCCTGGGCCTAGGATCCAGGACTCCTGGGTTCTATTCCTGGCCCTGAGTTTCTGGATGCCCCTGGGTAGCTTCCCCCTCCATTTACCCACCTGTCCTATATCTCTCCTCAGACCCCGCGCTAGGGGGTTGGGAGGCTACAACACATTCCCATGAAAAGCGTGAGGTAATTTTGTAATCCCCGGCACCCTGCTTCGGCAGGGCTGGGTACCAGATGGCCATGGCAGGGACACAGACTGGCTGGCAGGGTAAGTGCCAGGGTCCATTAGGGGTGCAGAGACCCCTCCTCAATCCCGGCTGCCACGGGGGAAGGGAGAAGGCCTGCATTCCTTGCTGGTTCCCAACCCCCCTGGGGTGCTTTATTTAAGGGAAGCCATTGATTTTTCTCTCTCTCTCTCTCCTTCTTGCAGTCAGTCAGTGAATGCCAGTCACAAGCTAGTAGTCAGCTACCCACAATTCCCTGCTCCCGATTCCCTGGGGGGGCTTTCCTGCAAGGGAGGCATTGATTTTTGGATTTGCCAAAATTAGCCCCTCTGCTTGCAACCCCCGTTCACTCGCCAGCCTTCGTTTATCGTCTACGCAAAGTGGGGGCAAAATTCTCTATTGCTGCAAGTCCCCTGGAAGTCAATTCTTGTTCACACCACGGCTCCAAGAGTGGGTGTATTTACACTGCCCTGAAAAGATCCATGAAGAAGAATCAGACCCGCCAGAGAAGGCAGAAATTCTGCCTCTCAGCCGCCTTAAAACCTTGTCTGCCAATCTCGCTTTCCAATGCAGCCTAGTCATGGTTGCCACATTGCCACAGTCCTGGGCCAGCTTTCATCACACTGCCAGCCTTCTTCTGGGGTCCCCAAGAGAGATCAGACCCTTTGGACTCTGCTATATCTTCTCCACGGGCCAGGGACCTTTGTTTAGCTCGGTAAGATTTTGTATCCGATCAGAGATGCTTAAGGGAGGGCGTTGGCTGTTCCTAGCATTTGCTCTCCTCCAGAGCTGGGGAGTTCTGCCTCCGGATGGCAACAGGCTGAAATCTCCCAGCTGTGGGGCATTTGGGGCTGAATCCAACTGGGAAAGGATTTGTCTTCAGGGTTTTTGGGGGGGGCAGGCGGGAGAGCAGGAGAAGTGACCTTGAAGGACAGCAGCTCACCCGGGAGCAGCAGGAACAGAGAAAGCAGGAAAGAGGCCATGCTGCGGAGCACAATTCCCCCCCGGTCACAGACCCCCGAAGCCCCGAGGACTGCCACAGAGTGCAGAATTCGCACTCCTAGGCGTGAAAGTTTGGGACCTGATGCCAATTGCTTTGCCCAAAGCGGGCACAGGTGCAAACGACTGCTCCAGAAGCAGGGTAGCCAAACCTTTCCGGGCATGAAGGAGAGAGGTTTAATCCTTTCCTTGAACATCAACTCTCCCAGCCCCTTGCCCAGCCTGGTGGGTGGGTGCTGGTTACCCCCCGCTCCCCAGGTCTGGACAGGATCCTACCGATCTGCCTGCCTTCCCCATTGCCACAGCAACCCCCACAGGGTGATTTGTCCATGCAGCCTGATTCACGGCCACTCTCCGGGGCCATTTTTCCCCCTCGTTGCAGCATTTGTCTGGGCCGTTGACGAGTCCTAAGCGTTATGTCACCTGCTGAGCTGATAGCGCGTCTGTCCTGCTGCCTAGGTACGGAGACTAGAGCAGGGGCGATGGGCTGGACCCCCTACACCCCCAGGGCATGAGGGGCACCCGCACCGAGAGAACAAGCTGGTCTTTTAGGCCGATTGTAGCTGCAGGGCTGGGTGTTCAAAAGCCCCTCGGGGTGGTCGGTGCCGACCCAATAGGATGTGAGCGCCTAAACCACTTAGGCATCTTGGGCTCCCAGCCTGAAATCTTAGGGCCAAAATTCTCCCCTCAGTCACACCTGTGGAATGGGGACGTCCGCGAGCTCACACCCATGAAACTACAGGGAGGATTTTGGCCCTTCATTTCTGACAGCCCCTCTCAATCACACTGCTGTTGGAGCCAGGTCTTATTACCGGTGTTATAAGCGGCACCTGAAAGCGCTGACTGAGAGCAGGGCCCCGTCATGCCGGGCGCCGCACTGACAAAAAGGAGCTGAGCTCAGGGCCCCGCGGTGCTTGGCGCTGCACGTGTAATCCCTGCCTGCTTGGTGCGACACTCTGTCCCCTTCAGGGGGCAGCTAGACCAAGCAGCGCTCGCTGACTCAGCTGCCGCCTGGGCTAAGAGAGAGATGTGGCTTTCAGCTCGTGCATTACGCTCCAGGTTTGAGCCCAGCCGACGACGGGGGTTTGTCGGCGTCATACCCAGACCCAGGGTAGCCACCGTCATCTGCCCAGACACAGAGTAACTGAGATCAAGGCTCTGGCGTGCCAGGTGCTGCCCAGACACGTCCCCGCCCCAAGTCTAGACAGACAAGTGAAGGGTTATTGGCCTCATTTTGCAGATGGGGAACTGAGGCACGGACAAGGAGATGTGACTCGTCCACAGAATTGGACTAACACCCGCTCTCCCAGCTCAGTCAGCACAAGGCCAAACGCCTCGCTGGGTATAGACAACGCTCTTTTAGTCAGACTCCCCCTGACTTCACTAGGGGCTGGGCTGAGCTCAAACCCCCAAGCCTGGCCCTTAGCCCCCCACTTTTTAATCCATTCAGCGCCCCCGCCTCTTGTGACCTGCCAGGGCTTTAGGCCTAAAACTCAAAAGCTCCACGGCGCCTCCCTTCTCTTCGTTCATGCCGATGCCCCCGTCAGAGGGAATCCTGCCCTGCTGAACTCCACGGGAGCTTTGCTGTTGATTTCAGTGGGGTGCGGGACCTTCGGGCCTGATTTTCAAGAGGTGCTGAGTCTCCCCCAGCTCCCGCCAAGGGGGAGCGGCAGGTGCCCAGCCCCTGGGAAAAATCAGGCCTTTCATTTCTGCCGATCCAGCCGTCAAGTGAATTTCCTGGTGTGGGCACGTTGTGACGTTGCCAGTGGAGCTGTTACGGGACCGGGTGGGGCATATGCAAGGGGGAGCTGGGGAGCGAGCTGGGAGGAGAGGGTTGGGGAGACAGGGGTTGTGATCAGAAGTGGCTCTTAACAAGAACAATTCACAAAATGGGGAGAGACAGAGAAGCAGGAGAGATCCTGTGCAAAGGGCTTTGAGATCCTCTGATTAAAGCCGCCCGGAAAACAAAATAGTGTCGGCGGGGCGCTCTCTTTCTTTGAAGCAGGCGGCGCTGCTCTCTGTGGGCTGCTAGGCTAGGAGGAGACTGATCCAGATGGACAATGCCCGTGGTCCTGCGGTTACTAATTAGAGCTAGGGACTGCCACCAGCAGCGCCACTGCCCAGCCCAGAGCCAAATTCTTCCCCTTGAAATGGGAGGGTGATCAGAGCCTGGATCTGAATTTTGGGGGCTCGTCAGACCGCGTCCTGGGTGGGGTCTTTATGTGCCAAGCCTGGAGCCCACCCCTGCCACACACACACGAAATGGCTATTCATTGCAGACACAAGAAAGCGATGGGGCCACGTCTCCTCCCGGCCTGGGCTGTTCTCAGACTGGAGACGGAGTTTAGCTCCATCTCTTCGGTGCCTCTTGTGCTTGGGAAAGGGCATCTGATGGTGCTGGGGAAACAGCTGCCCCCGTGCGCTGGAGCAGCGGGTTTGGTTCAAATCAGGCAGCCGCAGGACCAGATTCGGGCATAGGAGCTATAGTCCCCAGCTCCTGCCATCCCTGGAGAGGAGCAGGAGTGAAGAAAAGCTTGGAAACGTGACTGATGCCTGCCTAAGTCTGCAGCCAGCCTGAAACGATGGCTCCAGGAGGGGTGAGCCTGGGAAGCTTAACTCTGAAACCTGCTGCAACCTCCAGGCTGGGGCAGGGCCATGGCCTCGGGCACGGGCTACGGGGGAACTGCCTGTACTGTGCATAGGGCCCTGGATCGCCATCGTTTGGCCCGGCGCATGGGGTGGAGTGCAGGGGGAGATCTGGGTAAGACCTGACCGAGCAGGGGCGTAAACTGACCCAGCATAGCCAGCTCTCTGGTTTCGAACACGTCTCCGTTCCAGTCTCCTTCCGATCCCCCTGCAAACGCCATCCCTGGCTGATTGAAGCCTGGCCCAGCAAGAGTTAATGTGAAATAGGCTGTTGTTTGCAGACGGCGCTGCTTGGATCTGATCAATATTTTCTATCAGCCGGCAGCCCCAGACGAGGGAGCCAGGCGGGGAGTGGGGTGGGGGCTGGTTGGGGACGGGGGGCACGGAAAGAACGGGGGGTGGGGAGGAGGGAAAGGCCAGGCCCTCACGTTTCACAGCCGCGAGACAGACCCATAGATCGTCGCCGTATACAGCGATGCCACTTGGGGCGAGACGCGCCCAGGCAGCTGGGCTGGCGGGCACGCAGGGCAGGAGGAGGTGGCGGGGGGCGAGGGGGCGTCACATCACGCTGCCCCTTCTGCCCTGGTGCCGCTTGGTCACTTGGCGCGCCGGGGCCGACAGAGGCCTGGGGCCAGGCTTTCAATGGACAGACCACGGGCGCTGGAGGGCGGGTTTGGGTTCAGGGCGGGTGGTGCTGTCTGTAGTCGGTGCGGGAGTGGGGAGCCACGTGAAGACTTCCACCCCCTCCCGCCCGCCCCCACAGCTCTGTCGCTGCCCCTCAATCCCGACCTGCAGCCCCTCCTGCTCATCCAGACCTAGCATCCCCCTCACACGCAAATCCTGCCCATGGCGAACCCGTAGCTCCCCGCTATCCCGGACCCGGGCTCCACACAGGCACGGCTTTGCAGATGCTCCTCACACCTGACCTGTAGCCTTCCCCACCCCCTTGTGTCCGATGCCCAGCTGGCGTGATGGGCTCAGGTTATGCACCCAGAGGGATTTAGGATTCTCACCAGTCGTTAACTCACAGCCAGTTCCTCAGTCTCCACCGGGGTCTCGCCTTTGTGCAGCCCGCGGCATAAAGCTGAGCAACAGGCCTCCGGGGATGCACGTGGACATGGGCTGGGGGGGGCTTCTGCGGGCTGGACCATCAGGTGTGTGCTGGGTGAGTGTGGTTGGCACACTGGGCCACATCGCTCACTCTCACGCCGTTTGGTGCCTAAAGTCCCAGCTCCTGGGGTCACGTGATTCTCTCGGCTTTCCTTATAAAACCAAAGTGAGCTTTCTAGCCCTCTTGGCTGCAGAGACAAGCTTGAAAACGGGACTCCGAAGGGCTGTGACACCAGGAGACAAATCGAAAGAACCCCAGGGTTGTTACTGGCTTAAAAATCTCACAGTTCCTAAGCCAATCTCACCGTGTTGGAGCGCACGGTGTCGGCAGGGCTGGATTTACCTCTTACACTCCCCTAGCACAGCATTTTCAGTGCCCCCCGGCCTACAGCTGACCTTCGTGTTTTACATGGGCAGGGAGAGAGGGACTGGCTGGGCCAGCTCCATGCAGGAGGCAGGAAGAGAGGCCGGGGCGCACTGCTCGGCCAGCTCCAGGCAGGGTGAATATGCTCACCCCTGGGCGCCGGCGTCCGGCCTGGCCAGGGTTTCAGGGGGAAGAGGAGGAGCAGGGGCAGAGCCAGAATTCTGGAGCTCATGTGGGCCCCCAAATGGGCTGGGGCCCCGTTGGCCCATGCGGGAATCCGCCACTGTTCAGCTGCCCCTAGAACGCCAGCACTGCTACGCCTACCGTGCCTAACTGGAAATCCCGCCCTGGGCGTTGGGGAGGTTTCATGTTGTACCTACATGTCCTGGGTTCGCTGGGCAGCACGTCTCTATCCCCAGCTGGGCACAGCCAGGACAGCAACAGCTTTTCCAGCCTGGCTCTGCGGGTCTCCCCTCAGCTGGTTTGGTTCCGGCCCCAGCTAATCAAATCCTGCCGTGCTGCTGCGGGTGCACGGCCTCCCTTCCGGGGCTTGCTATAAGAGCAAGGTTAACTCAAGCCAAAGCGTCCAGCCCTTCAGCTAGTCTTTGCATCTCCGATAGGCCATTGTCATCCTCCCAGCCGCCTCTCCAGAGCTCCCCAGTCCATTTCCGCCCAGCTGCCGCTTCCCGCCGTAGGTCTCCTGCTGGGAGCTGCCGAGCCATCTTTTTATCCTCCAGCAAGCGACTGAGGCGTGGGCGTCCAGCATGCCTGGCCTCTGGGCCCTCAGGCCCAGCTAAACCAGGCACAGGGAGGCCGGACCCAGCTCCCAGAGCCGCCCTTGGAACGGGGCTGGTTGAATGACCTTCAGGTTGGTCCAGTGGTTAGGGCTCAGGCCTGCTTTTCAAGAGGTGCCATTCCCTGCTCTGCAACAGACTGGGGCAAGGCGCCTAGCCGCGCTGTGCCTCAGTTTCCCCCTCTGTATAATGAGGGCGATTGTCCTGCCTCGGAGAGGGGCTGGGAGGGTCAGTCCATTAAGGCTCATGAGGCGCTTGGCTCCGTGGCTGAAGATGGATCACACGAAAAAGCGACTGCTTCCCTGGGACCCCCCTGCATCGATCCAGTGTGTGCCTGATGTCCCCTAGCCTAGCCTGTGCCATGGCAGGGAGTCGGAAGTGGTTTGCTGGATCACAGCATGTCTTATCAGGGCCCTATCGATCCAGGAGCCAGGCCCATGAAGCCCTCAACTGAACGTCAGCACCGCGGGCTCCCAAAAGAGCGCGGCCTGCCATCCAGCCGGGGTCTGTGACTGAACATAGCAGCATTCAACATCTCAGTGTCCCCCCGCTGGCCTCTCACCCCATCGCTGGGCTCCCTTGGCCCGGCCCATCCATCATCCCGAACACGCCTCCTAACATGCCTGATGCAATATTAATGGCGGGTAGCTGCTGGGCTGAGGCTACAGGGAAATGAAGTGGCGGTTCTCATGCATTATTGCCGCTGTGCTTCCGGAGCTGTAAACGGTTATTGGCACCCCACCTGAAGCTAGGCCAGCGGTTAATCACTCAGAGCGGGTGGGGAGGCGGCTGTAACAGGTGCCAGGCTGCAGTTTCATGGTGTGTGGAGGGGATGGGGTGGTAGCCCTTTAAATAGTGTGTAAGCCCTCTAGCGGCGCTCACTGTGTTCTACGTTTTAAGAGCTAGTCGGAGTAGCAGACTTAGTAGCTAGGATGGGCATAAGTAAAGGATCCCGCTGTGCTCATGTGGTATCCGCATAGGTTGTTTCAAGAGCAAAAAACACGCCAGATTGGTATGGATAGAACGGAAGATGCCAGGGCTGGCGTACCCCAGAGAATCGAGGTCTCTAAAGGGGGCACTTCTCATTTTCTCTGTCGTGGTGTGATCTCAGCCCCGGTGAAAGCTACCCAATTGGCATCCCCAAATCTAGAAGGCCTCCGTCTATCCACAGAGCCCGGGTGGTGGGCGGGCAAGCTTCCTCAGTGCTTTGCCCCTGGGGTGTTAATTTTACCTGCTCTTCAGCAGCTGATCTCACTTCAGGAGTTGGTGCGGTGGAAACCCTCCTCCTTCAGGGCAAGCTCTAACAGGGGGTCAGGAGGAAATGTCCCACGGGGCGGGCTGTCCCTTCGTTGCCGGGTTTCTGACACCTGGGAAGCTGGAGGAGCTCTGCGCTAATCCAAGCGGGCAGGTCCCACCTGGTTGGGTTTGCGGTGAGGTTCTGGAGGGCGGCTGGGGGCTCCAAGCAGCATGTGGGAAGCTTGCCAGTGTTTGGGGGTAGATGGGGGATTCCAGTCTCCAGGGTTATTGCCTGGGCTCATTCCCTGCTACTAAATTCACCCCCCCTGCACGCCCAGCTACAGCACCTGTCAGCGGCCGCTCCCCGCTTCTCTGACAGTATCTCCTCTTGTCTCCCTCTGCCGCAGCCTGCAAAAGGAAAGAGCAAGAGCAAAGCAAAGCCGACAGAAACCACGTCCCTAAGCGGCATCGGCTGGTCTTCACGGACATCCAGCGCCGCACGCTCCACGCCATCTTCCACGAGAACCAGCGGCCTTCCAAGGACCTGCAGGTCACCATCGCCCAGCAGCTGGGCCTGGAGCTCTCCACCGTCAGTAACTTCTTCATGAACGCTCGGCGCCGCAGCCTGGACAAGTGGATGGAGGAAGGGCGCCCCACGTCCTCGGGCGCCCACACCTCCATTACCTCCTCCGCTGTCACTTGCACCAAAGCATGAAGGGAAGCCAGGCGCCAGCCGGGGGCGCGGTGCCAGGCTGGTGTGAACTTGGGGGGGTGTTTGATGGGGTGGGGTTTTTTGTTTTTAATTTCTCCTCTGCGGTCATTTCTTTCCCCTTCCCCCTGCCGGATTTTTTCAGCTGTTTAAATAGCGCCCCCTCCGGCCCGGACCCTCAGCTAACGCGAATCAGCCCCTTTGCATTCAGTGGGGCAGTGCTGATTTACCCCAGCTCAGGATCTGAGTTAAAATAATCCCAGGCCAGATCCTCAACTGGGTTAGATCAGCTCCTTTGATTCAGGGGGGCCCCTACTGATGGGCCGTGGTTCCCATAACTGCCTGTGAGGCAGGAGAAGCACGTGGCTGAAGATTGGGGGAGGGTGGGGCCTGCAGCTCTTTAAAAAGCATTTGTCATCATCCCCCTTCCCCGGATGATTGAGCCCATTGGTGTTGCTTGTTTGGAAGATGGTACAGCCCGGAGGTGAGAAACAAAGCCAGGACGCCTGGGTTCTATTTGCCCCCCTGAGAGGGGTGCAGTGGGGGGTAGTGGGTAGAGGTATGGATGGGGAGCCAGGACTCCTGGATTTGGATTTTGGCTCTGAAGGGGGCTGTGATAATGAGTGGTTACAACAATAACCTAGAAGCCCGGACTCCTGGGTTCTGGCCTTGGCTCTGGGAGGGGAAATGCAATCTAATGGATCGCGCCATTGACTGGGAGCCAGGACTCCTGGGTTCTGTTCCTGACTCTGCCACTGATTTGGTTCATAACCTTGGGGCAAATCACGTCCTTGTCCTGCGCCTCAGTTTCCACACCTGTCTGAGCTCTTACAATTGCCCTGCCTTGCTGGGAGGTTGAATGAGTCAAGTGGTCTGAGAGGAAAGATGTTCTGGAGATTGTCCCTCATGCTACGATGATTGATTGGGCTGGAGGTTTGAGGGACAGAGGGCTCAAAGCAAACGGGATGTTTCCGGCTCCTCCTCTGTTGCTGCCTGAAAGTAAAATCAATCAATCAGAATTATCTTGGGCAATTTAATTAAGTGTTATCTTCAGGTGAATTACTCCAGGATATCTTGCCTGCTTTAAAGTCACACTCTACCTTAATTCGGATTAATTTTCCTGTGTAGACAAACCTGCCTCCTCTTCTGGCCTAAGGATCCAGCCTGGGGGCCTGGGCCTGATTCCCTGGTGCCCAGCACCTTGTGCTGCTGTTTACATGGGTGCCAAATGCCTGCAACACACTCTTACGATCAGAGAGGGCGGCTGCGTCCACCCGCTTGGCACCACCGTCAACGGCTGCGCGAGGCGCTGCGGGAACAGGGCCCTGGAGCCAATGCGCAGTGCTGAGCAGCCGCAGCGCCTGTGAACGCAGGTGGCGGGTGGGGATTCTCGGTGCTGTTCGAGCTCAGGCAGCAGGAGATGAGGGGGTTGCAGGGCAAATCCCGCCTTTGCAATTGTCGTGGCGAGTGGCTTCTCCCCAGGGTTCATGTTGAGATTTTCCCAGAATAGCAAATCCCTGGGATTAGGACTGGTCCCTACTGCACGGGGGATGGCTGGTGGCACCCCCTATGGTCCTGTCCCATGTGGCCGCTTGCTGTCTAGGTCACCTCCTCCTTTGCCTTTTGAGAAGGCTTTGACGCTCTGTGATCTGCGGCCCAGATCCTCAGAGACGCTGAAGCCTCTAACTCCCATTGGTTACCCGTGGGGAGTTAGGCACATAAATGGGGATCCCAGTGGGAACGGGGCTGAGGCCCAGCAAATTCGTTACACCCAGGCCTCAGAGTGCAGATTGGATGGTAATCTGGTTGGAGCAGGCCTGGAGGTGGCCATCAGCTGGGGTTTGATTGGGCAGGAAGCTTCCAACCCATGGCTCTCGGGTGCTCTCTCTGGCCAAGCTGGCGGGGAATGGGGACGCAGCTGTGAACAGAATAAGAGCCTGAAGGAGGCTGTCCGTCACCATGGTATCTGTGCGCCAGGGAGGTGATGCCCCAAGCCCATTTCTAAAGCTGGGAATCGAAAACACACCCATGGTGCGGGGCTGAAATCCTGGCCCCACGGAGGTTAATGGCCAAGCTCTCGTTGGCTCAAGCAGGGGGTGGGCTCTCACCCGCGACGGCGCTGCACCAGTGTCGCTATGTTGGGGGCAGCGTTCAGGGCAGACACGCTGTGCTGTTGTAAGACGGGGCTTGTCCCAGCATCGCTGCGGCCGATCAGCAGCCAGGTCCATCCACGGGGCAGCGGGGTGAATTTCCCTCAGCTACACCAGCGTGGGGGACCTTTGCTGGCTTCTGCTGGGCCTCAGCGCTTTGCTTGGCCAGCTGCGCTGCCACCTGCTCTTTGCCAGACACAGCCGTGATTTAGAGCTTGTCCACACGCGCCCTTGACCTCGTTTAACGAGAGGGCTGTGTGGACACAATCTATCCATGGAAAGCTGCTTCTACCGGTTTAGCTGGCACGTTGGGCCAAACTAACCCAGTTCAGGTCTGGCTTAAATCCATGCAAGCGTGTCCACACGCAAAGGTGCACCCCTGGAAGTGACGTGGTTTAAAAACCGCAGCTGATGCGTGCCGCCCAGATCCTCGTGGCTTGTAAAATGGTTGGCGCGTCTGGGTTGAAACGAGCTAGCAAGAGGCAGCCTGGCCTTAATTATCTCTTCTATCCCCTCCCGTGTGGCACTGCCTGGGTTCCTGGGACGCTGTCAGCTGGGGTTTGCTGGCTCCATGGAGCAGGGATGAGCCCAAGCTGGGGTGACCACGGTCACAAATCAATAACCCCAAGGGCCTGTTCCATCCATCCATGTGGGGGCACAGCCCGTGGTTCACTCGTGTGGCTAAAGAGAACAGCCAGAACCTCCGCTTCTATGGAGTGAACCTCAGATCCCTGCTAGGATTCTGCCCCATCCACCTTCTAAACCAGGACCCGGAAAAATCCACCCCTGGGGTAACTCGTGGAGTCAGTTACACCTAAGGAAGGGGCTGACCTAGGAAATCCTGCCCCAGATTCCGCATAAACGCGTCAGACCCGGCAGAGGCTTAGCTGGCTTCATCGCCCCCTTGCCGGCTGGACGCTGTCTCCGCCGCAAGCTAGAGCGAGACAGCACCGGTGTCCAGATCCTGCTGCCTGTACAGCCGCTCCTCACCCGAATTTGTTGTTCCCCTCCCCGCCCCCAGCCATAATACGTGTTGTGCGACTATATTGTTTTGTCAAACTGCGGAAAATTTCTACCTCACTTTGTCTCTTGCACCAAAGATACCAAAGATTTTGCAAGGCGTCTCTGTGTGGGCGTGTGTGGGCGTGTGTGTGCCGATAGCTATATTTATAGATCTAGATCTATTTTTTTTTTTGCATGGCTTGTCTCTTGAAGTGCTCTGTGGTGTTGGACTTTCAGTCTGCGTGGGATAGGAACGGCCTTCCTGCCTTCAGAGCTAGTGACATTAGATGCGTCATCCATCATAACCGAGACAACTAGGGTGACCAGATAGCAAGTGTGAAAAATTGGGCCGGGGGTGGAGGATAATAGGCGCCTATATAAGAAAAAGCCCCGAATATCGGGACTGCCCCTATAAAATCAGGACATCTGGTCACCCTAGAGACAATGATTCTGTGATGTTCCACCCCCCACATTCCCCTGCTCTCTGTATGTTACCAATATAATGCACTTTAGTGGAGTGATGCACAGGCTGAGACACCTGTAACAGTGTTTAGGTTCCAGCCATGGACAAACAAGGGACGGGCAAGTGCTCTTCTGTTCTATGGTGCGACTCTCTGTAAAAGCAGCATGGTGGGGCCCGATCTGTATTGATTGTAGCTCAACAGCTCCAGATTGGTTTACAAGGCTGTTGTGCAAAACGATTCAAAGATTCTTTTTCTGCTCGCTCCATCCTTTAACTGAGCAAGTAATGTCCTCGGGACAAAGAGATGGTTGTTTCCCCGCAAGCTGCCCATGCTGCAAATTGTCCTGGGCTCTGAGAATCAACCCGGGTTCATTTCAAATTGTGAATCATCCCTGGTAACAAGGCTTCTGCTGGCTACAAATTCTGCTCTGAGCGGTTCTGTTGTCTCCAAGGCATGACACACCTCTGCATCGTTCCAACCAGCGCACGTTTCCCTGCCTGCACGAGCACTTAGGATCTTTGCTGGCTCCTTCTGGGCCCTAGAGCTGTGGAGGAAATTTGCAGTTGGAACCTAAGAGATAACCGTATTGATGATACCCAAGCCAGGATGGAATGTGGCTCCGTTCCCTACAGCTAGGCTAACCCTGCAGCATTGAAAACATTTTTGCCCCTCAGTTCAGCAGTTCTGGGGCCGAATACACACACTGAGCAGAGGTAGTGAGCACGGTGCACCGTAGTCTTGCAGCCGCTTCTCTGATTTCCCCTGCGGGCAGCCTCTCAATATTCTCAGACGGCTGGGTCCTGATCAGCATCCCAGAGTTCTGGGACAGACCCACTCCCTCTGCCCTGCCTGTGGATGAAATCAGGCGAGTCCAGGCGCCTTTGGGAAATTTCCCGGGAGATTCTGTCTCCCCTTAGGTGAAAACGACCTTCCTAGCGTACTGGCACCCCTGTGGGTCACGAGCGAATGCAGAACCCCTGGATCTAAAAATGTGAGCTGCCACTGCTGGTATTAAAGACCGAGGGGTGACATCTTGGCTTTATTGAAATCAATGGGAGTTTTGCCAGCGACTTCAGAGAGGCCAGGATTTTGCCCCAGATATCTTGGCTCAGAGGCTGCTAAAACTATATATGATCCAGGCACTGGGGCAGTGACAGGGAACCGCAGTTAGTTTGGGGTCCACAAGCCTTTGTGGGTGCCTCCGGGTGGAACCAGGCGGGACAGCAGCGGCCGCCAGCACAGGCAATGCCCAGGGAGCTGTAAACAGCCCAGTGCTTTGAAATGGTTCCACTCGGGGGCTTTGACTGATTTTCAGGTAAGGTCTTATTCCACCCAAGCTGCTTCACCACCACAGGGCTCGTCAGATCCCCATGCCGGCAAGGTCAAGATGGGGATTCCCAAGGACCAGAGCTGTTTGCGTCCAGGTGCCCTCTCTCTTTAGCACCCAAATTGCCCTCTGGCCCTTTGACTCTCTGGCTGGGACTTTCAAAGGAGCTGAGGGGCATCTCATCGAATGGCAGCGTGAGTTGGGTGCCTAATTCCCTTAGATGCCACTGGAAATCCCAGCTGCTGGGGTCCTGAACCCTCCAGCCCTACCCCCTGGTCTCGGGTGGGGGAATCGGTTCCCCACACAGCACTCTGCTGCGGGCAGGGGAACGGCAGTGGAGGCTCCTCGCTGGAAGCTCTCTCTGCCCTCTTGTGAACCGAGCACGCAAGATTCTCTTGCGCTGCTGCCGCCCAAGTGCGGAGGGGTGCCTCTGCGAGCCAGCCCCTTGCATGTCTATGCTGCAGGAGCCAGCCGGCGAGAGCCACAGGGTCTGGCTGTGTCCAGCAGCCGCAGCCAAGAGTCCCATTTATATTCATTACAGCCCAGCCTGGCCTCTCCTCCACAGTGGGGACCTGGGAAGGATCTAGCAGCAGCACAGAGCATCCTAACCCAACGTTTGTTCCCGGCGGGCCCCCCGCCCTCCATTCCCATCTGGCCTTGATGCAGACAACTGCTTTGGCGCCCCTCTCTTCGTTTCCCCGACACCACGTCCTGGCTGCACGGATCCGTAAACAACAGGGGGCCTGGTTCTCAGTGACACACAGGCCTCTTTGTACCACACTGGCGACGGACAGGGGGTGGCATGAAAGTGGGTGGGAATGGGCCTAGCCCCCTGAGAAGAGCCACCTTGCCAAGAAGCCTCCTAAATCAGTGCAGCGGCTGCTGGGGAGACTTCTGGCTCCATAGCATAGTCAGCAGGTGGCAGAAAGGGAATACAGGCTTCTATGGGGCTAGGGTAGTTCAGCCCCACAGCGACACAGTACGAGGCCTTCTACACGCTCTCTGCTCCTCCTCTCTCCCTGCAGCTTTTTGATCACCGTCCACACTTGGGCCCCGGGTCGTCTCACTGCCACACGTGGTCACTGTCCCCAAACCTAAATCTCAGTTCAGTCATTTAATCCCCTCTTTTTGGCTGACCAGCACGGACTCACCAAGCAAGCATCCAAGCGATGACCCGAATGGGAGCCTCTCACAAACCAAAAGTGAAGCCAAACTCAACCAGCCCGTTCCTTTCTTTCCTGTCGGTGTAAGTGGTGTGTGAAAAGCAGTGCATTACTATATATTAACTTGACTGTTTCTTTGTTTGTTGACTGTGCTAACTAACCAAAGTCTTTTTGCCTGTAAACATTTTAAAGACACGTCCATTTTATACCAAAGGTTTTTCTCGGATACCTCGACCGGGACCTGTTTGTGTTGATATGTTACCCTCAAAGTAAATGTCCTTTATTGAAAAGCTCCTGGCTCTTTCGGTTTGCTTTCATCTGGGGCAGCCTTTCTGGCTGACTTTGGGCAAGTCACTTCCTCTCTCTGTGCCTTAGTTTCCCCATCTGTACAACGGAGATGATACTGTCCCCCTTTGTAAAGTGCTTTGAGATCTACTGAAGGTAGCACGATATAAGAGCTAGGTCTTATTATTAATATGCTGTTGGTCTGCTCACAGTAGTAAAGCATGTGTGTGTTTGCAGGCTCGGAGCCTTATTGTTATAATCCTAAGATGCTCTGCTTTCTGTAAACGCTACAGAAATGCAGCTGTGCTGCGGGTGAAGTGAAGCAGCCAGGTAGAATGGGGAAAAATTAATTTGGGGGCAATTATTTTGTCAAACTTCTGTCCACATTTCCACCCAGCTCTGTGGGTGGGGAGAGAAATTGTGAAAACGTGTCAGCCTTTTTTCCCTATTTATTTATTTTTTTTAAAAGTTGAAATACGTAACTTGGAGATTTGGGTGGAATTTTGAAAACTTTCAATAGCTCTATGATCCAGTGCATAAAAATGGAGCTTTGGGGTGGAATTTTGGCCACGGACAAAGCCCTGCTCGAAGCAGAAGGGCTAGGAGGTCCTAATGTCCATGCAGAGCCTGGATATTTAAAGTCTGCTTTGAGAAACCCTCCGACAGCCAACTGCATAGAATTCATGTTAGGGACCACAACAGGCCGACTGAGCTAGGATTTGACCTACTAGGGGGCGGGCCCATTAAGCCGTGCCCTCTGGCTCTAAAAAGCATCAGAGCACTGCAGTATGTTCCACGCACGCGGATGAAGGAAGGATCCTATCCATCACTCCTAACGCTGGTGATTGATAGTTGAGACAGTTTTCTGCTGCTCTCTGCCTGGTGCATTCATTACAGCAGTGCAAAGCAACCGGGAGTTTTGCACCCACTTGGCACTGGTCTAAAAGCCAGCATGAGGTGCAGAGCAATGATTAATTGAGCCCCTCATGAAGGTTTTAAAAAATTCCCAAAATGCACCTGACTTATTGCATCATTTTGTTCATGCGGCAGAAATTCCTGCCAGACCCTCAGGGCAGTCAATTCTTCCCCTGGAACGTGAGTCGATTCCCCGAGTGTTGCCTGCATTGGTCATAAAATCGTCCACCTCCTTTTCAAACCCAGCCACCCTATCTAACTTCCTGATCTCCCGCAGCAAGGAGTTCCACTGATTTTTCTCCATGTTGTGGGAACAAGAGTTTCCTGATGAGATCTGGAGGAGGAGTTGACAGTGTGCAGGCCATTTGAAGGTGGTGTGGGAGCTGAAGGCCAGAGGAAAAGTATGTGATTGCCTCTCACCCTGAAATAAATGGCAAGATTCCACTTCTCAATGACTCTGCTGAGCTCCGTGGATGCTAAAGAGGCCGCAGGTAACTATGGATTGGCTGGAAGTGTCAGTCATGGATTGGCACTAATGAATGAATGAAATGCACTCAGGCAAGTCCATGGGGATGCATTTTGTGGAGTGAAGCAGCATCGTGCTTAGCAAGGTGAGAACGCCAACCCCTTTCCCATCAGCCTGGCCCGACCCAGCCCAATAAAGTTGTTGCTGGAAAAGGAACCCAGCCAAGATCCGGTCTTACTTCCTTCCCTGTTCAAAGCCGCCTGCTTAGATCTTCCCACCAACCCTGTTCTTGCAGATGGCACTGAGCACGCGAGAGTTCTCATTGCTGGTTGGCTGGTCAGATGCCCGGATTTAAAGGTCGTGGCAGAGCTAACATTGTCCTCCACAATCACTCTCTCCTACCCTGGGGCCTCTGCCACTTTGGTAGCTCCACTTGCCCAGAAATCTGGTGGCGATGTATGCAGCTGACCCTGGTGCATGTAACCCCCTCCCTCCCCCCGCTAAAACCCCCACATAGACAAGCCTGTAAAAGTCTTGGTAAAATGTGTCAGCAGTGGCATCTAGTGGCCACAGTGTGTCATGCCAAATGCCTTTCAGAGAGGGACTTCCCGTAGGACGAACCAGCAAAGGGACATTTATTAGGCTGACTTCAGGGAACAGCAGCGGAAGAGGAACAACGTTAGAAGCGGGTTTCCCAGCTCTAATTTCTCTAGTTGCATTATTAGTTTTTATGTGGGTTACAGTAACACCTGGGAATTCCACTTTGCCAGCTCAGCGCTGCGCAAACACAGAACAAAGAGAGTCCCTTCCCCAAAGAGCTCGCACGCAAAATGATCCGCATGCTGTGGACGACTGGGCCTTGGTAAAAGACGAGAACGCAGCTGCTAAAAATAAGAAGCCAGTGCCAGGTATAACATAGATCGTTAAACACGTCGGCTTGAATTGATTTGTTTCACGCCGCTGTTGCCTAGGCTGTTTTAATGTCGCACTCAAGGCTGCTAAAGAGAGGCAGGACCTGTGTCCAGGTCCTAAATGCCTACCAGGATGTGTAAACGAGCTCTTGGTGGGTTTGCGTTCAAAACAGCTCTGCTGAGAGCGCCAGCCGTGTAGCATGTTACTAGAGGGATCCTCATCTGCCCCAGGGGGCTTTGTACGAAAGGGGGTGCCACTGACGGAGTGATCCTAATTCATGCCCAACTGTGAAGCCAAAAGCGTTTTAAACCTCTTTGTCCAGGAGTCCCAGGGTCCGGCCTACGTCGCAGCCTGGAACTAATCCCTTGGGAGTGGCCCCTTTAGCAAGCTGGGCCCCCAGGGACCACGCAGTTCCACAGTGGCAGGCCTGCTGCCTCCAAGACTAAAACGGGGCCTTCGGCACCAGTGTTCCTGGTCTCTCTCTCTGCAGCAAATCCAGCCAGGTGCCGTGCTCCCAGGGAGCATTCACATCAGCACCAGGCCGCCTTTTCAAACCAAGGTACCAGGCACCTGGCTACAGAAGCTGGACGTCCCCAGGTTAGCACAGAGAGGCAAAGATCAAGATGCAACTGTCATGCAGCTGTCAAAGCCACCGCGGCTCTTGCGCGCTTTGTCCTTCGTCCCAGGTGTGCGCCTGTGTCTTCCCAAAGGCCCCATCTTACACCAGCCCCCTGACACCTTTCCTCTCTCTTCTCCAGCTGGGGTCTTTGCCTCGCTTCCCTGCAGGGAGGTGGGGGAAAATTTCCTTCGATTCGGGTGGTGGCTGCTAGGTGGGAATGCCCTGGTTCCCATGGTCTCTCCACTGATATGGGTTGGTTCCGCCCAGCCCTTAATGACCCAGACAGGTATGTATGTGACACAACACCTCATGTACCCTGCTGTGCCCCAAGAGCAGCTTTTTAACCCTTTACACTCTGTGCTTGGCAAAGCACAGTGGGGAAACTGAGGCATGAATAGGCATCACAAATATACGACATTATCAAAATTTCCACTTCCTCACACCCTTCTCCAGGAAAAATAACAATAAAACTAGCTCTGGGATTGTTTCTGCTGCACAATTCAATATCCAGGGCTGGCTTTCATTGTCTATGGGCCTGTGTATGCCACTTTAGCAGCATAAATCGGCCTTAAAAGGGGTGGAAACGGCTCCTGGGTATTGCCTTGGCTGGTGTGGAGCTAGTGTATGGGCTCTGTATTGGTCTTGCTCCCAGCCCTCCATACAGAGGGTGTTGGGGGCACAGCTGGGGCATGCTGCATGGTGTCCGTTCTCCATGTCCCAAGGCCTGTGGGGAGCAGATAGAGCAGCCCTAAGGCTACACAGCCCCACAGTATGGAGAGCACAAAAGCAGCATAAAGCCAGCTCCATTCTCCCACCCCACCCCTCTTCCTGGCCCAAATGCAGGAAAAGATTGCCAGCCAGCCAAAGCCAAGGGGCCCACGGAGGAGCAGCATGATATCTAGGGGGTAACAGCAACCCCACCATGCTGCTCTTCTCCTGGTCTCAGAAATTATCGGGCAGCCCTTAGGAGCCACGCTCGTGGACCAGAGTACCGCTGCACAAAGATCAACCTGTCACTCGTAGGCTTTCATTGAGTTTAAGCCGCCTCTTGTAAGCACCAGGCGGCTGCATTTGAGGTGATAATCCTGCAGAACAAGATTCTTCAGCATCTCTTTTTACTGAATTGTCTGACAAAATTAAGCCTCCAAACCTTCTAGCTGCAAACAAAACTATCAAACTGGGAAGCAAGTGTAAATTGCTGCACTGCTTGCTGCCCAACAAAACCTCTGAGAGATGTCACGTGTCTCAGTTCAGTTCAGTGAACTGTTAACTCTGAAACCTAATGGTGGTCGTTTCACTGGTAATGTTGCAAACTACTTCATTGCTGTGCAAAGATGGCAAGGAAGTTGATGGATGACGATCAGCTACTCTCGCTGTATTGCAGAATGCACAAAAAAACAAACAATCTCTTAGGAAGGGCTGTACAATTTATTGTGAGTGGCACCTCATTGTGGCACTTCAGATGGGCAGGGCTTAGTTTAAAGGTTGAGTCTGGGAGCACAGCACTACTTTTTCCCTTCAATGTCACTCCTGCTTTTGCAGAGGAACCCAGATCCAAACATCTCTGAATGTTTGCATGTTTGAAATTCAGCCCCTAAATGCAGCTGGAGTCTCTTTCAAGCTATATTACAGTGTGCAAATTTCCCCTTCCCTAAACAAAAATCTACATTTTGGGCCTAAATTCAGACTGCTGCTGTCCTCAAGGTCATAAAGAAGGGCTGGATCAAAGAGACATCTTCAGGTTAGGCCCACTCCAAACGGGGATCGGAACGTGCTCACCACAGCCATGAACGCGGTTATACACCAGCTGTGCGAACATCATTTTAATCCAAGTCTGGGCAGATACCAAATTCCCAGGCACAGGAGGATCCAGCATCGAGCCACTACAAAAGACACAAACTGTGACACCCTGAGTGATGTGGGGAGGGGACACGTGATGGGGGGCCAGGTCCTGGGGTAATGTGGGGGGAGGGCCTGAGGGGCAGGTCCCAGGAGGGCAGGTCCCACAGGGTCCTGGGAGGAGGTGAGGGGGAGGTCCTGGGGTAATGGGGGAGTCAGGTCCCTAGGGAGTTCTGAGGGGGGGTCCTTGGGTAATGGGGGGTGGGTCCCCCAGGGGTGGACCCAAGGGGGTGGGTCCCAGGAGGGTCCTCCTGGAGGGTACCAAGGGGGGTGGGTCCTTAATGGGGGGGAGGGGCAGGTCACAGGGCGGGGCTTGTAATACGGGGGGAAGAGCAGGCCCCAGGGGGCGGGGCTTGTAATATGGGGGAGGGCCAGGTCCCAGGGGCGGGTCCTGTAATGTGGGGGGAGGGCCAGGTGCCAGGGGGCGGGGCCTGTAATGGGGGCGGGGCGGGTCCCAGGAGGCGGGGCCTGGCGGGGGTGGAACCCCAGGCCTGGTCAACAGGGCTCCCTCCTCTGCCAGGCCGCCCCCTGCTCGAATCAGGGGCGGGGCCGGGCGCCACAGAGCTCAAGGCAGCCAATGAGATTTCTCCCGCCATAGCCAAGTCCCGCCCCCACCGCGCCCAATCCCCTATTGGGTCCCCGCCCCCCACGGCCTCCTCCCCTTCCCTTATTGGCTCCCCTATGTCTCCGTCATTCCCAAGTTTCTCCCCCGCCCAGTCTCCTCCTGCCTCACTTCCCATTGGTCCTTTTCTCCATCTGTCTCGCCTCAGTGTCCCGCCCCCTCCACATCCCGCCTCCCGAGAGCTTTGATTGGTTGGTTATGATGTCACCGTGGCTTCTGGGGCTTGCTTATTGGACGCTCAGCTTGTCAATCCCCCGGGCGGCAACGTTAGGGGGCGGCGGCGGCGGCCATTTTGGTTCCACAGGGAAAGTGACAGGAGCCGGGGAGAGGGTGGGGAGCCGCGCGCCGGCCCTTCTCGCTGCCACGGGCGCCCCCTCTTCCCTTCCCTGCCCCACCATGTCGGAGAAGCTCGGCGCCGACAGCCGCTGCGAACAGGCGGGCGACGAGAAACAGGTGAGGGCCCGGGGCGGAGAGTCTGGGCCGGACCCTTCTTGGGTTCCGATTGGCCACTGGGGCCGCCCGTCCGCGCCTGTCTGCGCTCCGATTGGCTGCTCCCGGGAGTGGTGTTCGGTCATTGGCTGTAGGCCGGGTGGGAGGTGGTACTTCCGGGCGGGGGGGTTGGTGGCGGGGTAGCTAGGGTATAAACGCAGAGGGGGGTGTTAGGCGGTGTATTGTGGGATACTGGGGGTGTGGAACCCTCTCTGGGTGCAGCTGGGCGGGGGTGGCCCAGAGAGGGATTCTGGGATACTGGAGGACACTGTGATGCTGGGGGGGCTCTTGGTCTAGGAGTCTGACCCCGGGCTAGCCACGTGGGTGGCGGAGGGCTGTGGGGGTCCAGCCTGGGCCAGCCCCAGGGGTTGTGGGAGTCTGCCTGGGCCGGCCACGCGGGGGGCGGCTGGACCTGTCCCTTGACCTCGTGGCGTCGACGCCGGGGCCAGGGCGGCTTAACGACGGCAGGCGGGGGTGAATCCCCCCGCCCCGCACGGCCTCGCCGGATCCGGCGCCTAGGCCCAGGTCTCCACGAGACAGGGTCGCGCGTACGTGAAAGGCGAGAGACCAGGCGGGAGCGGTGGTCTCTTATTGGGCCACCTTCTGTTGGGGGATCGGACACGCTGTCGAGCTGCACGGCGGTCGTCTTCGGGTCACCTGCCCCACCAAGACATCTGAAGAAGAGCTCTGTCTAGGTCAAAAGATTGCGCCTTCCACTGACAGGAGCTGGTCCAATAAAACCTTCCACCGACAGGAGCAGATCCACTTACTCCGTGTGTCTCATAGCCTGGGGCCGGCCCAGCTACAGCAATGCTGCACGCACATATGTGAAATGGCTTATAATAAGTAGCCCTCTCTCACCTGTTAGGACCTCAGGACTGGGACAAAGCTGACTGCCCAGCCAGAGCCACAAGAAGAATTAAGAGAGCAAGAGCTGCTTTGAAAGTAGTCCGTTTGGTGACTTTAATATAAATAATGGCCGGTCCCTGTGTAGTGTCTGTCTGTCCGTGTCGTTGTCGTTGTGTTGTCCCCCGGCCCCCCAGTTTAATGACTTGACTTCTCTGTAAATATTTTATGATGAGAGGTGAGATCGTGCTTGTGTGAGATTGAGGTGAATTTGGGTTTTATAATAACGGCTGCTTCAGAGTAAGTAGGGGGATTTCCCTTTGGTATTAAGGGGGAGGGATGTTTCTCTCAAAATACTAGTTCAGGCTTGCACTAAAGCAGCCACTTTGTTGAAGCCATCTCTGTGGTTATGCACAAGCTCTTGACTTATTTGAGGGTAATGTAGTTCCTTAGGCTAAAGCAGATTGCAGGGGGTGGCCCAAAAATGAAGCTGCAGTAGGTGAGAAGAGGCAGCATTATTACTTGGGAGGGTGGGGGGGTTGGAATTAAGCTGTAGTGGGAGGGGGTGTATTAACACTGTGGCACTGAACTGTAATGAGTAATGATTGAAAGTTATTCCACATAACCCTTCTGTGCAAAAATTCTTATTCTGATTTCTTTGTCTAGGGTGGCTTAACAGCAGGTGTGCATCTCCCCTGAGTCATCGACTTTCTTAGAGCATTGCCCACGGTGTCGTGAGCAGAACAGCCACTCAGACTCATCCACTTTATTTAAAGACTCTTATCAAAGACACCTTGTTTTTCCAATTGTTCTTTTCTCTTGACTTTCTTTAAGTGGATGGTAACCAAAGAGGAGAAAGGAGAAACCTGACAAATAGTCTTGTCCAAAATGGCTTGGCATTGTCTGTCCTAGAAATCAGATATATTGAGATTGGGGGGGGAAAGTGTTTCCAATCTGAAATCTTAATTTTAAATATTAACTCTTGATAACATAGGGAAATACTTGCTGCTAAAGAGTCCCTAGATTTATGATGCTAAAATGGGTAAGACAGAGGACATGACTTAACAGAAACTGTACCTTCTGATGTGGCTAACAACTGTCACGGGAGATCCTGAATATCAAATGCTACTCTGTCATCAGACTTAATTTAAAAAAACTGTTTCTGAAGCTTGCGTATGAGCATAATCGAAACCCCCTTGAAGTCAGTGGGAGACTCCTATTGATTTCAATGGATGGTGAATCAGGCCCTGTATAGGATCAGCTGGGAAGCCATGCTGTAACACAACTGCATTTGTGCCTTAAAGTGTCCAGAACAAGTTTTTATTCTAAGTAAATGAACTTTGACACGTGGCTAGATAAGGATGTTACCCAGCCACTTACTAATGACCACTGCTAGATCACGGCCACAAAACTGTTCTGTTTTTGGAATGCAGGAGACTTCTACTTGTGATGTCACAAACGTGATGTGTAGCCCTTACCCATTAAAGGCCCGGAGGCTAAAATGGGGAGACGCTTTCTATCACTGTGGGTACACAACCTACACCACAAGAAGCACTTTAAGCACCAATAACACCCAAATCCTAATGCCCTCCTGGAGTGCTAACCCACTTCTAATAGTTACAAGGTGGAAGAGCATTCTGGGTAACAGAGCATGCAAGTGAAGACCTTGAAGCCTGTTTGTTTTGTCTCAGAGTTTCTATACCCAGTGCTGCAACCTCAAACTGCAGAATGGAACAGGATTAGCACAGGCCAGGTGTTCTCATACAAACACATGGGCAGCTCTCAGCTAAACCGGTTATTTCCCAAACTAATGTTGACACCAGAACAACAGGCTTTCCTGATCTTACCATGCTATTTGAATACAGGTTAACAGCCATGCAGCTAAAACCTACTGGCCCTCTGGGCACATGTGTTCAGTGACACAGGTCCTCTGGGAGAAGAGGCAGCCATTTGTCACTGTTAAGTTTGAACAGTGACTAAGCCTTAAAAGAATTAAGGATTGGGCCCTGTGCATGTAACAGAGAACAAATGTGCTGTGGAAGTTGCCAAAGCTGTATTCAAAAAAAGGTTGAGCTGTGTGTGTGTCCTGGTCATTAGAGGGGAATTCGGGGTCTGATTTCTCCTCTTCTTTACAGACAAACTGCAATGAAGTGAATTGAATTACTGTGGTGTACACAAGAGGAGACTTGGTCTGTATCTAATTCAGCTCTGTGGCAATTTGTATAGAGTAGCAGGATATGTTCTGTGTCGATCCTGGTAGCTTAATCTACCTTGCTAAGTAAAGTAGATTGCATCACAGTTATGAAAAGGTGCCATCGTCTCTTTAGTTCAGGCTACATTGCAGTGCTGCACGTATAACCATGATGGCCTGAAAATACTAATGGTATTAACATCCCAGCTATGGCGTTGGCCACTTAACTTATTCAAGTAAACAGAGTACAGCACAAAGCCATTGACTGTAATGTGTGTCAGCAGAAATGTAGGGTAGTGTACCCAGGATAACAGGAGTAATGGGAAGGAAACAGCCTTTATGGCCGTACAGGGAGATATGATTTAGTAATAAATAACTGAGGGCGGGAGGTGGGATTGTTGAGCATCTGGTAAGAACCATGGGGCTAAAGGTAACAGCCAGAATTCCTGGTGTGAAACCAGACAGCTTTGGAATTTGTGCTTCTCTCTAACTGTCTGCCAGTAAAGAATCCCTTTATTTTGTGAAGCAGCATCTGTCTGTTTGATTTGTAGCTGGCTGAGTGGCATCTGTCTACCTTATCATCTTCCTAGAAAAGAACTTCATTACGATAACCATGGTGGGAAATAAATCTCCATTAATCTGAAAACCATTGGAATTAATGCTATAGCAGAAAATATCTCAGAACATTTGTGCCTAAGGTTCCACAGCCAAGTTCTCAGCAGTTGTTGGCTGCCTTTTATAGATCAGATACCCACATGTATGTTTCCAGTTGGGCTACAAGCCAGTCATTAACCACCACCTGTGGTCCACAGAGCATCTTCCAGTATACCTGTCTGTGGTGGGCCAGGCATACGTCTTTCATTCTAGTTTCCAAGCCTCCATCCCAGTTTCCCATTATGCTCAACAGATTGGAGATTAAGATATGTACACAGGTAAGCAACATCATTTCTACCCATCATTCAACTATCAGCCACAAGGACCAGTCTTCCTCCCCCTCAACCCAGCATAGACTCTAACTGCCAAAACACACATTCACCAATGCTAGCTTCTGCCTGTATTTTCCTCTTTACCTAGAAGGACCTCTCCCAAGGCTGAGAGATTTCAGTGTTTATGGCTCTCTCACTCCGAGGCCGTGAACAATGGAACAGTTATGATGATGTGGTCCTGCCTGCCTTCACTTTCTGTTGGCAAATCTATTAATTTGCAGTGGCTTCTCAAAATATTTCTCCTTTCCTTCCACTGCGTTACCTGGTAATGGACAGAACATCACAGGATGGTGCAGACCAGCAACAAATAAAACCTGAGGATCCCAGATACACTGCACAGGCCGTCTAAATTGAACTGAGCAAAACCTTGCTTTTCTGGAATTGGTAGCAAGAGTGACAAGCAGGAATGGAAGTTCCAGAAAGGCCAAGTGAATGCAGCAGACAGAGGGCTGACAGCTGACATAGCCCATTAGGCAGCTCTCTGTAGAGAAAGATCCAGATCCTAGAGAGACCAGTAGCTTCTGTTTTAAATCTTTGAAAAACTTAAAAACCACTGAACTGCCTTCCAATAACTGAATTATCAAAAATAATAGAACAGCAAGATTTCTTAGGACAGACTGCCATTTGATTTCTGGCCAGCTACTATATTGACCCTCGAGTATCTTATGCAGTATAGCCCAAGGAAATGGAAATTACAGTATTTGGTAATTCATATTCTCAGAACTTTTATACCATTAAATCTGCTCACAAAGCTGCATTTAAAACATTCTGAAATGGCTGAGAAAAGTAATCAGTGTGTGGTTTGGGCAGCCATGCTCTCTGCCTGACTCTTATGTCTACACAACCTTCTTTGCTTTAGTTAAGCAAACTCAATTTAAAGAATAAGGTGGATTAAGCACTCTCTTGGAGGAGAGAAGTGTGACAAGCTTTCTATTCCTCTCTCATCACATGATTTGGGGGGACGGGTTCCATTTTTTGTTTTAAAACTGGCCTGCAGTGTCTTTCAGGATGCAATGTACAGTGCATTCCCAGGCAGCCCTGAAACATCCTTTGCCACTGTGGAGGACAAATTGTTGAAGATGGCGTCCGTTTTGAAGCCATCAAAAACTGCCGCTCTTGTACAACAACTTTGTTACAACAGCCCTGAAGTTGTCACTTAAAAACCAGTCCATGTTATCAGATTTTTACAGGCCTCAACTAATTTTCTAATTTAGGATACTGATTTCTTTCTTTTAACTTTTCCAATTCGAAAGTTTCACATGTTGATTTCAGCAGAGTTCCATCTATTCCTGAGCAAAAATGTCTTGAACTCAACGATAATATGCCCAATCCTAACCTTTAAGACAGAAATGTGCCTGTTCTCTTTGCTAAAATCAAATGTAGGTTGTCTAATTGGATGGATTCTGTCCTACCCTTTTAGCAAGAGGGGCTCAATTTAGTTGGCACATAGGAATAGCTAGTCTAGATCAAACTTGTAGTCCCTCCAGTCTGATATCATGTCAGTGGCCTTGATTAGACTCCTGTTTCTTACAGCTCTCTGATCTTGCTGTAGCAACGCTCTTTGTACCACCATGCTGCTTCTCGATCAACCACAGATCATGATATTACATGCTGTTCTGCCCCTAGGGCTGAGCCTGCAGCCTCTGTGTTACTCCAGGCCATGGTAGTGTCAGGCACAGTATTCCAGAGCCAGAGATGGAAACCCTGGTCCTCTGCATGACTGTGCACAACTCTGCCAGCGGCCTGTTGGAAAACAGGACTGTGCCAGTCTAATATCAATGGGCGCACTCTGTCAATATAAATAGCACAGCTACAGAGGCTCATAAAATTCTAACCTTTTTCCTCCTCCACTGCCTACTTTTGGCTAACATTGAACTCTTCCTTGTCCTAATTCTGGAATGACTGGGGGGGGGGGGATAATTCCATCCACCCTGCCCGTATTGGAACCAAACCTGTTTTTGCCATATGTAATTGCCAGCCTGTTAGTCATGTCTCATAGGATTTATGATTAGCTTGTTTCCATACTAAAGCACTTTTGATCGGATGATTACAGAGAACGTTAAATTGTGTGACCCTGCTCTTTTCTTTCTGTAGTGCAGTGTGTGCCATCTTTCTCAGGCAGGATGGGAGCAACTATATTTAGAAGCTTGGCACCCCCTGACGTCTCTCAGATAACAGCAATCAGTCATTCCGGAACATAGCACTATAGAATGCAGGCTTCTTGCTGACCAGGAGTCTGCACGAGTTCTGCTGGTGCAGCCAGCTGCTTGATTTATGCTCCGAGCAGACCTCATTACCAAATGCACTGGATGGTGCAGACGATTGATAACAGTATTGGAGTTACCAGTTTGAATTTGGCTTGGTTGAAACTGACCTGAGTCAGCATTGTTTGGTTTGTACAGTAGAAGTTGGACAGTTGCAGTCCAGTTCGTAGTAGATGGGTGTCCATATTGCAAAAACCATCACACAGGAGGTATTGGTGGGCACCTCTGCAGAGGCCAAGGATTCAGAGATCTTGAGGCCTGAAAGAATGACTAGTCTGACCTTGTGTAACAGTCTGTACGATACAGCGTGAGCAAGTCTTGGATGGTGAAATATCTTGCTCTGGAACTGTTTCTCTTCAGCATAGAGCTCAGACGTCTATGAGGTGGGGTGGCTTAGAGTAAACTTCTCTGGTGCTGTCTGTGCTGTGTGGGTCCTTCTGGCTTTCGGGGCCGTCTGCATGCGCTCTTCAGCATTCTGGAATTCCCTTTCATGGGAAAATATTCCTTACAATATTGACTTGCCTCTTGTCCTTTTAATCACTATTACAATAAATCTCTTTAGAATCGGATGCTTTCCATCCACTGTTTGTACAGCAAAAAAATCCACAACTAGCTATGATGCTTAATGATCAAAGAACTCGGTTGTTTTAAAACCACTATCTTCATGCAACGCTAGGAAACGGCACTGGGGAACGTTGCTGCATTGGACACATGAACAAGAACTCCATGTTTAAGCAGCAGAACTTGATCTCTGACCCACCTACTGAGCTGTTTCTAGCATGTTAATTGCTTTAAAGTATAAAAATTTGAATGTCCAGCCATTGCTCATATTGGCCACTTTCAGCCATTGGCTGCTGACCTGTGGAAAGGCTCGTTACAGATGGTGCCACACTTAATTGATGGGCATTGATGTGACATTGATAACTCCCAGCTGACCCTGCCCTTCGGGGTTGAACCTACCAATGGCTTCTTGTCCATGGCTTTATCTATCACCTGGCCCATTTATCTGCCCACACACCCACAGGCTTTATGAGAGAACCACTCCCACTGTGTGTTTAGAATTGAGTTTATGGTGTTCTCAAAGTATGTTTAAGCTTTCCAGGGGCCACACCTCAATTAGTGATGCACATTAGGCCTGTAATTACAGGACAAACATTGTATAACTAGACTTCAGAGGTAAAATAAAGATGTTTTCTTTCATAGGGTTGAATAGCTTTAATCTGATTCTTGTTTTTCAGGATACACAGGAGAAGGAAGCAGTCATCCCTGAGAGAGCAGAAGAAGTAAAACTAAAGGCCAAATATCCTAATTTAGGACAGAAGCCAGGAGGGTCAGACTTCCTAATGAAAAGACTGCAGAAAGGGGTACTTACCTACTCAAATACTCTTGGCTTGGAAGCTAACCATTGTCCTCACTAGATGGTGTAAAGAAAAGTGTGTATGATTTAGCCAGTAACGCTTAAACCAGTCGACACAATAGAGACTGTATTGACTTAGAGGTTTGCATTCAGTATGTATATACACTTGTGTCGATCTGTTGATCAGACTGGACCAGTGACCTGAACTTGTTGTAATGCCATTCATGCCCAATACATTTCTATTAGCTATCATGTGTGACCAGGGAATATATCAGGCATGAAATGTCAGGCATGACCATTTGAAAAGTATCCAAATGTACGAACCAACATCCTATCCAGGATGAATATCCGTTTACTTGTACCTGGAGTGACTTCAGTGCTTATGAAAGCTATTGATAATGCAAGCTTGTGCCAGGTCTGTAGGCCTGATTAAAGCTCTTTGGGATGGGCCCCATCCAAAGCCCACTGAAGTCACATTCCCAAGCTCTGCACCTTCTGATGTGGATCATCCCATGCTGTTCTTGTCTTGGGCCTCTCTTGAAAGAGATGCTGCCTCTTGTGTGGTGGGTTTTGCTACGTGAGTATTGTTTAGTGGCTTCCCATTTCTCGACTTTGTGACCTGTCAAGATTTGGACTCTGATCCTTAGAGACTAGTGCCCTGTCCTCCCTGTGCCATCTGGGCCTCTCCCTGGGGTCTGCTTTAGCGCTGTGGGGCTGGTCCTGCACCAGCCAGTGATCTGGTGGATCAGATGGTCCAAATCTCTCAGGTGAGTCAAAGTAGAACACTCAAAAGAATGATGCAAAATTAGAAACTGTGGGCTTGGTTTTCCATTGCCTTGCACCTTGTGCTGTCACTTATACCTGTGCAAAGTGGGTGTAAAAATGCTACCAACTCAGAATGGGAGCATTTTACACCCACTCTGTACTGGTATATGACTGGGCAAGGTGCAAGGCAATGGAACATCATGCCTTGTGACTCTGGTGTTTGGTGAATTAGTTTCCCCCCCCAACTTTAATAAACCAAAGACTGGCATCTTGTTTCTAGCTGTAATATTTTTAAAGGCCATTGTAAAGCAGTTTGGTACAGTAAATGAGCCTCGTGGCCCCTTCGGATTGTACAAATCTCTTCTGAGAAGCTGGTAAAACACAACTGTTCTGCTCTTCCCCATTTAGAAAGTGTGGATTCTGCCCACTGGCTCCCTTTTGCTTCACTGGAATTAACACCATTGTTTTCCTTTTATAGCTTTTATTTATAGCCTTTCATCCTGCCAAAACATCTTTGTGTGCCAGCATTATCTCTTGCTGTTGATGTTACTCTGGGAATATTGTTTTAGGTAACAGTTTGCAGAGCAAGCACAAAAATAATGGTTTCATTTCTTGGCAAGGGAGCAATAGGGTTTTTTGTTTTTTTTTTTTTTTAATCAAATATTTAGGGCCTGATTCCCCTCTAACTTACACCAATGGGAGAGCTGAATCAGGCCCTTAATGAGTAGAAGTCTTTCTCATTTACACCAAAGCCTCTTTCTGCTGCTCTGGCAGACAGACATTACATTTACAGGCACTTCAAGGCCTCTTTTGTACTGCCAGAATGGTGTAAATGAAAATTGGATCCCAGGGATTGTATCTTCCCCCTCAAGGTTACAGCCATTTGGTGTTAGTTCAAGCGTTTGGGCTTTAAAAGTCCCTTTAAAGAACTTAGTAAACACTACTGAGACTCCCTGTTACTATAAAGCTTCATCAGCTGCTGTTGTACTTGGTGAACTGCTTGTTTACAGTACACCTTGGTAAAGGAAGTAAATGATCATGGTTCTCCTTTAAAATAAATATTACAAAAAGGCTGAGAATTCGTTGAGGGTGACTGTGTTGCAAACGTACTTAAAAGCATGCCTGTAAAATGTTAAAGTGGATTTTCTTGTGTGGAAGGAGCCTGCTTGTCCGGCTTCCGGTCTTCTGAACTGCTTCTTTAAAGTGAGGTGGTAGCGGCTGAATCCCTTAGGCTAGGGCTACACGTAAGTCTTGCCTGCTTAGCTTTGCCTGGTAGAGGTGTGGGAATTACTTTGCCTGGGTTTCTGCTTACAACATCGCTGTGCTAGCAAAAACCCTAATGTAGATGCAGTTATACCAGCACAAAGGCACTTTTGCTGGAATAGCTTATTTCGCTCACTGAACCTGAATGAACGATACCAGCAAAAGCACTCTGTTGCTAATATAGCAGAGTTCTGCTAGTATAGCTATCGCATGATGGCTATAGTGGCAAAACTTCTCAGTGCAGGCAAGGCGTAGCTAATGAGTCTGCGAATTCAATGACCCAATGGTGTACATTGACCTTGCTACTTCTTAAATCAAGAAAACACATTCATGGTTAGATAGGTCTTGTGTTCACAATATTCAGACAAGTTTTGGAATATATTTTCTTAACTCTTTAAAATAACCTGAAATCCTGTCCCTGTTTCAGCAAAAGTATTTTGACTCTGGTGACTACAACATGGCCAAGGCAAAGATGAAGAACAAGCAGTTGCCAAGCACCGGGCCTGACAAGAACCTGGTGACAGGAGACCATATCCCAACACCGCAGGATCTTCCACAGAGAAAGTCATCGCTTGTAACCAGCAAGCTGGCAGGGTAAACCTGCACTTCTGATTATCTTGGGTTTTGTTTTTTTTGTCAAACTGATTGAACTTCACTGTATTATAGAGCTGGGATGATCGGAATTCATGTAGTCATTCAAATACTTACAGTAATCAAACAAAAGGAAAGCAAGTAAGATGTGTTCATAGTCCTGGATGTGTGTGCAGATTTTTACAGCTGGTGATCAGTCAGCTGAGTGGATCCTTCCCATATAAAGCCAGTTTGCTGCCTTAGTTTGCATGCAGCTGAAATCCCTCGACTATCAGAGGCATCATAGCAGAAGTGTTTGAACTTTGCCATCTCACTATATGAGCAAGGAAGCTTATAAAAGCAGAAAACTGCACCAAAGGAGTGGCCTGCTGTTGGCTCACAGCCTGGCTGCATGACAGGATTGCAGGTCCTGGGACTCTGGCCTTTTGCTGTTCGGCTACTAGGTCCAAGGTACTGAGAGGTTTAGTGACTGTAGAGAAGGTAATGAAAGAATTGGACAGGAGTAAGATGACCTGCAAACAAGTGGCCCATGAGTATATTTATTATGCATGAGCTGAATGAATAGTGGTGCTCCTGAACAAGCAATTGGGGAGAAAACAAAGTTATTAGGCAAAATGTGTTCAAGAAATGTCAAGATTTGCTTATTCTGCTTGGTGGGGCAAATTGGGAACTATTCCATGCTTACAAGTACCAATGTGCTTTGGCAAAATTAGAGTAAAGCCCTCCTGACAGAAGACTCTCTTCAGTTCTACCTCCTGGAATCTTTGGTTTCCTCTTTGAAAATCCAATATTCTTAATTGTCAACATTTAAAACAACCTGCTTACCTTAAATTAGAACTTACCTCTGAGTAAATCGCTGTCTGTCTCAGGAACTCCTATGGCCCCGATCATCATAGTATCTGAGCACCTCGCAATCCTTAATGTTGATCCTCACAGCACCCCTGTGAGGTACGGCAGTACTGTTTTCCCCCTTTTACAGATGGAGAACTGAGGCACAGAGAGATTAAGTGATTTGCCCCTGGTCACAAAGGAAGTCTGTGGCCAAGCAACGAATGGAACTTGTATCTCCCAAGTTTCAGACTGTAAATAAGGCATACATTTTTAACGGTGAGAGCAATTAACCATTGGCATAACTTACCAACGGTCGTGGTGGATTCTCTATTACTGACCATTCTTAAATAGGATTGGGTGTTTTTCTAAAGGATCTGCTCTAGGAATTATTTTGGGGAAATTCTATGGCCTGTGTTTTATACAGGAGGTCAGACTCTATGCTCACTATGGTCTCTTCTGGCCTTAGAATCCTATGAATGAATCTATGATTCTAAGTCCCAGGTCAACGCCTTAACTAATAGCTGAAATTCTAGAATATTTAGCTCTGCACTGCAGCCCATTACTGACACACAGATTTTTAAGACTGTTGGACAGGATTAGGAAGACTGTAAAGCAAACATGTGGCTTGCTATGTTGTAGTTCAGAAATATGGGACAAAAATTGACACTTCTAAACGCATGAGGATGTGTGGGGAAGATGAAATTCTCCTTAAGGTAGAGGATTTCAGGATAGATCACCAGCCTGTAAAAAAAACAAAAAAACACTGAGAACCTGGGGGGATGGAGTGGAAAGAAGTATTAAAAAAAAAAAAAAAAAAAAAAAAAAAATTTCATTAATGGCATAACATATTAGTAGCTTGTTCGGTTTTTTTTTTCCCCCGCCTGTGTCTGTTTCAGGCGTGAAAACCATGTTGATTCAATGGATGCAGCCTGTGGAATGCAAGATCACAACTGATAATGCATGTCAAATATGGTCTTCATGTGGCATAAAAAATATAGCATTTCACCTGGGAACACAGGATCGAAGTGCTTTTATAATCTTGAAAAACATTTTAGCAGAGCTGTGATAATGTGCTGGGTTAAAATGTATTTCAGTGGAATGATCATTTTAAGATTGCAGCATGCAGTTTGCTGCACTGAAAGCAAACCTGAATCTCTGTTTTAAGTCCAGAATGTAAAGATTTGGGGATTTTTTGGGAGGAGAGGAGGAATCTGTTTAATCAGTTCATTCTATAGGATACCATATTGCATATCAAGGTCAAGAAAACCCATGAAGGATAACTCTTGAAACTCCACAACCGATGTAGCTTTGTCTACATACATTCTCTGCTATGCCTTACTTCAGGGACTAAAAATTACCAGGTAATGCATACAAAGGTCTGTTTAAGTTGATCATGCTTTGATGCTGCTGGTTCTAAAAGGAAAACATGGTATTGCTTCTAGCTAAGCAGGGTATTCTTAAGACTAATGGTTTAAAAAAAAAAAGTAAAAACCCAAGCTTGGCATATTGTACAAATCAATATCCATGTTTCTGCAGTTAAAGAACAATTTTTTTTTCATAATGACTGGCCAATAGAACGTCAGTTTCACCAGAGTGAAATGGAGACAGGGTTTAGCAAGGAGTGGAGAACTCCTTCTTTGTAGGTGTGTAATTTCATTCTTTAGTCTCCATCTCCTCATGCCTTATATCCAGGTTCCAAAGCAATCTGGGAAGGTTGGGGGAAACACTATTGATGTCTTGTATAATCTCCTCAAACGTTTTGCTGTTTGTCCCAGCCACATTGTAAATAGATGTGAATCATATATATATAAATATAATTTTTTTACATCTTCATCTCTATCTTCTATTGTTCTATGCTTTTTTCTAAGAAAAAAACACTACTGCACTACTGAGTACCTGTCAGCTGTTCAATAAGCCTTCATGGTGCTGATCTCAGTGAAATCCGATTGACAGGGAGAACAGAGGAGGGAATGAATGTCTCAAACCATTCCCCCACCCCTCCAGGATTCAGGAAACACTGAGTATATTTATATAGAAAGGAAGAAGAAATTTATCTTAAAAATACTGGGTGAGAAACATCAGGAAAGATTATTTTTTAAAAATAAACTTGTCTCAAACACACTGTAGTCATTTTTTGTTCTGTCGTGAAAACTCAAACAGGGAAAAAGATGGACCCTAAAAGACAGCAATGTATTTCACAATAGATTCCTTCCAGCATGTGCAGCTGGGTGGGTAGCCTGAAGGATGGAAATAGAATGAGTGATCTGCACGGGACAGTTGTGCTACATACAACTTTAGGAAACAAGTATTTTGTCTTTGGAAGCAGACTTCTGGGAAAAACTTAAGCATGGCTATAATCTTTTATTATATATTCCCTCATCACCCCCCTTTGCTGGGCAAAGAACGATTAGAAACTTTTTTTGCCTGTGGAAAAAATGAAGCCAACTATTATTAATTAGAAATAGAAGCACTGACAGTAGTCATAAAGAGCCTTTGCCTGCTTGAGCTGATACGATTGGATTTTTTTCTTCATGGGCCAAGCTGTGTAATATTTTCCTAGATGCAAGGATCCTGATGGAAATCTCAACCAAGAGCTGACTTTTCAACCCAAACAGTTCCTTGCTGCAGTTCCTCTGGAATCGTGTTTCCTGGAGCGAGGGTGGCATCCTGATCAGGCAGTGGTATAAAACCAACACAAATGCCCATTATTTATCCACTGCTGTACCAGAGTAAGGTATGGAAGGGAGCTTAATTTGAACTTGCCTTAAAGGTTGACTCTATTGGGTGCCATTAGAAGATAAGTAAGGTACTTGGATGCTATGGTATAAAACTCTAGATAAAATGGCTGAGGTAGGCTTTGTTTTTGCTGGCTGGAAAAAACAAATGCTTGTGTCCATTTGAAATTTTGGTAGCTGATGAGGGTCTGAGCAAATGGAAGTACTGGAAACCTTAATTTTTAACTGCAAGGACACATCCAGCTTTCATCTAAAGAGTAACTGTAAGGATTTCAACCAAGCCTGTTCAGTAAAGTTGCTGTATGTAGGGTGATGCTGTGCTGGAGTTTGACTAGGTGTCGGAAAACATGTAAAGGGTAGCTCCACAGAGCCACTTGTACTTCTTTGAGAGGGGGAGACTTTCCATATTTGAAATAAAATACGCTTTTGCTTCAGAAGAGCATTTTATTGCACAGGCAGGAAATGCAAACTTGACAAGACCAAACTAGATTTAACATCTCACTAGGATTAAATATTTCAGCTTCTTTAGGATTGGGATGCCAGGTTTGACTTGATGATTTGCTCTCTTACATTGATGCAAAACACTATCATTCTGATTTAAAGTGGGGTAAACAATTGTTCATGTTACAGCTAATAGAGAATTGAGCCTCCTGGCTTTTAAAGGGAGCTACTGTATTCCTTTTTGTGAGCAGCAGAGGGCAGAAGAAACTTAGTTGTGACTAGCTGTAAAAACAAATCCAACATCCCCCACCCCCTTCTCTCTCCCCTAAGATTTCTAAAATCATGTGATTATTTTCCTCCATCAAAACTATTTTCCTGTTTCCACTGTATCAATTAACTGCACTGAAAGAAACTCCTTTTAAAAGGCTGATGTATAAAAGCACTTTCCTAGGGCATGCATTTTCCCTTATTAAACGTCCGTTTGTTGCAACAGTTTTTCTTAACGCCTTGTGATGGGAAGGAACATTCAGTACTAACTCACTGTAAAAATAACACCGCATGCCATCTCTGTTAATCATTTTTTATGAAGTTGCAGTTTCCTAAGGAAATGGGCCAGTTGAGCCCTGATGTGTTAAGGTAGGTCCTATGGAATGTTGAAACAGGTGGGGTGACAAATGTATAGCCCTTCTATTTAAGGAGACAGTTAGTGCAGATGCTAGTCCCCTGGGGGCCCCTAAGCAGGAATATTTGTGGTCCCTCCCAACACAACACATAAAAGCGAAGGGGAGCCGCCGCGCTCCCCCCCCCCCCACACTTAAGGCCCTAAGAAGCAATTGCTGAGTGTACTGATGCCTAGCGCTGGGCCTGGGGACTGCATGCCCACCACAGCCTGGTCTAGCAAAGGGCAGGTTAGCAGGCTCACAAAGAGGGCTTTGCATTTGCATGCCTGTAGTGTATGGGGACAGCACAATGGGGGCCCCCTAGCCTACAATGAGATCACTGTGGCATGCGATATCTTCAATCTCTCCCCTCCACCAGCCTTGAGATGGAGTGATTAAATCTTCCACTAGCATGCACTGTTCCAGCACTGTATGGGACCAGAGGGTCAGTTTTTGCAGTGGACCAAGGACAATAGATTTTACAGGTTGATACCTCTGGGGCCCAGGGTGGATTCAGGAAGACAGCCAGTCTATTGTAGACTAAAGGGGCTTTGGGGAATGGTTTTTCTCTCCTCCATAAGAATTCTTTTGTGGCTTTCACTTGTACGTGGAGAAAAAGGTAGGCTGAGCCTCATGTTTCCTTGTATATGGAGACCGAGATTGTAGAACTGTAATTACCATGGACAATGCGGGTCTGATCCAAAATCCATTAGAAACTCCTATTCACACCACTGGTTTTGAAGCAGAACTTAACAGAGCACCCACTTGTAGCCTAATAACTTCCCTCTCTTGTTTTGGATGTAAGATCCTTTCTCTGGCGTGAGTCGGTGGAGAAGACAGAATAAGAAGATAGGAGAACATTAATATCCTGGTTAATATTTTCCCTCTCCGTTGAATAGTCTCTAATATCATGCTAGCTGTGTGAGGTAGTTTTGATCCCACCAACCCCTGCTGCCTTTACCTGTGTTCGTTTTAGGCTATATCCTGTGTGTGTTTAGCACATTTGAGATAAATGAGCACAGAACCAAACAAAGCAAAAACAGAACTGAAAGCAAATGGGACTCTCCAATCTCTATAACCGTAATAAGCCTTTTCCTGTAAGCCTACCTTTTTGGCAACTACTAGTACAAGTGATTGGAGTGCCCTGTGCTGACCCACTTCCCTGATTATAAAAACCAGCCAATCAATAATAGCGATCAAGTGAGAGAAGTGGCAGATGCTAACCAAGAATTTGGAAATCAATACTCATCTGGGTCTGACTGAAGAAGAGACCAAGCTGGTGTCTCAACCAATTTACACTGCTCTAGTAATTTTCACCACAAGAAGCTTAAGACACAATCTGTCTGGTTCCCCTGATATGCAGCTGTGTCTGGGGTGAGGGCAGCAACCAGCAGGCAATGGAGGAGAGATCCTGGCCAAGAATTCTGGGACAACATCTGTTTCTTCTTATGAAATCTAGGTTCTGTAAAAGTCCATGCGTGGCTAACAGGAGCTCAGGATTTCAAGTCTCTTCTGAGACAACTCTCTTCACAGAAAACTGCATGGATCTCGTTTTATCTGTTCTGGAAGGGCAGAGTGTTGAGTTGATTTCAATCAGGATTCTGAGCAATGGTCCCAGGGAGTGCAAGTTTTTCAGACCTAGAGTTTTGTCTGGGCAGCCATCCTCAGTAATTTAGCAGTGCTGTAGGTCTGAACCTAGATACAGGGGTCACCTTATATCTTATTCTGAAAAGTCAATTCAATACAATAACTGTAGTGATGGAATTAGATGTTATGACTGGAAAAGAAGCTCCTGCATTTAAAATATCTCTCTGATTTGCTTTCTTAAGGTTTAAAATCTGTTGTCTTCTTGTGGTTAGAGCCTATTATTAAGTCACGGCATTTCATTTCACTGACATCACTTATTGAAACCACACTAGCCCGAAGGGTTTACATTTCATTCATAGGGAATATGCAATAATACTAGCATACCATGGGAAGAGGCACCTTAGAAAAGATCCTGTGTGCAGCACTTTGTGTGTATGTGTGTAATGTCTTGGGGGGTGTGTGTGTGATCTTTCAAAAATCAGCTCATCTCTTCCTAGGCGAGGCCATGAGTGCAAGTTTCTGTATCGAGCCCTGGACAGGAACATCCTGTTCTGTGTCTTAGGCCAAGTATGTCCTGTGCCCATGCTAGCATGTGTACTCAAGGTTCAGCGCTTGAAGGAAAACATGTGCCAGGTCTTGCCATGTGGGGCCTGACTGATCTCTGAACTGCTCCTATGCCTTTTTTAACCTGGGTTGGTTTTATTGGCGCTCATTCAATACCACCCAGCAAGGACAGATTTCGCAGAGCTGAAGAATGGACTTTTGCAGCCTGACTGTTTGTTGGTCCAGAAAAGGAAACACTTTATCTGATCTACTGAATCCAAAATAACTTGCATGGAATGCATTGTTCAGTGCCAAACTTTGGTTGGTTACAGAGAGATTGTCCATGTGTAAACTGTAAACAGGAGCTGGTGGAGCACTGGACCAACACAAGAAGAATGACACAAGGTATCTTTACAACTACACTGGGTGGGGGAGAGGAGCCCTCACATTACAGGTCCCACACCCAGGCCAAAAGGAACATTGTCTCTCAGTTAAGGGCCAGGTCTTCGTGACCAAACTTTTGCTGGCATAGCTCTATAAGTCAGTCGGGGTATGATTGTGACCGACATAGTTGTGCCGTCACAATTCCTGAGTCTATATAACAGTGTTATATATACTCATCTGGCTTTGGATGGGAGCCAACACAACACTGCTCTCTCAACCAATTTTTAACTAAAAGCAATGTTTAGTTTTACACTGCTCTAGGATCTTTCATCCCAGAGAACTGCAGACACAGTCCATTTGGCCTCACTGACATGCAGCTGTGTCTGGGGTGGAGGGGAGAAATTGGCCAAGAATTTCGTTGGCTCATGTTTTTGTTGCATATGCTGACTAAGAACCTGCTTTTGCTGGTATCCCTTGTTTCAGCTGGCGGTTGGAATAAGCTATACCACCAAAGCACAGGTTTGCTAATATGAACTCTGTACACACTGGGAGTGATTTGTTGGAACAGGGTGTCAGTACAGCTATACTGCCAAAGAACTCCTAGTGTAGCCCTGGCCTCGCTGGCTCAAAGGATGCCTCAAGGTTACCTTCTCAGTAATGCCAAGGTGCAGTTTGCTTGTCTGACTCATTGTGACAATGAAGCTTGAAGCTCCCGTAGAGAGAATGGCAGTGGCCCGTGCTCATAATAAGAAATATGGAGATTAAAAGACCCACAAGCAATTAAGTCCATCCTTTGCCCTTGCCTATCACAGAATTGTTCCCTGCAAAACATTCCTGCCTGCTTTGTCTAGCTTAAAGGTGATGAACCTATTGAGTAGTATTTCCATTGCTCCTGTCTGTATTTTTCCATAGCTTCAGCAGTAGGCAGCTCTTGGTTTCCAGCCTCCGTTTCTCCTTGCTCAGTTTTAACCCATTACTTTAATATCTTTTTTTCTCTCCTTGCTGCTGGTGTCCTTTTAAATTGTATTTCACCTGGGCTTTCCTTTAACCAGCCTAGGTGAAAGTAATAGGTTCCTCAATATAACCTTTATTGGACACTGACCACCCATGTTCCTTCCCCAACTGGGGGATCCTAGAACAGCTGCTGCATCCTCCAACAGTCTGCTTGCAGTGCACTTGAGAAAAGGCAGGAGGCGCTGTGCTCTCCTTTCTTTCCCAACCCCTTGGCAGGACGGTGCCAGCTCGGTATCTTTCTTGAGCAGGGCTGCAGGATCCTGACTGCAGTCAAAGCACTGCTATCAAAATAGGGGTTACCCCCGCTTAAGTCTAAACGATCGGAAGTGCCAGACAAGATCAGATCTAAGGACTATATAGGCCCATATCTTGTCTCAGCCAGTTTGTGATGTTCCAGGCCTGATTTTCAGGTGAGAGGCTACTTTTTCCCGTGCTCTTTTTATCCAGAAATCCTGCCCTCTCACTTCAAGGCACTGGAGCTGCTTCTCGTCTCCGGCATCGATGTAAATCAGTGGTAATTCCACTGACTTCAATGGAGTTCAAGTGGTTGGTGTTCTCAGGCAAATCTCCTGCTTTCCAGCCTCACTGCAGGTAGCAATGGGGGAGAAGCATACATCTAGACGGGGTTACTATTCCTGTTTCCCACTGATTTCAATGCAGTTACACAGATGTAAAACCCAATATTAGAGGAAAATCAAGCTCACTGAGTCATTTCCTTTCCAGATCTCATCTTAAAACTTTCCCTTTCTTGTGCTTTTTGGGGAGCATTGTGTATGGGGGACATGGTTTTATAGAACGGCTATAGCACAACTCCAGGCATAGGATTTCCTACAGAAACTAAGGCTGAAGTTTTATTGCTAGTGTGAAAAGATAAATATCTAGGCGGAGAGTCACTTGGCCATCAACCAGTCAGGGACATGTCGTCATTGACAGATGGTTACCTCACTGGCTCAGAGTTGTAAAGCTACTTTCCTGTTCTCCTCTATTACACAATGATTAGAGTATTTTTTCTTTTAATTGCATCTGGTCTACTCTTTTTTGTGATCTTTCTGTTGTGATGTCAGTTTCCTAGGAAATGACCAGGCAGGTAAACAAGATTATTGCTCCACACCAGCCGAAATCATTACTTTGATTGCATGGCAATGGACTTTACATTGTTGTATACAGTGCAGTTGTAGCCGTGTTGGTCCCAGGCTATTAGAGAGACAAGGGGGGTGTGTGGGTGAGTCTGGGAAAGGGGTGTGTTTGAGTACTGGGGAGCCTGAAGGGTCTAGCTTCCCTTAGAGTTGAGGGAGATTTAGGAAAGAAACCAGGAGAAGAATGGACTAGGTCACATAGAGCTCTGTGGCAATGTGATGTGCCTCCTCACTTTCCTCTTTCTGTCTCTCATGTAATTATGGCTGAACCAACTGCATATCTGAGGTGGCTTGATCTGTCTCTGTGGGAAGGATGATTTAGCCCTAGAGACCAGAGCTGGCTGGAGAACAATTTCATTTTGTGACAAAAATGTTGAGGTTTCAATATTTGTTTTTATTCCACAATGGACGAAAACCAAATATTTTTACAAGATGGGATTGTGTCCAAATGTGTTTTCAGCTCAGAAAGGTCAGGTTTTCAATCTGGGTCTCTCTCCGTGAGTGGAGAGTCCACTCTGGAGATCAGGAGTCGCCACTTCAAAAATGTCATCAAAACGAATGTCTGCAAATGTTTTGGCTTTGATGAAACCGTGTATTTTGACAAAAAACAGTGAGTCGGATATGTTTCAACCAATTTCATTAGAGACAGTAGATGATGTAGGCTTCCCGAAGGAAGGTTTGACAGCCCAGGGGGAAGTAAGGCAAAAGGGTAAAAGTACTGTGGTGAGGGGACTTGGAGGGTATCACATGTCTCAGATCCTAGTGAGTTACTTACCCTACAGTGACTATAATTCTTCAAGATGTGCTATCCATATGGACTCTGTGACCTGCCTCCATCCACTACTATGGATCCTGCTCCAATGAGATTGTGTGTTGGTGAAGGAACTGAGGAACAGTTGGGTTCTTTATGCTCTCAGGTGGGGTGCAAGGAGACACAGCAGAGGGACGGCCACTATTGACACTGGATTCCTTTGGCCAGCAACCTGGAATACATGGGAGTTGTGCACACCAAAAGTGGGATCTGTGTGGACAGCACATCTCAAAGAATCCCCATCACCAGAGGGTCAGTAGCTATTCTTTCCTGTAAGTTTGGGGATGTTGCAGCTTCACCACCAGTAGCAATTGTAGACAGGGCTCAGGAGCTGCCCTCTACCCCGAGTTGTCTACCCCTGCTCAGGAAACTACTAATGCAGATGCAGCCTGTGAGTAGGCGGCTCACTTGCATTGGGTAATTCTAAAGCAAAGGCTTTTGATCAGGCAGTAGCTTCAAAGTCAAAAGTGGGGATTTGCCCCAATTACAGCCACTGAAATAACTACATGTAGGCTGGCTGAACGATGATTTACACCATTATTTATGTGTATTACAGCCCTCTCTAAAGGCCCCAACTGAGATCAGGATTCCAGCCCCTTTGCAATGGTTATACACATAGTGAGAGACTCTCCCTGCTGTGAAGAATCTAAAAGAGACAGAAACTGTGGGTACGTCTTCACTAATGGTGGCAAAATCGACGCTGTCAGATCGATCTATCCGGATCGGTTGAGCAGTCAGTGAAGACCCGCTCAATCCATCTGGAATCAACATGTTAAAATCACCCCCTCAAGTGGCACAGCGCAGTGAGGACACCACGCACGACAGAAGTTAAGAAGACGATGGGAGTTACACAAGCTACTCTGTGTAGCTCACATAACTCTCGTTGATGGCCGCCAAATTTTAAGGTAAATGTACACCAGGCCTCAGAGGGAGGAAATGACTTGCCCAAACCCAAGCAAGCCTGCCAGAAAGCCAGGAATAGGACCCAGGCCTGTGGAGTTCTGGTCCAGTTTACTATCCACAAGATCATAAAATCATAGAATATTAGAGTTGGAAGGGACCTCAGGAGATCATCTAGTCCAATTCCCTGCTCAAAGCAGGACTAACCTCAGCTAATTCATCCCAGCCAGGGCTTTGTCAAGCCACAGCTTACAAACCTCTAAAGATGGAGATTCCACCACCTCCCTAGGTAACCCATTCCAGTGCTTCACCATCCTAGTGAAAACCTTTTTCCTAATATCCAACCTAGACCTCCCTCACTGCAACTTGAGACCATTGCTCCTTGTTCTGTCATATACTACCATTGAGAACTACCTAGCTCCATCCTCTCTGGAACCCACTTTCAGGTAGTTAAACGCTGCTATCAAATCCCCTCTCATTCTTCTCTTCTGCAGACTAAATAAGCCTAGTTCCCTCAGCATCTCCTCATAAGTCTTGTGCTTCAGCCCCCTAATCATTTTTGTTGCCCTCCACTGGACTCTCTCCAACTTGTCCACATCCTTTCTGTAGTGGGGGGAACCAAAACTGGACACAGTACTCCAAATGCGGCCTCACCAATGCTGAATAGAGGGGAATAATCACTTCCCGTGATCTGCTGGCAATGCTCCTACTAATGCAGCCCAATATGCCGTTAGCCTTCTTGCCAACCAGGGCACACTGCTGACTCATATCCAGCTTCTTATCCAGTGTAACCCCCAGATCCTTTTCTGCAGAACTGCTGCCTGGCCTGTCAGTTCCCAGTCTGTAGCTGTGCATGGGATTCTTCTGTCCTAATTGGAGGACTCTGCACTTGTCCTTGTTGAACCTCATCAGATTTCTTTTGGCCCAATCCTCCAATGTGTTTACGTCACTCTGTATCCTATCCCTACTTTCCAGGGTATCTACAACTCCCTTTAGGTTCGTGTCACCTGCAAACTTGCTGAGGGTGCAATCTACCCCATCCTTCAGATCATTAATGAAGATGTTGAACAAAACCAGCCCCAGGACCGACCCCTGGGGCACTCCGCTTGTGACCGGCTGCCAGCTAAACATGGAGTCATTGATCACTATCTGTTGAGCCCAATGATCTAGCCAGCTCTCTAGCCATTTTATAGTCCATTCCTCCAACCCATACTTCTTAAACTTGCTGATAAGAATACTGTGGGAGACTGTATCAAAAGCTTTGCTAAAGTCAAGGTATATCACGTCCACCGCTTTCCCCACATCCACAGAGCCAGTCACCTCTTTGTAGAAGGCAATCAGGGCACACATACTGCCTCCGGGTATCAAGCAGACATGAGCTGTGTCACTGCAAATTGTGGCTGAAAAGTTTTGCATGTTTACACCAGAGGTTTGCACTCCTGCAGTTACTCCACCGGTGGCTGAAATCTCCAGATATCAAGACCTTAGCTTCCATTTTCCAGCCTCTTACGCTAGCTATCAAATAATATCTGGCATTGATAGATCACCTGTCCTTCATCCTGCTCCAACAGCATTGGACAAGAATCCTCACTGACCACTAAAATACGCCAGATGTTTAAGAACATACCTCAGCACCAACTGAGCATTTAGGGCAGGAAGTGAAGAACAAGGCATTGAACAGAACCAGCAAGGCACAGCTGCACTAAACAGCTGCCTCCAAGAAGCAAATCCTTAGCGCCAATAATAAATACAGACCAGAAGTGAGCAAAGACAGGGTCAAAATGAACACAATGATCTTTCAACTCACAGGATGCTGATTTGACACTCTGCACTCCAGACTGGTTATATCTGGGGCTTCAAGGGCTCTCCCTCCAAACTGGTGGAGATGAAGAGGTGAAGGGAAGTTGGTAGCTTCCTACTGATTTTTCTCATTTACAGAAGTGCTGTCTTGAATCCTACGGTACCTCCCCCATTAGGCCATTCTTGCAAATGAAGTAATTTGCACTAAACAAAGAGCGTCTGTGACTGCTTCATCTACTTTTTTGTTTTATTTCACCAGTGATTAACTACCCCTTTGCTGAGTGAGAGATTTCCCCCTCCATTTGCAGAGGAGTGCGCGCTATGTGAGATATAGATCTAAGACGTTTGCTCCATTTCTTCTGAACTCACGCATCCTATCTTATATCCTCCAGGCTCAAAGCTTGAGCACAAAGCAAATGCGTGTTTATTGCACAGCAGCATTTGCTGCCTTCAGTTTCAGAACATCTACTTAAGGGAGAAGGGCAAAGCAATAATTTTACTTATGTCAAATTGCATAGGCTGTCCAGATGGAGGCAGTGTGGTGGAGTGGTCAGAGAAAGGGAGCTGCCAAGTGTCCGTAGCTGACCAGGGAGTAACATATGAACATAAGAATGGCCACACAGGGTCAGACCAATGGTCCATCCATCCCAGTATCCTGTCTTCTGACAGTGGCCAATGCCAGCTGCTTCAGAGGGAATGACAGATTAGGCAATCATCGGGTGATCCATCCCCTGTCATCCACTCCCAGTTTCTGGGGACACCCAGAGCATGGGTTTGCATCTCTGACCATCCTGGCTAAGAGCCATTGATGGACCTATCCTCCAGGAACTTCTCATTCTTTTTTTGAACCCAGTTATAGTCTTGGCCTTCACAACATCCTTTGGCAAAAAGTTCACAGGTTGACTGTGCATTGTATGAAGAAATACTTCCTTTTGTTTGTTTTAAACCTGATATCTATTAATTTCATTGGGCGAGCCTTGGGGCTTGTGTTATGTGAAGGAGTAAATAACACGTCCGTATTCACTTTCTCCACACCATTCATGATTGTATAGCTCTCTATCATACCCCCCTTAGTCAACTCTTTTCCAAACTGAAAAGTCCCAATCTTTTTAATCTCTCAGATGGAAGCTGTTCCATACCCTACATTATTTTTGTTGCCCTTCTCTGTACCTTTTCCAATTCTAATATATCTTTTTTGAGATGGGGTGACCAGAATTGCACACAGCATTCAAGGTGTGACATACATGGATTTAAATGGTGGCATTATGATATTTTCTGTCTTATTATCGATCCCTTTCTTAATGGTTCCTAACATTGTTAGCTTTTTTGACTGCTGCTGCACATTGAGCAGATGTTTTCAGAGAACTATACACAGTGACTTCAAGATTTTTTTCTTGAGTGGTAACAGCTAATCCCATCATTTTGTATGTCTAGTTGGGATTATACTTTCCAATGTGCATTACTTTGCATTTATCAGCAGTGAATTTCATCTGCCATTTTGTGACCAGTCACTCAGTTTTGTGACGTCCTTTGTAACTGTTTCCAGTCTGTTTTGGACTAATATTGTATCGTCTGAAATTTTGCAATTTCTCTTTGTCCCTTTTTCCAGGTCATTTATAAATATGTTGAACAGCACTTGTCCCAGTAGAGACCGCTGTTGGACACCATTTACCTATATCGTAATGCCACTTGACCATTTATTCCTACCCTCTGTTTCCTGTCTTTTAACCAGTTATTGATCCATTGGAGGATCTTCCCCCTTATCCCATGACAGCTTATTTTGCTTAAGAGCCTTTGGTGAGGGACCTTGTCAAAGGCTTTCTGAAAGTCCATGTACACTATTATCCATTGGATCACGTAGGCCCTGTCTACATTTACCTTTGGGATTCGGTGGCAGTCGACGGGAGATATGCAAGTGACATAAATCACTTGCGTATCTCCTGTCGACTTCGCGGCATCTCCTCTGCGCACTGTCCACCCTGCGCTGTGCCAAAGGGAACAGCGTTCCCTTCGATGCAGCGCTACGCCACTTACCAGGGTGGTTTTCCTGTGTCGCTTGCTGGATCGACTGAGTGGGTCTACACAGACTGCTCAATTGATCCAGAGCAATTGATCTGTTGGCAGCAAATTTGCCGCCCTAGATTGGTGAGGCATAATTTCCCTTTACAAAAGCTGTGTTGACTCTTCCCCCAGCAAATGATGTTCATCTGTGTGTCTGATAATTCTGTTCTTTAACTACAGTTTCAACCAATTTGTCTGGTACTGAAGTTAGGCTTATTGGCCTGTAATTGCCAGGATCGCATCTGGAGCCTTTTTAAAAAGTGGTGTCACATTAGCTATCCCCCAGTCATCTGCTACAGAAGCTGATTTAAGTGCTAGGTTATACATCACACTTAGAATCCAGGATAGTCCAGTCCAGAAGCAATGCACCATTATTTAGATTGCCAGCTCTTTGGGACAGGGATTGCCTTTTTGTCCCATGTTTGTACAGCACCTAACCCAACAGGCTTCTGGTTTGTAACTGGGGCTGTTGATCACTATTGCAATAGACGGAATTAATAACGATGGTTGCAATGGTGGAAATTATCAGGGAAAACGTTCCACTGTAGACAAGAGCAGGTAGTATAAGGTTTGCACCATAAGCCTTCCCATGAAATCACAGAAACTGGAAATGATGTATTTGGTCTGATCTAGCCACACGTTTGCTCTTGCAGCCAGCCATGTTATTCCAAACATCATATTTTCTATTGTTTTGTCCAGTGTAGCTATAGGTCTCAAGCAATGACATTTCCAGCATGTCCATTGGGATGCTATTCCACCGTCTGTTAGATCTAGTTCAATTTCACCCCATCACTCATAATTATACCCCTAAGCAAATCATTCCCCCTCCTTGATGTAGTCGACCTTGGCAATTCTGCATCTTAAGCCCTTGCCTACAGCAGCGTTTCTTGGGCTCACAACTCATCTGTAGACCTCGATAGCCTACTGCAACCTAGTAAATAGTTTTAGTGCAAAAAACATCTGGCTTACTAAATATTTCTTACCCACGACATATAATATACACACATTAATATAATAAGTATGTAGCTGTGCCGCTGTAGTGTAGACATGCTCTCCGTGTGTTAACCCTGGTATCTTCATCAGATTCCCACTCGGACACTTATATTCTGCGTACTTCTTCCATTGGATGCAATATTTTCCTTCACTTCCTGTCCTGAAATTGTGTATGATGTTGCTCTGTGCTGTTAAGCAGCTTGCATGATTCATCCCAGAGGAGGCTGATTTTCCAAGGCAGATGGTTTAAAGCCAGGAGGCCTGTGAATATGCCATTTGCGAATCGCCTTGTAAAGCGCAGCAGGCTTCTTTGGGACGAAACTTGTTAGAGAAGCGCTGTTAATAACAGGGCGCTTGGGTGCTGTTTTTGTTTCTAAATCCTGATTCCCCCCTCCCCCATGGGGAACATTTTCTGTTCTGGGGGTTTTTTCTTTCTTTTTTTAAGTTTCAGTAAATTCCTTGCGAGAAAATTGGAAAAGTCCATAACTGGCTGTGGGGTTTTTTGTTTCTTTTTTTCTAAAGGGAACCAGAATGTTTCCCTGGCCATTACATAATGGGGAAAACCACAGGCATTTGGAAAGTAGCTTCCCTTCCCGCCAGGGAGAGCCGGATTTTTCCATCCCTTTCTGGATCCCTGCCCCCTTCTTCGCCCCAGCCCCTCCCGCTTCCACCGCCCCCTGCAGCCTTCCCGCCTCTCTCCATGCCCCCCCCCATCCAGCCAGCGGCCCCGCCCCCACTCATTCACACAGAGGCCCTCCCCCCACATCCAGCCAGCGCCCCCCCACACACACGATGCAGCCAGCGACCCCTCCCCCCACACCCCGCCAGCGGGCCCGCCCCCACTCATTCACCCAGCGGCCCTCCCCCCACATTCTTCCCCTCGGGCCCCGCCCCCTCGATGAGCCACCCATTCATCACTTCCTCTTCGGCCCCGCCCGCCGGCGCGTGGCGGGGGGGGGGCCGCCCCGCCCCGCCCCCCTCACGTCACCTCTCCGTATATAAGGACGGGCGCCCGCCCCGGCGCCGTCATCACAGCCGCCGCCTTCAGCGATTGTTCCTGCCAGAGCCGCGGGAAGGACGCCGCCGCCGCCCGCCGCCATGTTGACGACGCTGAAGCGGAACGCCGCCGTGCCCGTGATCGGCCTCAACCTCTACTGCGGGGGCGGCCAGGCCCTGGCTCCCGCCGCGCCGAACGGCGGGGGCGCCCCTCCCCCCGCCGCCAGCGCGCGGGCCGCCGGCCCGGCTTCGGCCGAGAGCGTCCGGCCGGCCGCGCTGATTGGCCCGGACCCGTGGGGTGCCAACGGCCCTTCTGAGGGGGCGCGGCCGCTGATTGGCTCCCCGCCGGGGCTGGTTGGCGGGGGGGGCCGGCCGGCCTCGTTGTGGCTGCCGGAAGAGGAGCTGGACGGTTACGACCCGGACGGCGAGAGGATGGGCCCGGCCGCCGCCGGCTCGTTGCCCAGCACCCCGCCCGCGGAGGAGGGGGAGGGCCCCGCCGGCGACGACGGCCTGTACCAGGACTCGCTGGAGCTCATCAGCCGCTACCTGCGCCAGGCCGCCGAGCCCGGCGGCAAGAAGCTCCTGAAGGGGCTGTTGGGCGGGCCCCGCCGGCCGGGGGGGGCGGGCCCGGCCGCCATGGAGAAGGCGCTCGAGACGCTGCAGCGGGTGGGCGACGGCGTCATGCAGAAGCACCAGATCGCCTTCCAAGGTGAGGGGGGGAGGGGTCGGTCTTCGCGGGGGGAGGGGAGGCTGAGGGGGTGCCACGCCTGGAAGAGCTGCTGCCCGGGGGGGGCACGCACGTGCAGGGAGGAGAGGGGGGGACCCCCTCGTGTTGGGGGGCAGCGTTTGGGGAGAGGCGCGTGGCGTGGGAGAGGTCCCGGGGGGGGTGGTTGCCACCTGCAGCTCGTGCACCCCTGGGTCCGCGGGGGGGGTCCGCGGAAGGGGGGGGGCCGTTGCCATAGAACCGGGGTTTCCCACCTGGGGTTCCCCGGACCAAGGGCACCTCGCTTTGAGAGAGCCGCAAATGGGGGGGGGGTCTGAAAGCCCCTGGTCGGGGGCAGGGGGAAGCCCTGGGCTCTCCTCTGGGAAGGGCAGCGGAATGTGAAACCAGCCGGGCTGCCCCGTAGAGGGCATCATTTAAAAAGCAGCCGGAGCAGAGTAACCTCGGTTTCTTCAAAACCGAAACCGAGTTTTGTTTATCGGGAGGGTGGGGAAAACCCGCCAGTGACTTCTGCAAAACCCGCCTGCTGCTTACAGCTCTGGTCAATATGTGACCGAGATGCAAATAGGTTGTAAATCTTGTCCAAAGGTTAGCCAGGTTGTGCATGGGATGCCTTCATTTCCTAGGCGGCAGTAGAGCAGAAGCGCTAGCGAGAATTTATCCTGGATCTCCTTTATTACACTTGCGTTAGCATCTTACAGCGGCTTTGCACGCAGTATTTAAGGCTGCACAGTAGTCTTACTCTGCAGTTTCTGGTTATCTCTGAAGGTCACGTTTTCTTCAGTTCTAGCCTCGTGTCTCAAAACACGAGTTTGTTCAAATGCTAGTTTATAAACACTTTAATGAAACTTGTGTAAGTCCCATGTTACTGTAGGTACCATAATAAGACCTCTAAATGCCTACTTTTGAACCATGCTAGTCATAAATACAAGACCATTGTTACTCTGTTGCCAAATGCAGAATAGGTGAAAGTGACTTGGTTAAAGAGGAAATATAATTAATTTCTCTTGTTTTGAAAAGAAACAGTCAAATAACTTTAATGAGTCTGAACTATTTGAGATAACATAAACTTTCTCCAGGGTTATATTTGATGTAGATCAAAGAAGGTAAGGGTTGGGTTTAGTTTAGTTTGATTTAGTTCCGTGGGAATGAAATACATTAGCCTTTGCCGATGGCATTCAGTCACCTGAATAAAGTACCTCTTTCATGAGTGTCTGTTGCTTGGATAAATAGTATTTTTGGATAACTAATCTTTCAACTCCTAGCCCTGAATAGGGAACCAATCTTGGAGAAGATTTCTGTAAACTTGAAGCTAATTTCTTGTAGTTTGAATGTCTGTGTACTAATTAAAGGGCATGTGTGGTCAGAATGATTTCCTTTTAGTAATTAAAATAACATAACTAATAAAGGAGTGACAGTTTCATAATAAGCGTTTTAACTCTCCTAGCCTGTTTAAGGAGAGTCCAAAAGACAGGCTGAAAAGAAACTTTTGTTGCTCTTTGCTCAGTCCAAATCCGTGGCTTTCAACTTTCCAGAGTACTGAAGCCCACCCTGCTGCCCAAGGCTGAAGCATGTAACTTAGCTTTGCAGGGCCCTCCGTGGCATGGTTGCCATCCCCAGTGCCAGACTTGCTCTTGTGACCCCCTCCCCAGGTTCAGAAACCTCTCAACATGTCTAGATCAGTATCCGTGAAGACTTGTGTATCCCTGTTTGAGAACCACTGTTCTAAATGCAGTGAGGATCCTGTGACTTGGGTAATGCAGAGATTTTTTCCAAATCTTAACTGCAGTGTCACATTATTTTTATTTAGGTCCCCTTCTCAAATTTATTAAACTACAATAGTTCATGCTAATATAATCGTGTGCTAAATTTCCAGACTTAATGAATGCATGCAGGGAAATAATGGTTGCCCCACCCTCCCCTTACTCCAGTTGGGAGAAAGGATATACAATTCTTGTCTGGCCTTTTAAGGCAGATATTTCTACTGGTGTTGGAGGGAGGGAGGAAGGAAGGAGTGCTAGTGTTTGAATTGGCTCTTGTGTAGTCTTTGCAGTCACTTAGTGCTGTGAAATGAGTTACTTTTGTAGCCTTAGTAGATGTTTCTTCTAATCTTTTACTTCAGGGATGCTTCGGAAGTTAGACATCAAGAATGAAGAGGATCTGAAGTCAGTGTCTGCAGTTGCAACACACGTTTTCAGTGATGGAATAACAAACTGGGGTAGAATTGTGACACTCATCTCTTTTGGTGCCTTTGTTGCAAAACACCTGAGGAGCATAAACCAGGAGAACTGCATCAACTCATTAGCAGGGATCATCACAGATGTACTTGTCACAGACAAACGAGAGTGGCTAGTTAACCAAAGAGGCTGGGTAAGTGAGATTGCAGGGATAGAATGTGGCTAATGAAGTTGTCCACTGGTCTAGTAATTTCCTGTTTCTCATTCTGTGGTTGGCACTCGGTGGCACCTAAGCTAGTGGATGCCTAAGGTATACATGGTGGGTTACCAATCCCATTAAACTACTGGCTGGAGCATTGCAGGCAGATTATGGATCACTTAATTGGTGTAATAAATATACATCGTGCTTTGATGTTACTCGGCACTTAGAGCACTTCTATCCATATCTGAAATCACTGTGGACATTATACCCAAACTAAAGATTAAAAAACAGAAGGTGTAAAGGTGAATTGACTTGCTCTGTCATGCCATGAGCATTCTGCAATTAGATCCTGATTCTACTCAACCCACTAGATGACAACTTCCCTTAATCAGGTAGAATGTTCCAAAATGCTTCTGAATTTGCCAGTTTGTCATACATGTTTAGTACCTAGTTGGTGTGCAGAGGATGCTACTGTTATGAGAACACTGTACTTCATAAAGGCAAACAGTGTTGTGAACTCCCCTGTGAGGAAAACTGGCTGTTAGAAATTAATTATTCAATTCTGTCTTCCAGGAGGGATTTGTTGAATTCTTCCATGTAGAGGATCTAGAAGGTAGCATCAGGAATGTTCTGATGGCTTTCGCAGGTTTTGCTGGACTGGGAGCAAGCTTGGCCTATATGATGCGATGAGCCATGGAGTGATATAAATGGCAGGTGGACTAGATCTCCTTTGCATCTGGAGCTTGTCAGCTGCACACTTCCTGCTGTGAAAGAGTGCCTATGATGCTGTACTTCAAGTGAACATAGAGAAGAACATCTGGGAATCCCATTGAGTGATTTTTTTAACCCCCTCTCCCCCCAAAAGGGTAGTGTGGTGCAGTCAGACTGTGGGAATCAACAAGAGGATTTTTTCCTAAAGAGAACAGAAAATGAAGTAGTACTCTCCTTCCTTGAAGAGCCTTGTGAAAAGATGCTAAAAGTACTATTTCCAAGTGAAGCCTTATCACTTAATGGGAGCAGATCCTGTTCAGCAAGTCAACAAAAGCACCAGCGCTTCTTGCTCTGGACTACCTAGAGGCTTTTATTAGGTTTGGTATGATGGCTGTCTGTAATATGAAACTCGTTTCATTTCCTTAGCACAGAGTTGTAATTATAGCTCACTGGAAATGTGGACTAGGGTCCCGTGGACCCATTGAGCCACCTAAATTTGTGGCTTGTCTTGAATTAGAAGTCAGTAAGGTATATTCTGGGTGTAATCACCTACTGCTCTCAGATGTACCAGTTATGAGTGGAACCTTTGCTGAAATATGCCTACATTCCATCAGCATTACAAAAGGGGTACAGTCATTTTGAAGGCTGACTTCCTTGCTGTAGCTAGTCAACTACTGCAGCCTGTTAAAGAGATCCTTAGGCCATTATATGCCCCCTGTGTTACACTGCAGTGACACCCTAGAACACACGCAGCTATAAAGATAGTGCAGTTGTAAGTATGTGTAAACTTGGGGTGGGGGGAGGAGGCTGTACAGAACTTTGTAAATGTCAACTGTAAAATATGTACATTGTTTAGAGATTATCTGTTTGAGAAAAATGGCTTGAGTGAGTCCAAATCACTTTATTGAAATATTATACTTCAGCCCATCGCACACAGCATTTTTTGGTTTTTTACCCATCTTCCTCATGTACTGCTAGGCTTCTCTGGTGGAGATCAGCAGCTTGACAAATTACTATGTTCCCCCTGACTTGCTGGCAACAGTGCAAGGTTTTTTATTACTTTGTTTTAATCTTTGGGTTATTCCTGACTCCTCTTTAATGAGTGGGTGTTCTGGAAGCCACTATTGGCTATTTCATGGTCACATTTTATTTTGACCTATATTTTTAAGTTAATATGTGAATGTAACCACATTCTCTCAAACTAAATAAAATGACGAAATCGGATGGAAGCTGCAGTTAGTACCATGAATACATTAATTTGACATACTCAATTCAATCCTTAATAGCTATTTCTAACTCTGGACAGGCTTGCAGGGGGTAATCTGGTATAAGTTTTGAACGAATGAGCTAGTTGATTTCCTCTTTATAGGCAAAATAACTTAACATCTATTTTCCTGCAAACCAAATTTAATGTCAATCTTCACTACTTTTCAACCCTAATTCAGTCTGTCCAAGATTTAAGTGGAGGTTAATGTAAAACAAAGCCTAGAGTTTAAATATGGTGCTATTGTCAGGCCTGCTTGTTTACACAGTAAATGAGCATCCTCCTCTTGTGAACAAACATTTTATTGCCTTCTGTACCATTAAAACTTGCTGTTTTCTCTGCTTGGAAGTTGAGGCAACAGCACCACAAAGTGTTCTCTGACTAAGTGTCTTCTGTGACTGAACTGACCTTTTTCCTGATGTGCATGTCAGTTCCAGCCTGCTGCTACAGCTGTAGGGTTAAGTCTTCGTTTGGGCATGTAGAGTATGTTCATCCTACAAAGTCATCCCTGGTGTAGGGCTTGCTCTCAGAGCCCTTGCACAAGGCTTAAGAGAGTCCTCCTACCATTTTGGTGCCATTTTGCCTTGTGTCCAGCTGCTGTGTCAAGTTACACAGCTGACAAAGCATTAGTTTTTCTATTACTCCTCCATGTAAGTGATGGCTGTTGCTGTCTAGTGGTAGTGTCTAACTGAATGAGATGGTGTCAAGATGGATCCCTGGCCATTCTAGCTGTAGCATGACGGTTTTGAGAACCCTTGCTCTACATAATCATGTTCACTTGAGCACAAATTGTGTGTATGGATGAACTGGTTTCCTTAGTAACACTTTTTAAATCTCAATAACTTCTGCATATCACAGCTCACAGTTGCATGCAAGAGTTCAGCTTGACATCAAACAGGGTTACAGAAATAGTGCTAACAGCTGAAATCAGGCTAAACCTAGCTCAACCACAAAGGGAGAGGCTAATTAAACAGTTGCACTAGCACTTCATAAATGGCCTTTAATCTTCTGAGTTTTTGTTTTTAAGCTGGAAGGAGGTTAGTCTCTTCAGCATAGGACCTACAACAGAAATACTTGTCTACCCCCTCCAAAAAAAAAAGTGCAACAGTCTTATAGGCATAGCTTTTCAAGGGTCTATTAGATTCCACCAATTTTGCAAGTGTACTTCACTGAAGCCTGTTCCCTACTCAAATAAACCATGTGACTATGTTCACTATATCTGTATTTAAACCACCCATCCTCTTTATAACCTAGTCTGCATTTGCTATTAATTACAGCTACTCTGTAAACCTGTCGTCTTTCCTAAAGCAAGACCACATCGAGTGATACTAAAGTATGTTTCCACATGCATCTTGCTACAGAAGCAATGCATTTAATTATATTAACATTACCTGAATGGCACTTCCCGGAGCATGGGCTTTAGTGTCTGTATAATGAGTTAAGTGGGGGCTGTGTACCAAAGAATCATGCTGGCTCACCCTCCCAAAAGAGCTTTAGGGCTGCCTCTGTATACTGGTGGTGGTTTGTTTATGGGTGGGGGACGGGGGAGGCAGAGGTTCTATTTCTTGGCATGCTGGCAAATAGCTGTCTCAGGCCTGTCTGAAAGGACAAAAGCTAGGTTTCGTGTTGTAGGATGGAATGGGTGTGATCTTAACTCATGGGGTCTTTGCCATGCTGCTTCTCTGCATTCAGCTCTTGCTGGGGAGGAGAGCGGTGGCAGAATTCATGGCAGCATTGTTAAAAATGAAACCTTGTCATGCTAAAACTAAGATCCTACTAGAAAATGCTTGGTGTTATTAGATCGGGTGCTGCCCTTCTCCCCACCCCCACTTTGAATGAATAGACAGTCTCAACTTCTATTGAACAATGGAGCAGATGGCCACCTTCTCCAGCAGCTGCTAGTCACTTTGGCCCAGATCCTCAAAGGTAGTTACGTTCCTAACTTGCATTGAAATCAATGCAAGGGAGGGTCCTCAATAGCAGTGGGAGTCTGCCACTGGATGAAAGTTGGCAGTTTTAGTATGTGGTGGTGAGCAGGTGTAGAAGTGTTTAGCTGTCTGTCATTTAAGCTATTTTAGGAATGCTCTCTGCAACCTCTCCCCTTGTCCAGTGGCTTCATGCAAAGGTAGGGCTTTGCTATGGAAATATGCAAATACAGAATTTGTTGTGTGGTTTCCCCTTCACCAGCGGGCTGCTCTGGCTCTAGGTAGTGTAGATAGTGGGTGTAAAGTGCGTCAAAGCTGTTGTGCTTCCTGGTAACAGTGGATGCTGTGGAGGCTCTCTATTCAATACCGACTAGCTTGGCTTCAGTAAAAAGGGTGGAAACTTCCTTTCCCTTTTTAAATAAGGGCTTTCAGAGAGCAGAAAAAGTGCCAGTAATCAAAATCCAGACTTTTTTCCCCTCTGAAGCAGTAAATAAAGATTCATATTCTAAACAAGGACTCCCTCCCTCGGTTTCCTCCAGGGTTTGCACAAAGTCACTGCCTTCCTTTGTGACAAGTATCCAGAAGTGCCTGAAACCAGCTCAATGGATTAGATAAGAGACCCTCATTGCCCTGTTAGCTATTAAGTTATCACAGTCATAAGACACGGGAGTGTCCATCAGACCCCAGGCTGAAGACATTCAACAGTAACATTGGTGTGGTGGTACCTAGAGGCTTCACTGAGGGTCCCTATGGTTCTAGAGGGACCTATCTAGTGCACATTACAGAGTGGCTGATTGCTGTTACAGCATGGTTTCTTGTATATTTCATTTTAAAGGAAGGTGGGGGTTTGCTTATACAATATATCCTACTATGAAATGTAGTTCCTGGTGAAAAGACAACATATGAATGCCTACTCTATCTCGAATATGTCCATCATCCACTACTCTTTCTCTCTTTTTAATAAAGATTCCCCTGGACTATTTTAATCCCTTACTTCCTCACCAATGGATGGCGGTTGTGGCCCACCAGCCAATCTCAGCTCAATTTCTTTAATTGGAAATTACGGTTCAGGTTTTCAGTTCTGGCTTTGGGCTTTAGACATCAGCATAGTGAGCCCCACCCCCAGGAAGCTTTGCAACTCAGTAAAAAAACTTGGCTATTGAATATATTCTCTGGATGCTAATAACAGAATTAGAAGTGATTACAGTGGCCTCAAACTGCTGCTGAAATGGCAGCCTGGCACTTTGGGGATAGTTCAAAACTCACCTTTTCTTCAGTCCTTCACTCTTCTTTTCCTTCTGTACCCCTTTGACATTTCTCTGCATTTACACCATCAGCAGAGGGATTTTCTGCGCACCCCAGAGATCTGGTACGTGGATGAGATACCAAAAAGGTCCACCGGTGACATGGCTTTGGACTTTTTAAAATCATGACATTCTGCTTACTGTCTTGCTTCTGCCACATAAAGGCTGATGGTTGTTGCTCATGCATAAATGCTTCATGCCCTTTGGAGGGCTAGGAGGGAAGGAGAGTGTTGCTTTGTACCTTTACAAAGTATTAATTTCTGTCACAAATGGTTGTGAGGCTATTGGGCCCAGACCCTGAAAGGTATTTCGGTGGAAGTTAGGCGTCTGAATGCTTTTTGAGGATCAGGGCCTGGGCTACAAACCTCAGGTCAGGATTTAAGTGGGGAAAGGTGCAAGATGGTAATCAGAAGTGATGGTTAAAGGTCAAGTTCTTGCCACCTGCTATGCCTAGAAACATACTTTATTACACTGCCACCATAGCAACCCTAACGTTCACAGTGTTAATTTAGTGCCCCGCTGAGCTTTAATGTTCTCATCGGGCCCTTTGTCTCACTGATTTGGGACGAAATATTGCGAGTTCTCAAGCTAACGAATGTACCATTCAAGCTCCCAATTATAATGCTCAGGGCATGATGTAATAGTTTCCATAGTGACAGACAGACGCCATAAACACAGGACTGCACTGGGCAACTGTCTTTGCCAGCTATTCTCCCTTGCTCCCACCTAGACTCCCAGAGTTTGGCTCCCCCTATAAAAGTTACACTGTACCAAAGTATAACGCACTGAATTCTCAGCATGGTGGTTTTTTGCATTCTTGCTAAAGAGCTTACTTCATATTGTGGTATGAGGCTAGGCCCATTTCCTTGAATGGCTGCATGCGAAAGATGTTTTTCTGAAATGCTGCAAACAGCAATGTTCAAGTCACGCCTGACATTTTTGGGGGTTGCAGTGCAACAGCCTTGTACAAATCTCTCTCGGCATGCATGTTTCCGCAGGTAGCGGGACAGAGACATGACAAAAATAAGAGAGCTGAGAACTTTAATAGAAATTAGAGATGGAAGCAACCTCTTATGTAATCTAATCCAGCGTTTCCAAAACCCCACCACCACCATCTTCCAAGATTCTTTCCAGAGTCTGTTCAGTTTTAAATGCCCCAAACAATGTCTTCCATCGTTTCTCTTGGGCGGCTAGTCCAAGTACTTGTAGATAGTTATATTCAACTTCTCTGTTAGGCTCAACCTAGTTAAATTGCTCTCATCCATCACTATAATATCTGAATGTCTCCTAACCACTCTGTCAGATAAGGAAACGTTATCCCCATTTTAGACATAGAAGACAAGGCACAGAGATGGAGTGACTTGCAGATCACAAACGGGTAGCAGAACCAGCTCTGCTGAATCTCAGTGCATTGCCTTAACCACCTTCTCCAAAGTGCTCCAGCAAGCTATACCTACTTAGTTTGAGTCTTTCCTTAGATGAAAACTCATCAGTGATGAACTCACATCAGTTTTCTTCTCGAACATGGTCATCAAAGGAACGGTACTTTATAGAAGTGCTTGCTGTCCATCCTTCTACTCTGAGCTGTATCTATTTTAGATGCTTATCACATGACTGGTATTTGAGCAATTAAAAATGTTTGAAGTATTTATTCTCATCCCTGTGAGGCAGGGCAGGGCTGTGATCCCTGTTTACAGATCTTTAGCACTATCTGAGCAGCTAAAGACATGAGCCAAGCCACCACAACAGGTGGCCGCGTGCAATGTTCTCACTTCACATCTTGGTCTCAACGCCCATGGATTGGCATCTGTTTTTCAGGTCCCTTTGCCTTTTGCTTTTGCCAGCCCGCCGGCTCCAGGCTGGACATTCTGTTCCCCTTTCAAAGCTGCCATTTGTGAAGCAGGTTCTTAGAAAGCCGCTTTCCTCTGTTCCCTTGCCAGTGAGCAGATGCCAGTGCCCCAGAAATCCCCGGCATGCTGGCCAGCAGCCCTGCTTCCTTGGAAGTCTCAGTAGAAAGAGGAAGGGTTGGACAAGGCATGAAAGCTGCCACAACACTTAACAGGGTTCAGGCGAACCCGCCGTTATGGATGCTCTTCAGCACCAGCAAAGGGCTTTGCAGCTAAGCACAGTCCCATGGACAAAGCTGACTGATGCTTGCCTTTGGGCGGGAGGCGCTCTCAGGGCTGGCCTACGCTGCAGAGTTTTGTCGACGCAAGTCAGCGTTTGACGACAAACCAGCAGCGGTGTGCACGCCGCAGCGCTCCCCCCCGCCACCAAAACTCCCCTGCTTTGGCAGCAAAAGCAAACCGCCTCAACAAGAGACGTGGAGCTTTCTGTGGCAAAGTCAGAGCGACACAGTGTCCGTGTAGACGCGGTGTGCCGTAACTGGGTTCCAGGAGCTGTCCCACCATGCCCACCCGGCCAGCTCTGCTCACTGCTTTGAACTCTGCTGCCCTGCCCTGCATTCCAGCTATCCAGGCAGGTGCCCTTTGCCTGTGAAAGCCCCAGGAAGTTTTGAAATTGCTTAGCGTGGAGAGCTCACACCGCTAGTGCTCAGCTGAGGATGCCAGTTTTGTCCTGGCAGCAAACGCCCTCCTGCCTGGACTACCAGGGAAGAGTGGATCTTTCTCCTGGGCCTGTGGGAGATCGCGGGAGGGAATCAATCCTATTCTCCTATGGCAGGCGTGCAGGCAGGGGGACTGCTGCTGTGGGAGGAGGGTGGAGAGGCTCCAGTGTACAGGTCTCCTGTTGAGCTAGGGTAGAGGGACACCCGCCATCTGTGCTCCCGCTTCTGCCTCTGGATTGGTTGTTTCCAGCTTCCAGTGGTTTAATTGCAGTGGGGGCTGTCCGCCGGCATAACTCGTGTCGACAAAGCTCTGCCATGTAGACAAGGCCGAAGTTACACCGCCTCTTCATTTTCCATTCTGGGAACAAACACTTGAAAACTGCCCATCTGTTAACGCCATTGCTTCCCAATGAGATCAGTGTTTTGGCTCCTAGTGTATTAGGAGACCCCTTGGCCTTGCAGCAACAACAATAAAGGGAACCCTTCCAAGAGGAAGAAATAATCGCCTTGAAATGAGGGGGAGACATTTTGTCCCCCTACAAATTTGCGCTGGTTCAAACGTGCATGGCCCAGCAAGTTCTACTTTGTGTGTGCATGAGCCTGGTTCATGGTTCTCAGGAGTAACGCAGGGGAGTTACCTTGATGCAAAACCGGCTGTTTCATGCCACCGGAGCAGCATAAAGCTGCCTTGAAATGACTGGCAATAGTCCCCCAAGAGTCCACCTGGTGCAGGGGGCCTCCCTAGCTGGCCTACAGCTGCCCCAGCCCTGCTCCCAGTCCCCACGTGTAGGGTGCCTGACCTGAGTGCACGACACTGGCTATTCTCTGCTTCTCGGTAGCCAATTGAACAGAACAGAGTCTGGGTACCTCTGCACAGCAGCTGGGAGGTGCAATTCCCAGTTCAGGTAGACATACACAGGGTAGTGTCTAAAAACAGGAAGGTGGCCCAGGGTAGCCGCCTGAATGCAGCCCCGCCTGGCCCCCACAGTGTGTACTTGGCCGGCGGGCCTCCACTGCTGCCCTTCTTGCTGCAGCTACAGCGTGTTCTTTTAGCCAATAGCTAGAGCCCAGCTCATACATGGTCATCTGCCCGAGTTGGGCATCACGTCCCCGCGGCAGCATAGCTGTACCCACCGTGAGGGAGCCCTCCATGGCACCCAAAGCAGGTAGCGCTGGCTTATCTCTCCACCCCACCCATGCCCCCAGTGCAGAGTCCAAGGCCAAAGAGCCCGGCCCAGGGTGTTCAAGGAAGGAACAAAAAGCAAGCGTGGGAGGCATTCCAACAGGATGAATTCATGCCTGGGTCCCAGCCAGCACTGGAATGTGGATGACTCCCGTTTTCATTTGTTTTTCGGGTCTGATTAGTGCACAGAATGTCCTGGGTTGCTTTTAATCCTGGTTAATTTCCTGCGTCCCTCAGGGAGCAGAGGTGACTTTGAGCATTTCACTCACTGTCACGTTTTGTTTACCAAATAGACATTATTTTACACACAATAGTCCCTTTGAAAACGCCTCAGGACAGCTCCCCGGGGGGTGTAAACTAGTATAGCTCCCTCCAGTTCAACGGCGCTGGGCCAGTTTACACCCGCTGGGCCCCTGGCCCCATTGACCTCTATAGAGCAATGCCCATTTATGCCAGCTGGGGCCCTTGGCCTCCTGGTTCCACATTTAGCTGAAGCGTGATGTGTTCAATCCTGGCCCCATTTTGCAACGGGGAGAGTGCTGGACACATCTGAGCTCCAACCCAAGAGGCTGGCATGGCAGAGGTTGGTTATTTCAGTTGCCTGCCAAGCGGAAATAAAAGAAGTCCCCGATCACCCCACCCCCAGATTCAAAGGCCAGCAGGAACGATTGTGGTCATCTATGGCCCTGAGTTCCACCAGGTCAGGCGTTACCAGCTGCTCATAGACTCATAGGTCAGAAGGGACCAATATGATCATCTAGTCTGACCTCCGCACAAGGCAGGCCACAAAACCCTACCCATACACATTTATAACAACCCCGAACCCATGACTGAGTTATTGAAATCCTCAAAAATGAGATTTGAAGACCTCAAGCTGCAGGGAATCCACCAGCAAGCGACCCATGCCCCATGCTGCAGAGGAAGGCGAAAAACCTCCGTGGCCCCTGCCAATCCGCCCCGGAGGAAAATTCCTTCCCGACCCCAAATATGGCGATCAGCTAAACCCTGAGCACGTGGGCAAGACTCACCAGCCAGCACCCAAAAAAGATTTCTCTGCAGTAACTCAGTTCCCATCCCATCCAGCATTCCCACAGACCATTGAGCAGACTTATCTGCCGATAATCCAAAATCAATTGCTCAAATTGCTGACTGTTTGGCAACCCCCGTGCAATGGGCTAAGAGGTCTCGGCCTGGGCACAAAATCTAGTCAATGGGGCTTCTTGCTCTAGGTCACTCCCACCCGGGCAGGGCTAAGGTACGTTGGCAGGGCCACACATAGGAAGCCTGAATGGCTGCAGCTTTCGCTGTGCCCGCTGTGTACTCTTAAGTCTGCTTTTAAGTCCGCTGTGCCCCTTAAGTCGATGGCAGGAGAGTGTCACTGGCTTGGCAGCTGAGGAAGGATGCATGGATTGGACTAGTTCATGCTAAAGTACACTTTTGGTAGCGATATTATTAAACTTCATGCTTCAGGGTCTAAACTAACCTAATTAAAAGCATCAGGAGGAAACGTAATGTAGGAGGCAGATTATTCCTCATCTTGCACCTTCGTCTGAAGCATCTGGTGCTAGTCAGAGAAGTATCCTGAGCTAGATGGACAATGGGGCTGATCCAGCAATTCCTGGGGGCTTGTGGTTAAGGCACTGGGCTGGAACTCAGGAGTTCTGCATGCTAGTCCTGGCTCTGCCACTGTGGGTAAATCAGCTAATTTCTCTGGGCCTCAGTTCCCAGGTATAAAATGGGGGGGGGTCACAACCCTTCCTGTGTCTGTCTTGCTTATTTAGATTGTAAGCTCTTTGGGGCAGGGACTGCCCCCTCCCTGTGTACGTACAGCACCTTGCGCAACGTGGCCAACTTTAGAGGAAAGTACAGAGGGGACTGATCATCTGCCTTGAGTCTAGCGCCGAGTCAGTTTCACTTTAAGCACACCTGGTACCAGCCCAGCTGAACCTGCTTTCTCTGAATTGATACGCCTCTTGCTAAGAATAAAGTGGAACATTTCAGTTTTACTAAGAAATCTGAAGGAAAAGGCACAGAAACCCGGGGGCTGTGGGCAGAGGCCAAACACGCTCAAGAGATCAGGGCCCGCTTCCTGGAACAGCAATGGACCCGGAGAGATAAAACACCCACTGCAGCTTATCGTTTCCCCATGAGCAGAGCAGTCTGCTGAGCAAAGAGGGGGTGGGCTAGCGACAGCATGGTGCATCAGAGACAAGTGGCTGAGATGAGCTTGCATACAAAGGCTACCTGTGGTTCAGAACAAATCACCCTAGCTGGGGGGGGTGGGGGGAGCTGGCAGGACCTGGCTCATTTCATCCATTGATCTGAAAGCATTTCACAACGCAGGGGAAGTTTTGCTCATCCCCATTTTACATGTGGGGGGAAACTGAGGCACAGAGTGCTGGAAATGACATGCCCAAGATCAGAGGCAGAAACAGCACCCAGGGATCTGAAGCCCAAAGCCCACAGGGGGGAAGGAGGCAGAGGAAGCACAAAGCACATCCAGGAAGCCAGCTGAGCTGAATTATCTCACTGGACTTCCTGCTGTCTCAGGCCGGATTTCCCTCCCTGCAGCTATTTCGAGTTCCAAGCCCTTCCTCCACAGCCCAGCCCCCCCATCTCTGAGAAGGTCATGGGCTCCCTGCAAAGGGAAAGAGGCGCGTTGGCAAATAAACAGCCTGGAGAGGAGATCAAAGAGGAAAAGGGAGCAAGCGGGGTGTGGGACAGCGGGTAAAAGTCAAAGCAGAACCGAGAACAATGCAGCTCTTAAGAGCCAGCTGGGACTGGATCACAGCTGGTGCCACAAGCCTGGCCTGCCATCTGTTCCCAAACAGCAGCTCAGCCCGTCCTGGGAGGCGACAGCTGCCCCTTTTGTCTGCCCCTCTGCGGTGGGCAGCGTGGCCCCCACTCCCCGCAGCCAATTGACAGCAAGTTAATTAGCTCATCCCCGCCTGGTTCCTGCCCAGCTGCAGAGCCCAGGGGCTCCGGGACAAGGAGCTTTGCCCCGGAAATCCGGAGTTTAGCGGCTGGCAAGTGGGGAGAGCCCAGCTTCCCCTCCCTCCCCCACTGAGGCAGGGTGAGGCCTGCTAATCCCCCGTGGGTGCCACATGCTCCCTCTGCATGTGAACTCAGCATCATGGGATGTCCCCCTGCACCGCCTGCACGGGGGCAGAGGCACATGTTCTCCGGCCGCTCGCTGTGCCTCCTGCCCCAGCTGGACAGAGCCCCTCTCCCCCCACAGAATGGGGGCCAGTTAGCACGTGGCGGGTTCTCCCAGCCGGATACCCACAGCGCCGCAGACACACGCACACGCAAAACACAACCTCAAACACACACACACAGCCCCCTTCACACTGCTCCTTCCCGCTCATAAACAACCCACACGGACCCTCTGTATAGCACGCAACTCCCCACACACAGCCCCCATGCCTACACAGCCCCTCTACATCACACCCACCCACACACAGCCCGCATGCCTACACAGCCCTTCTATACCACACACACACAGCCCCCATGCCTACACAACCCCTCTACACCACACACACACAGCCCGCATGCCTACACAACCCCTCTACACCACACAACCCCACACCCACACACAGCCCCTGTGCCTACTCAACCCCTCTACACCACACACACACAGCCCCCATGCCTACACAACCCCTCTACCCCACACAACCCCACACCCACACACAGCCCCTATGCCTACACAACCCCCTCTATATACCACACACAACCCCCCCGCCCCACAAACAGCCTCCATGCCTACACAACCCTCCCCCACACAGCTTCCTCCTGCCAGGGCCCCCACATGGGGGGGAAGGGTACACTTTACTGGGCCCAGAGGCCCTGGGGGCCTGGCCCAGGCTGCCACCCCCATGGGGGCCTATGTTACAAGTTTGTACTGGCCCTGAAAAAATGATGCTTGGGCCCTGCCTGCTACACACAGCACACACACACACAAAATATCTCCTGCCAGTGCAAACACACACACCCCCCCCCCCGCCGGCCAGGCACAGGCTGGAACACCCCACGCCCATTCATAACAACACAGCCTCATCCCAGGTCCATCCTAGCGACTGCTGAGCCATCTGTCACGCTCCCTGACTCCCCCACCGTTGTCCCAGGAGCATCCCAGCCCGAGGCACCCAGCCCGTATGCCCTGTGGCTGTTAAATGCACCCTGCGCCCTGCTATCACCGCAGCATGGCACGAGGGGGATCCTGGCTTGCTTAGCTGCAGTGATCCAAGCTGCACGGCCCTTTGTTTTGAGCTGCTTCTCAGAGCTCCCGCTGCAGCTGCTTTTGCATCTAGGAGCAGTTTCCTGGACACTGCTTGCAGCTGCTAGAGCTGAGGAGTTGGGGGTGTGGGGGCCAGATGATCCATGGGCAGCTGCTGCCCCCCATGCTAGGCCTGGGCACCCCTCAGAAACCCTGGGGTGTTAGCAGCCTCAAGCTGTGCTTCTGCACAGGGCTCGGACCTCCCACATCTTCTGCAAGCAGCTGAGCATGCACAGTTCCGGGAGAGGGCAAAGGGCGTTCCTTATTCCTGCACAGCCAAGAGAAGTGTGTGACAGCGGCTGGCCGGGTTAGGGGAGGGGAAGGGACAGGGCTACAGATTTCCCTTGGGGAAGGAAATGGAGACAGGCCCCTCAAATATTAGACCCAGGAGAGTGCCACAGGGGATGGGAATGGTCACTTAGGCCTCACGTTGGCAGGCTCGGAGGTTCCATTATTATTTATTATTGACATCGAAGTGCTAAGAAGCCCCTATTATGGACCAAGGCCCCATGGCATTAGGCATGGTGCAAACACAGAACCCAGCAACAGCCTGTGCCCCAAAGAGCTTCCAATCTAAGTAGGAGTGTATGCCTATTGCTGTCGGACACGTGGCTCGTGTAGACATACCTTTGCTCAGGTGTCAAAGCCGCGCATGTTAGCCTCCGAATAATTACCCCAGGTTCTGGGCAAGCTTTTCCAGCCCAGGGGCCCAGAGCTAGCTAGCTGGACCCAAGCTTGGCTGTGGGTACCCACGCTGCACTCACCCCCCTGACTGCCGTGGAGACAGACCCTAGGACGGGAGACGGACAGACCGATGGGGAAGCCACAAGGAAGCACTGATCAGCATGAAGGGCTGTGGTCCCTTTAGTCACCGGTTTGAATCCCTGCCCTTTTGGGCCTCTGTGGTAGATACTGTGATATTTCCCATGCAGTTTGCTCTTAGGAGGGGCGGGTTTCATGCAGTTTGAAGCCTTGAGAGCTAAGATCTGATCTCCACAGATCCCAGGGCACCCACCATAGGAATTGAGAGGTGGCCCTCGGGTAGGGGCCAGGGGGTTGGGGAAGTGGAAATCTGCTAGAGCACCCTACAGGGGGCTTGTTTCAATATGAGCCCCAAATTCCCCCCTCCCTGCTAGCTGCTCTCTCTCCTGTAGCACAGGTGCGCCTAGACATTGCTAGTCTCCCATTGCCGTTTAGTCTGGGGGGGAAGGGGGAAAGGCGGTGTGGGGTTAAGGCTCCCACCAAGAGGCCTGGATTCCCAGCCCTGCCGTCTGCGCTCAGGCGCCTCAGTGTCCTTCTGTGCTTGTCAGTTTCACCCTCTGTGAAATGGGGCTAGTGCTTTGGTAAAGGGCTTCGGGATCCCTGGATGGGAAGCTGCCTGGTGCTGAATATAAAGAGCAGGGAAGGTGGCAGTCCCTGCCTCAGCAAGGTCTTGCCAGGACCCTTCCCGCCGTGATTCAAGGGAAAACAGGACCGTTCCCTGAACATTGACACACGGTTGAGGGTTATGACTGGGGTCAGATACTGGGTATCGATGAGACCAGAGGGGCACTTTGGGGCAACTGCTGGGATCAGATGGGTATCTCTGGGTACCACTTGAACAAGATGAATATCTTGGGGGGTATAATGGGGTCCCCTGGAAATATCTGTGGGATCATATGGGTGTCTGGGGGGTGCCGGTGGAGTCAGATGAGCATTTTGGAAGTATCAGTTTGATCAGCCGATTCTCATATGCCCAGGAGTCAATTGCCAGATTCGAAGATGGGACTGAAATTTCTCCTGGGATGAATCACCAGTGCCCTCCCCGGCATTAGAGCTCCCCTTTCAAGGCGTTAAGCTGGGACTATCTGGGGGAGGATACAGGTGGGTTTATGCCACTCGCAGCCAATCCCCTGGCATTGCTGGGTGGCATAGGGGCACTGATATGCTTCCTGGCCTCTTTGGTGTCATGGCAGCGATGGGCAAATCATTGGGCTCTCTGAGCGTTTACCGACGGAGCCCAGTATTTTCCCCGCCGTCTCTAGGGAAGCTGCTTTGTTTTGTGTCTAGTCTCCCCATTAGTCATCCGGCGCCCCGGCTTGCAGGTGGCACATCGAACCCAGCAGGCGTATTTCACCTCAGGGTAGATGGGGGAGGCTGACCTTTCACGAGGTCCATGGTGACTAAGCCAAACTGGATTAGAAACAAGAGTTTCCACAGAACACAAATATTTTGATTGTTACCAGCAATGGGGGCCGGTGAAAGAGCACAGGAAACCACATGATCAGAGGACTTTTTAAGGCCAGAACTGGGCACATTTCGCCCCGTGTGCACACCGCCCTTTGACATCATGTGCACCCAGCGCCTAGTCTCATGGCAGTGCTGAGAGATTTTACTGTGCAAGGTGTTGCATTGACACAGTGTGCGAGACAGGCCCGGCCCTGAAGAGCCTGCAGTCTAAATAAACCAGCTAGAGAAAGGGGGTAGGGGAAACTGAGGCAAAAAAGAGGGCAATGATTCACCCAAGGTCGCTGGAAGAGACGGGCATAGAACTTAGCTGTACAGAACCATCTTTCTAGACAGCCCTTTTATGGCATCTGAGGACTTTAAACCACTCTGTAGACGGGTTGTTAGCCCCATTGTGCAGATGGGGAAACAGATACAACAAGCCGACCGCTTGTCCAAAGCAGTCAGAACGAGCTGAGTGCTAGCCTTATGCTCTAACCACTAGACGCTACTTCCTCCTCAGCTCGGGAGGAATCACATGGTGGGTGTGTGATTCACCTATTTTGGGGCGTCATCCATCCTCCTGGCCAAGCAGCTGGCACCCAGCTGCAGGTCCCTTTCTGGAGCTGTTCCCGTGAGGTCCGTTTGGAGGATGTACTCCACGTACTATGTACGGGCAGCCTGAACGCGAGCTCTGACGGAGCCCCAAGCCGTGCTGCAGCCTGTGTTCTTCAGCGCTTGACCAAGCTTTTCCCCTGGGCAGCTCAGCCAAGGGTCTGCCTCCGTCACCGGGGCTGTGAATGAAACAACACTCGGCTCCATTCGAGCCAGCAAAAGGGGGCTTTGATCCCTGTTGGGCTCAGCAACGCCAGGGCTGTTGACCCCGGAAGATGCCATCACGGTGCTTTGAACTTGGGGGAGTGGTGCAAGCCGCCTGGCGCGACATGGATCACACTATTAGGGGCCTAGATGAGGCGGGCTGGGCTACAGTGTAATGTACATTAACGAGCCGGTCCTAGCGTGTGGTTTAGTGCTCTCAACAGCAGGGCGGAGAGTCTGGAGTCCCTGGATCGATGGACTCAAAGAACTGCAGCTCTTCCAGGACAATACACCACACAACAACCCTTCGCGCTTCCAGAGCCCCTTTCGTCAGTACAGCCCACAGGAGGTCAATATCGTTAGCTCCATTTTAAAGATGGGGAAATGGAGGCACGGAGAGGGCAAAGTCACTCACTCAAGGTTACCCAGCAGCAGGGAATCGAGCCCAGGTCTCGTGCATCCCAGGCCTATGCCCTAGCCACTAGACCCTACTGTCACCGGGGGGACGTGTTCTTTCAAGGTGACCTGTGGGTGAAATCTTAGCAGCTGAAGGCCTGTCCGATCTATGTAAATATTAACGTGCTTTCTTAGGAGCAGAGGTTTGATCTGTTCTCCATGATTTCTGCACTTCCCCTGGCAGGGTGCTAGTTGGCTGCACTCCTCCACCCCAGAGGCGGCTGCATTACACTGGTGCTGTGAATACACAGCTCAAGAAGCACTTTGGGAGCCTTCAAAGTGCTCTTGAAATGTGAGATAAAGAATTTGGCTTTTCTAATGCAGTCAGAGCCGAACCACAGGCTAACAGTGCCGGCTTCCAGATGGCGCCTCACGATTTTTTTACTGGATTTGTTCCAAAGGAGCTAGATGAAACTGGCCTCTGAATCTGAACTAACTTCTACCTTCTTCAAAAGTCAGAGCCAACTTCCAGCCCTGGGGTGAACGTGCTGTGAGTTGTCAGCGTCCCTGGCCTGTCCCCAGCGCCTAATTCCCGTCTCGAGTTTGCTGGGTCTCAGCTGAACGCCCGGCGAGAGTTTGTCTGCATCACAAACCTGCCGCAACATCCAAAGTGAGTGGACGTCCCTTTCCCAGGGTCTCCCGAGGGCTGTTGCAAAGAGGTCGGGGGGAAAAGGCATGGCGTTGAGGTGTTTTGGCGGAGACGTGGAGTGGAGAGAGCAAGCCTGGATTAGCCAGGGGTTCTGGGGGTTGGAAGTGACATGTCTCAGCAGCCCAATGTCAGACTAGGGAACAGCAGGGGAAGCTGCATAGCAGGGCTGGTGTGCATCGAACAAGCTGGGAATAAAGGGGGATTTGCACAGCTGCGTACCCAGCTGTGTCGTCTCTTCCTCAGTGCTGAACAGCATCCCATCGAATGGGCTTGCTGCTCCGTCCCTGGGATTCTGAGATGGGAAGATCTCCAGGGCCCCTTTCCCATCCGATGCTGCAAATCCCAGCTCCGGGGAAGGGGGCGGATGGGAAATCATCCAGGGAACATTGTTGGCAAAGTAATGATGGGAGAGCTTGGAAAACAGCGTGGGTTGGATTGGGGGCAGAGGTTCCCGTAGATCTAGTTTTGTCTCAGCTGGTTCACTGCCCCTTGCCCCCGCCCCTCAATTATCTGAAGCGCCCGTGTCCAAATCGCCAAGGCTGAGCTAATCTGAGATGCCATCCCTGACGTGTTGGGAGATTCCCCCATCTAGCGTCTGCAGATATTGCCAGGGGTTAAGGACAGGCACTTCAATGAGTGCTGACCTTTCATTCCATCTCCCGGGTCAACAGCGAAGACAACGGGCCAGCCGAGTGTGTGCGGTGGATGCACAGGGCTGGGTCAATTCAGAACGCAGTTAGTGGGGGACCAGTTCCGCTCCCTGGGTGTTCCCCTTGTTAGCCAAGGCTGGATCCGGGAGCCAGATCCCTTCTCACTGGAAATAAGGCCCAAGTTTGTCACAGTGGAGGCCAGTAACCATGGGAAGTGATGGGTTTGCCGTGTCTTGATGTCTTCAGATCCAGACTGGAGGCCTCTCTGACGGAGACGCTTTCAACCAAAGACAGCATATCGGGGCCAATTTCACCCAGGAGATGCTCGGTGGATGCTCTGGACTGCGTTATGCAGCAAGTTCAGACTAGATCGTGCATGGTTCTTCCTGGCCCTAAAAATCTGCGAAGAAACGCATTTCTGTTTACCCAGCCAGTCCGTAGCAGAGCTGGGAATAGAACCCAGGAGTCCCGACAGCTCCTTGTCCTCTAACCACGAGACAAAACCGCCACTGAGAGGCAGTCAGCAGCCCGCAGACCCGTGGTGTTTTTAGCTGCTGACCTTCGCGCCGGTTTCACTGCTGTTTGTGTCTGTTACCAGAGCGAGTTAGTGAGTAAATCAGGCGCCGGCACCGATAGAGCTTTGAAGGCCCGGCACCCTCGTGCTTAAGGAATAAGGCTGATGTGCAGCACGGGGGTCAGAGAGGAATGCCTCCTGGTGCCATTGTACTGCGCAGTGCGGGGCATCACTCAGTGGGTCCTGCATCCATCTCTGGTCGCCATTGGAGACAGGATCCTCCATCCTGGTTTGCCAGCTCATGTGTTCCTGTTTGAGATCCCCCCCTCTTTCCTCCCCCTTCTGTTGCTCTGAGCCTACTGCAATTTTAAGCCCCAGTGCTGCCATAGGAGAGCCCCCAGGGGACTGTGGCTTGTACCACTTTGGGCCTGTTTCCCCTTACGTCCTGTGGGCTTGAAGCCCAGACAGCTGGAGAGGGTCTTGCAGCTGTCCGTCCCTGTGCCAACAGCATCCCATGCCTGGAAGGGCAGCTGGAAGGGTGGCATCAAAGAAGCCAGTTCATAAGAGCAAAGCTAGCCCCTGGGTGGTTCTGTCATCCTGGATGCCTGCAGATGTATTTCCCCTGGTGCTTTTTGCTTCTCCGGGGTTTCTATACAGGGGACTGTCCCAGCAGCCGCAAGCAAAGTTAACCATGCGCATCTGGGGAAGGCTTGGGCGTTGCAGGCAGCACATCTCGGCGTTATTAACTTGATAATTTCTTTTCATGAGGCCGTGTGATAGGACAAGGGCTGGGTGTCAGGCCTCTTGCTTCTTTTCCTAGCTCTGTCACTGACCTGTTGTGCAATCCTGGGCAAGTCACCTCTGCTCACTTTGTGCCTCAGTTTCCCTGGCTGCAAAACAAGGGGCACAACCCTGCCTCTTCTTTGCAAAGCACTTTGAGACCGATGGATGGAAGGCTTTGTAGATGTGCTACGGGTGATTTATTAGTAGCTATTATTTATTGCACCTTCCATCCAAAGATGCCAAAGCAAAGTGTAGAAACGGACGGCAAGGAACGCGGTGTTGAAATGAAGCCGCTCTAGGATGGAGCGGAGCAGCTGATACAACGCACCACCACACTGCACAGCGGTCGCTCGCTCAGCGTTGAAATGCAGCCACCTCCAGGGTGGGATGCAGGCAGCTTTCTAACAATTCACAGCAACGCCACACAAAAGTTTTGCAGAGGAAGAGACATGAACCGTGGCCAGCTGAAACCTCAGAGGGGAATTTAAGGAGGCTAAAGGGTAATTATCCAAACTGGAATTTACCCAGGATGTGGAAAATACCGTGGGATTTCTGATGGCTATGAGGATAACATCTTAACTTTATACCTCCTCCAAAAACTGGGGGCACATCTCCCTTCCCCAACCTCTTGTGCAATCATTTGTGTGAGTGTTAAGTGGGCTGAAAAGCACTGTTAGCGAGAGCACTGAAGTTATTGGGTAGCTGCTGAAGAAGGAAATGACCATTTGCAAGAGATCCGATTCTCGGTTCTCTGAAACCTTACAGGGTTATTTCATAAAAACTGATCACGCAATGTCAGCTCTTGTGCAGCCCTGCTGTAAGTTTCCATCATAAAGTGTGTTGGGATTCCCTTTTCCCGGCTCATTGCCAGATATTGAACTCAATCCAGAGGCAAATGGGTGAAATTTTCTGGGAGCTCAGACTAAATGATCTAATATTCTAATGATCCCTTCTGGCCTTGATGAAGCTGTGATTACAAGCAACATAGAGGAGTCACTTCACCTCTCACTGAAATGCAACCACCTTTGGGATGGAGCAGAGCCACTGATGCGGTGCACCCTTTCACTGCACAGCGATTGCTCCCCCAGTGTCGAAATGCAGCCACCTCTGGGGCGGAGCAGGACAGCTGATACGGTGCACTACATCGGGATTGCTCACCCAGCTTCTTATGGAAGCTTCTTCAGCAATCGCACAACAGAGAATGGAGCAGATCCATGGAAGGGCTCATCACCTTCCGTGGGGGAATCGAATGATCACAAAATATCAGAAAGCAGCTGTCACGCGGGCTGCATTAGGAGGGGGGGCATTGGTGTTGTTTGACCTTAATATGTCAAAATCCTAATAATTCATGTAAGACATGCCATGTCAGGTACTGTTAGAAAGGTTATGATATGCTGAATAAGATGGTAATATTTGTGTTCATGTGTAATATGTGTAAGGAAAGTTATGGGGATCTTTGATATCCCTATATTTCAAACTGTGCTGTAAAAGACACACCCCAGACAGAGAGGCCACAGGACAATAGCCCGCCTAATGGCCCATCAAGACCTTTACAGAGGCCAGAGGCCCAGGAAGAAACTAAAGGCATACCTGAAGAGTTACCCGGATTGGCCCATGTGACTATGGACTTCATTTTGGTTCCAGTAAAGTTCCACAAGCCACATGGCCAGTAACAGAGGGTATATAAGATCAAACCACAGAAACCATTTGGTCTTCGTCTTCGTCTTTGCCTTGTGTCCTTGTTCCTGTCCAGCTGCGGACACACCTCTGGATTAACACACTTTGCAACTGAACTGAAGGACTTAGACCCATCCAGGTACTGGATGTACACCAGAGGAACTATACAAGCCTGCAACTCCACAATTGTTCTAGAAACCTGATGTATATGGACTTTTAAATCATCTGTATGTATCTGATTGCTTTAAGCCTTTAACACTTCTCTTATTGTTTGTTTTTCTTTTATCAATAAACCTTTAGTTTTAGTTACTAAAGGATTGGCTGGCAGCGTGGTATTTTGGGTAAGATCCAAACTTATAGTGAACTGGTACTGTGGCTGATCCTTTGGGATCAGAGGGAATCTTTTAGTAAAGAGCATAGAGTTAAAGCAACTGGCCTCTTTACTGGACCTAGTGTCAGTTTGGGAGCCAGAGACTGAAATGCAGTAAAGGGGGCTGTGTGTATTTGCACAGTGGCTTCTTGATAACCAATTGCGGGGGAATCAGAAGCACTGTTTGTGGCTGGTTGGGAAGTCTGACTGCAGTGTCACCCACCAGTGCTGGGAGAATTTGCTCTCCTTTTGCAGCCTGCCCTGACCCTGGCATTATCAGTGGGCTACCCTGGGCACGGACGGGTTACAGCAGCCTCATGCAAAAGAGCGCACTCAGCTATTAATATGTTACCCTGAAAGCAGTTGTGTCCTCGGGATCATGGGATATGGCCCTGAGAACATCCCTCCCGTCTATATTTAGAAAGGTTATTTACAACAGCAATTGCAGCAGTCAGTTTGCTATCTAGATCCATTCCCACGGTTACTCAGGACTTTTCTTCAGGAATCAGCTGCATATTTTCCCAAGGGGGTCCCTGATGTACAGTTTTCACACGCACACGTGCACTTACATGCCCCGTTGTGAAGCTGCAGTCCCATAGGCTCTCAGATTTGCACGCTTACCTCCTCATGTCATTTCAGGCATGCATTGCACACACAGACTCCCTAGTGCCTGCTCACTTGCGCACCCACACACGGGCACTCCCAGCACTCGTGCATTCCTACGGACTCACACGTCCCTGGGCACGAAGATGCATTCGCACACCCGTGCACACCCAGTTACCCCCGCACACACTCCAGCACTCCCTGACTTGTGGGCTCCCATTCCTTCTGTTTCAAGTCAGGGTTGGCACCCGGGCATCTGGGCCATAAACTCAGCTTGTCGGGGGCACGCTTACGTTCCACTGGCCGTGCCTCGGTACCAGTGTTTGGCTCACCCCAGTGAACCTTCCCGTGGGAGGTTCAGCCCCCCATAAGGGTTCGCCGGGATCACACTGTGTATCAGTGCAAGGTCAGTGTTTCCCCAAAGGCTGTTTTTAATCTGCAATATCAGGCAGAGGCTAGAGCACCATATTAACAAGGCAGCTGATGTGCTTTTTCCAGGGAGAAAACCAAAGCGGGGCTGGGAACCCAGGAGTCCTGAGCTCTAACCACTAGACCCCACTCCCATCCCAGCCCCACTGCAAAGGGAAGACCCCTCCACACACAGGCCACGCTGCCACAGGGCCAGGGTGCTGCTCTGCAACGACCTGGGGGAGCGGCCGGGACTGCTTCCGCTCCGACTGGCCCAATGTGAACATACAGACACGCTTGTGCACACACACACACACGCCTAGGCAGTTTGCTCTGCCCAGCAACAGCTCCGGTAATAGCATCATGGAGAGAAATCACATGAGCGGCTTCCAGGAAGCCAGTTCCGGCCTTGCACGGGGGGGAGGGGAACGGCTCTGTGCCTTATAAGATGGAGAGCCTCCCCCCCAGCCCCGTCTGGGCCTGATTCTCCCCTCAGCCTGGTGTCAATCAGGAATAACTCTCCCGGAGATCAGTGCCAGGGATCAGCCAGTCCATGACTTTGGGGGGGCTCCCTTTATTGAGCTGCAGCTATCGGAGCTGGCGCGTCGTTGATTCTATTAGAGCCGCGCTGTGTGGCCCAGCTGAGATCAGGGCCTCCCCCTCCTCCCTGCACCAGGAGCTGAGCAGACACAGCGAGTCAGTCCTTGCACAAAGCAATTGAAATAGGGAAGGGAAACTGAGGCCCAGAGCGGGGGTGTCTTTGTCCAGGGCGAGCGGCTGTGTTGGAAAAAGCACAGCGCCGGGCTCTCAGTCCAGCGGTCACGCTGCTCGGTCAGATTGGGACCCGCTTACAAAGCCGTTCCGGCTCCTAGGGTAAACAGGACGGCTGCCGCGTCCCTCAAAGGGTGCTACAGCCTGCGGGCTGAGCATTTCAAAGGGCAAATATTTATTAGGTCCCATGCCACTCGCTGGGGTGGATGGCGTCTCTCGTCTGCAGATGGGGAAACTGAGGCAGAGCGCGAGCCGGGAGGCAAAGTCAGTGGCGGAGCTACAGCTGGAACCCAGGAGTCCTGACGCCCAGTCCCTTGCTCTAACCACTAGGCAGCCCACGCTGCCGCTTGATCAGTCCCGCTTTTCTACGCGTCCCTGCCCTGTCATGCTAGCGCCAGATTCACTGGCGGGTGTTAAATACAAGAGCGGCCCATGGAAACTGCCCCGTTGGGCACCAGTGCTGCAGGGCACGGACACCGCAGTTCTGCCCTGGCTGACAAATTAGCGGAGGGAATTGAAACAAGGGAGGTCTGTATGGCAGGGGAGGGCGCTGGACAAAAGGCTTTTTGTAGCTCCTGTTTATATGTAACTAGAAGCACCAGAGCCACACTGAGGAATTAAAATGCGCCTGCTGTTGATGGTGTGTCAGAGGGAAATAGGCAGAGGGCCAAACTGATCTCTGGTGTAACAAACTCCACGGCAGCTAGCGTTACCCCTCCGGAGGAAGGGATGAGGCCCCAGAGCGCTGCGTTCTCCAGGGGCAGGTGCTTGGTGACAGAGGTGGGGGGAGCTCAGTGGGGCACAGAGGAGAAGTTGTGATTTGCGGGTGGCCCTGGGGGCAACGGGCCTGGTTCCGAACGAAGCTCGCTGCAGCTATAAAGGCTCTAGGTCCAGGGAGAGCAGATAATGGCATGGCGAGGGCCAGGAGGGGCCGGGATGCTCTGCCACGGCCTCTCTAATTGCCCTGGCCTCCAGCCCCGGAGGCCTGCTCAGACCCGGGCGGAAATCACAAGCGACACGAGTTTGGTGGTTCTCAGTCCAGCTCCAGTTAGACACGCGCAGTCAAGGGCCAAACCCAGACAAGGGCCAGGACTGAATAGCAGGGGCCAGGGGCTTGAAGGGCACCAGAAGAGCTGTATGGGGGAGCCCAGGGCTCACCTAGCATGGGGCGGGGAGGCTCAGGAGTGTTGGAGCGCCACAGGGGAGGAAGGCTGGTGGCGGTCAGGGCTGGAGGGCAATGGCAGAGCTGCGTGCGTGGAGCTCCAGGCTGGACTAGCTGGATCCCAGGGCTGGAGGAGCATCAGAACACACCAGAGGGGAAATGATGTGTAGGATGGGGAGGACACGCAGGTTGCCTGTCATCCGCCTGCCCTCGAGGGCTTGGGACCCCTGGTGGCCCTGACGGGGTCAGTGCATTTCGGGAGTATGTGAAACCTCACGTACACAGCTGGGGCCGGGAGCGGGGAGGCAGCGGTCACCGCTTGCGCATGAGGAATCTGGGTCAATCGCACACGTGGCGGAAGGCTGGCCCTGGGCTGAGCCCTGAGCCTGGCCTCGTGGCCAGCCACCCCTGGCTGACTCCAGCTAGGATAGTGGGGGCAGGAGCCCACATGAGCTTTGGTGCAGGGCTGCTGGGGCAGGGCCGGGTCTTTTGCAATAGGAGGCCGTGACCCAGTCTCTGCCCTTTCCTGTCAATAGCCTTCTGGCCCCTGGCGCTGCATGCAACACATACAATATAACGCAACCAACTGGCTACGGGGTGTGTGTGTGTGTGTATGTACACGTACACACATGGCGCTGCCCTCTACTGGATGCAATAATAATTCAGCTGTGTGTCATAGGCCCTATACTGCTGATATCACACAGGCATTCTCTTTCAGGTGCTGGGAATGTTAGGGGCCTTTGGCAACAGGAGGACCTGATTTCTACGCCTGCTGTTGCCGTAATCTTCCAAGTGACCACAGATCTGTTACAATGCCCAGGGTGTCCCTCTGAAACGTTTTGCAGACCGTTTGCTGATTACGCCCCGCAATCCAGTATTTTTGTCCTCTTGTGTAGATGGAGGAGCTGAGGCACGGACAGCTCGTGGTGGTGGCTTTGCTTAAGAGACCCTGGAGTCTTGATCTGTCTTTGCACTGTGCTTATGTTGTACCCGGCAGAGTAGCTGCCCGCCTGCCTGCGCTTAAAAGCGGCTGGTGCTGGGGCAAAACGCCGCCCCTTTTCTTCAGCCCTCAGACCCGCAGGGTTGTCAATGTCTGCTCTCAACTACCTCTGTTCCCCTCCCAGAGCGGGGCTGGCCCTGCAGGGCTGGTGAGAGGGCAAGCGTACCCCGTGGGAGCAGAGCAGTTCAGCCTGCAGGGTCCCTTCGCACCCTGCCTCTCCTTGGCCCAGCTGCATTTTACCAGGCTCTCAGTCTCACATGGCTGCAGATGCCTCCCAGTGCTGTAACACCCACCACAGTAAATACTGAGGGCGAGAGAGCTGGGTCATAGGCAGCTCTTGTTTATGGTGTGTTTGGATAGGAGACCTGCTGGGAGCTCAGAGGCGTTGGCTTTGCCACGGTATTATCTTATCCAGTCCAGTTAGACTGTAACTGCTTCCTCCAGCTGGAGATTGAGGGGTAATAACAATAAAGCACAGGGGTGGGGCGGGGTGGGGTGGGGGATGTTTAGGAAGCAAGCGAGCAAAGCAACTCCTATCTCAAATTGCAATGTCCAGAGGGAATTCTGAGCGCTCTGTACTGGTGACTTTATTCCATCCTGGGGCTTCGGTGGCCACTGCAGATTAACTAACCCGGGCCAAATTCTCCTCTCTGTCGCACGAATGCAAAATCATTGCACTGGTACGAAAGGCCGTGCCACCCGCGCAATGGCAGCAGCACTGGTGCCAGCGGGAGCATTACCCAGTGCCGCCCCCCTTGCGCCGGGAGGCAAAGAAGCGCCACCAGGCAATTCTGCTGCAGGCGTACGGGCGAGAGGCAAAGTCTCCCCCTGGCATGCAGCATGAAAACGATCCCAGCTGCAAAGTTTGGCTGCGATATTCCCCAGTGTTCGGGGGCGCCGGGAACCCACCCTTCCAGCCAGGTCTACGTGGTCCAGTTCTGGGAATCTCCCCAAAGTGCCATTGGGGCAGGTGCGGTGACGAGCCCCGTGGGTGCAGCCCTGTTTACTCGGCGGGCGGGACGGGTTGCTTGGCACTAAACATGGGCAGACGCTGGTGCGAGGCCCTCCTGGCCAAGGTGGTGTTTGTCTCTGGCTTAGTCAGGTGAGGCCCCTGTAGTGCCAGGGGAGCTGAGAGGATGGCGGGGGGCAGAAATGGCGAAGATTGGGATGGGAAGATGAGCACGGGGGTAAGAGGGAAATTCAGGGAATGGGGGCTGGGCGGGGGCGAATGGGAAAGCTGGGGTGGGATGGGAAGATGAGGTGGCAGCCCTCGTGCAGCCCACTCATGCAAGCAGGAAGAGCCGCCCTGGCACAGTGGATTCCCTTAGTGCTATTTCTAGTTGCCCGGGTGTGCGCCTTGGCACACGATCATTACTGGTTCGTACCAGCCCGGGGGATGCCGTCTGCCCCAGGGGCTCACGCTGCTCTGCTGACTGTAAGGAATTAACCATCACGTGCCACGCTGGAGATTGGTGCTAGGCTCATTAGCCGCGTGGCGAGCCTGAGGCCCAGAGAGGGCCAGTGGCTTGCCAAGGCCATGCAGCGAATCAGTACCACAAGAGGAACCCAGGAGTCCGGCGCTAACTACTACCCCCGCTCCCAAAGCCAGCAGGAAAACCCAGGCGTTCTGCTTCCCAGCCCTTCCCTTGGTCTAGCCGGTAGAGAACACGCCCTCGGAGACCTGGAGAAAGAACCCAGGCGTCCGGAAGCCCCGGTCTCCCTCCCGCGTCTCCACCCCTGTTCTAATCGCCAGCCATGGCTCCGTTTGAAGGTTGCTGGACTTCGCCCCGGCTGGCTGAGCTGGCACATTCCAAATCGGCCGGGGGCGGGTGAGCCGAGCTGGCAGCGCCCTCTCGTCCGCCTGCACGCCCACGGTCCTGGCAAACCTCTCGCCCAACCAGCGCCCAGCTCCGCGTGGGGCCTGCTTCTAGCGTCAGCCATTGTTCCCTCCGCGGCAGGTCCCGGCTTGCTCTGGAATGCCTTGGAGCTGTGTGGGGTCCCCGTGCTGCAAAGGAATGCAGCCCCCTCCCCGCTTTCCCTTTCCACCCTCCCTGACTTAGAAACTCCACTGTGCTCGAGTCTGACCCGGCAGGAAGCTTTTGGGCCGCAGTAACCGCAATTGCAAAGCAAGAGGCAGAGCGGCTCTCCGGAGGGCCCAGAAACTTCCTGCACAGAAGGTGCAGATCTGGACAGTCGCCCACCATTCAAGCCTTTATGGACAGTCACTGCCAGCCTAGGGCTCCTGGGATCTACTGATTTCCTTGACGATCTTCTTATGATTTGTAGTAGCAGATGTCTGTCACGGCCCCGGTGCCAGGTGTTATGCAAAGCCAGAGCCGAAAGATTTCCCCTGGCCCCAAAGAGTTTCCCATCTTAAGTATAAGGCGAGAGGCAACAGCTGGACACAGGCCGATAGAGGTGTAGGAGGGAAACGACGGTGTCTTTTAAACCAGCCACACGCAGGGTAGGGAGGCGGGTGTAGCGCACAGCGGGGCGAATGTGTGGAGCGCCGCGCACTGGATGTCAGGGCCACAAGTTTTTGCTTTTGTTTTAGAGCTTTTTTTTTTTTTAAAGATTTTGTTTTTAGATCTTGAGCTTCTGCTCTCTGCCTCTCAGTTTCCTCTCCTATAAATGCTGCAGGGCGGAGGTAGGGCTGCTCGGCTTAATTCACTGGGAGGGGTGCTGATGTTACAGCGCCAGGCTTCCCGGGCTCATTATATCCATGGTTCAATCCTCAGTTGATCCTCGGGCTCGTGTGGCTCCTATGAAAGGGTTAATTTTCAAAAGGGCACGTCAGGGAGACTGGGCCTCGCTCTGCTCTCGCCTACCCCTGGAATAAACAAGCCCCCATAGTTCCCCTGTGCCGTGGGTCAGGATCATTAGCCCCATTTTAGAGAGGGGGGAAACTGAGGCACCGGCAGGTGAAATTTGCTCAAGGCTGTGCAACCAGCCAGGGGCAGAGATGGAAACAGAAGCCAGGAGTCCTGACACCCGTCCCCATCTCCTCCAACCACTAGAGATCAGTCCCCACCCAGAGCTGGACCAGAAGCCAGGAATCCTGACTCCCAGCCCCCTGCTCTAACCACTAGACCCCCTTGCCAGCCAGCATCCCACACCTATGCCCTTTGGGGCTCGAGGGACATTCCAAGCACCGCTCATTCCCCAACCTGATAGCTACAGCCACATAACCCTTGGCAGGGGAGGAGACACCGCCCCCGGATTCCTGGCTGCGCCAGTAACAAATAGCTGGGGGATGAATCACCGACGCTGGCTGCAGAAATATGTACGGCCTCTCGTTAAGCTTTCAGCCTGCTAGACAAGCTCTGTTCTCTGGCGCAGACATGCCCAGCCCGACCTCGTGCTGAGAATCCCTCGCTCTCACAGGCAGTAGCATGTCCCACTTTGCCGGCACAAAGTTAAGGCTGGAGAACTAGCCTGTGAACAAGCCGCTTGCTTTAGTGGCCTTTGATCTTATCACCAGCAGCCTTGGAGGACACGGTTTGTTACAGCCTGTTACAGGCAGGGAGAACAGCTCGTAACAAGGGCCAGGGGTTATTGGCCATCACTGGGGTTTAGCTAGCACCTGGCATTGAATGTTTTCCCGCAGTGAGGGGCCAGCGGGCCAGGAGCGCTCAGAAGAAGCCCCTATTGAGGGATCCAAATGAAGCATCTGGCCGGGAGCTGCAGAGTGATGAGTGTGTTTGAAAAAAAAAAAAAAACCAACCCATACATACCTATGAAATGCAGCCACCTCTGGGGTGTGACGTGGCAACTGTTTCACAGGCGTGAGGCACTACAGTTGGGGACAGGCTGTGAGGCATAACCTGAGCTCCGGGCCCTCCTGTGCCAGCTACTGCACAGACACAAAGGGAGAGACAGGCCATGCCCATGGAGCTTCCAGGCTAAATAGAGGAAACTGAGGCACAAAGTGGGACCCTGATGTGACAAATGTCAGTAGCTCAGCTGGGCCTAGAATCTAACTGGCTCAGCTTCGAGGCCACCGCCTTGCCCACCAGGCCACGCTGCCTGCGACAGCGTTTGCTGTCTTGACACAATTGTGAGTTTGAGACAGGCCTCAAACGCTGACCGGCCATTTCCTGCCCCAAACCCCTGCCCAACCTGGCAGCAGCCGCAGATTCTGCTTTCACCGCCGGGTTCTGCTGAGCTGTGCAGCGCGGCCCGGAGGAGCCATGCACCGGGCTCACAGAACTGCCTTGCTCAGCGAGACGATCACCTTCCGGCTGTATCCTCCCCGTGTGCTCATTGGCAGGGGAAGGGCTGGTCCCCCGCTGGGCAGCATAGAGCTCACAGCTCCAGCCGTCCCAGAGCTGGTCTAACAACACCAGGTTCCAGGCTTATCCGGGTACACTCATCCCCCACCCTTCACTAGCCGTGTCCCCTCTTCCGGCCATTCCTAGGGCAGAAGGTTCTTGGAGGGGGGCTGTGGTTGCTTGGGGGGGGGCTCTTTGTGCCCAGACTGGGGCCTGTGAGATTACACACACACACCCCCAGGTTGTGCACAGTCACAGGGCAGGTTCCTGTTTGCTAAAGCGTCATACACATTTTATAGCCAGCTTTTCAGCCTGAAACGTTTGCCCTGGAATCACGTCACCCAGCCCTGAAATGCAGCCACTTCTGGGCTAGGATGCAGCCGCCGCAGCATGGGCAGACGGCAGCGCTGCCCAGCGGTTCAGGATAGGGTGTGTAGAAGGCTCCTGTGTCCTGCTGAAGCTGTGGAAGGAGGCAGGGGCGTGAATTAGACTGAGCAGGCCGTCAAGGTCCAAGGGATGTTTCCTGGCCACTGAGGGCCAGAACTGCTTGGCTTTACGTCTCAGCTGAGAGACGGCGTCTCTCGCAGCAGCAAAGGGGGGGGGCATCTGATGAGCCACCTGCCCCAATCAGCTGCTCCCAGGAGGTCTTCGCCTCCACGGCCCGCTCAGAGCAGGATCACAAGCCAAGGTGGGATGAATTGCAGAGGGTAAAACCTGGGACCCCATCCCATGTGTCCCCTCATCCATTCTGGACCCTCTCCCACTTATGGCCTCTCCGCCTGGGATGTGCCACATAGATCCAGCAAGGATCCACCCCAGGCCTGGCCACTGGGCTGTGCTGATCAGCCCTCCCGGCCCCCGCTGGAGGATTTCTTGTTTGTGGAGCTGGAAGGGGAGTCCTTAGGCAGGGGCCTGGCTGTATCCCACCCTCTGGCTCCAGGGCCAGCGGGCGTTCTCAGTCCTGACGCTGGGAGGGGCTGAGAGGCCAGCCCCATGCCGCAAGCATTCGGGCTTCCAGGGAGGAGCTGGTCCATAGGGGCAGGGTCGCGGAAACAGGATATTGCCCCTTCTCTGCATGGATTCAATGGGACGTCCTGGCGCCCCGGCCGGCTCCATCAAGCACCCCGTTGTCCCCTGAGCACCAGCCAGAGAAGAGGCCACCGCTGCTCCCGTGCCCAGAACCCAGCAGGCACGGGTGAAACAAAGCGCTGTGTGTCCACTGCCCTCCACGCCGGGCACCGGAGGCGCGGAGGGACAGGTCCCAGCAGCTGCTGCCCGGCGGGTCCCTCCTGTGGGAAGTGGCTGGGCTGGGAAGCCAGGGTGGGAGGGGGGGAAACCTTCGGCCTAGGTTTTATTCAAAGTCAGACCCGGTGCGTGGCAGCTCCTCCCCCGGGCGCAGTCTGTATCTGGGGCTGCGCCTGCCTTCTGCCTTCCCTTTTGCGCACCCACCCAAACCCACACGCGGCAAACGCTACCGGCTGACATCACACACGCCTTTTGCCCTGGGGGGGGCGCTGGGGAGCTCTGAGGGGGTGCGTCCACACCTACCAATCTCCAGGAGGTTTGAACTCACCCCGGAAGGAGGTTACACCCAGCTGGTAACAATCCAGATTGCTCAGCCTGGCTCACGCTGCCATTGGGCCCCCGGCTGGGGGAGCGGGGAGGGGGCTACAGCACAGACAACGAAATCTGCTTGGGGGGGGGGAAGAGGTGCCACCTACCGGGACTCTAAAGCTACCTCCTCCGTCTGGTGCAGGAGAGCTGCCCCGGGGCGGGGGGGTGATCTGGCTACCAGGGCTTTTGCTGTGAATTCCAGCAAATCTCCCCCCCCCCAGCAGCTCAGCTGAAAGACGAAGGGCAAACGAAAGCGACAGGATGTGGTGGGCTCCGGAGAGAAAACCCCTGGGCTGTGGTGACTGAGGGGAAGCTGCAATGCAGCCGAGCGAGCAGTTCCCAGCCCACGCGGCCCTTCCTCTCTCGGCCAGGAACAGAAACAAATCCCACGCACGGCCCCTGGGAGTGCAGCTCGCTGCTCGTGCTGCCCCTGGCCCAGTCCTCGGACATCGCCCCCCCAGCACTGCCAGTGCTCCTCAGTCGCGACTCGCAGCCCCCTGCTAGCCCAGCCTAGGGGCCCCACACGCGTCTTCCGATGCACTCCAGACACCCAAGGCGTGGGACTGGGAGCCCCAGGTATGCAGGGCCCCACTGCAGAGTGGTCCAGCCTTCAGTCCCAGGGCCCGGTCCAGCTGTGCAACGGGGGTGCAGCTCGTGGCCTGGCTGAGACCTGCCAAACTCATCTCACGGGGGGGGGCACCTCGCAAGCACCCATTGGATGCCCTGGCCTCTGCAGCCTGGGGGCGTCACTGAGCCAGGGCCGAAAACTCCCACTCCCCCCCTTTCCCCCCCACAGCACGACCGTGACCCATCTGCTCTCCTCTGAACGGGAGCCCTGTGTGTGTGTGAGCATGGCCCCTCGCTGCACTGCGCTCAGCCTCTGCACCGCTGGGGGTGGGGGGGTTGGTTTCCTCACCGTGTCTGGTGAAAGTTCCCCTTTTGGCTCAGCTGTGCCGCGGCGCGTGGGCAGAAATACGCCTGGCGGGCAGGGGCTCGGGCAGCACCGGTGGGGGGGCGGGATGTGGAAGGGCAGGAACCGGGCGGGTCAGGTCACCCCTTCTATTGCTGCAGTGTCCCCCCTGCCATACTCCCCAGCTCCGCCATTGCCCCTCACGCCCCATGCACAGCCCCCCCCAACTCTTCCAGCCCTGGGCGCCCCCCCCCCCCAGTGCTGCCCCTCAACCCGGCCCTTCAGCGCCTGCTGTTTAAAGGTTGCGGCTTTACCCAGGCTAAAACGTTAGCTCCCCCCAGCTACACCACTCTGGGGTGTGAAAAATCCCCCCCGCGGTGACGTAGTTAAGCCGTGTCCCCCCGTCCCCATCCGCCCCCCCAGCGTGGCCAGCACCCAGGTGACGGACACATTCTCCCGTCAACCAAGCGCCTGCCTCTCAGGGCGGGGGTGTTGCTGGAGTAACGCCCAGTGCGGCAGGGAGCATCCACATGGGCGCGTTGCAGCAGCCGTAGCGTTTTTCCAGCGTGGCCCAGCCCTGAAACGCTGCGTCCGATGCCCTTCAGTCCTTGACAGTGGCAACACGCACCCCCCCCCCCCAGTCCCCCCACAGGGCCGGCGCGCGGCCTCTGAAAACAACCCGCACGGGGCGCCTCGCCTGTTTGCAGCACATTGGCAGCCCTGCCCGGCTGTGCCCCAGGGCAGGGCCCCGCACCTTTGGACCCTGCCGGCGCCCTGCCGCCTGCATGGCTCCACTGGGAACACCCCGCGACCGGAGTCCAGGTGTGGCTGGAAGGCACTGAGCCGAGGCAACAAACGCCTCTCGCTTACACAATGGGAACCTGTTGGGTCAGGGTGCCCGCCTGGGGCTGGCCGTGGCACAGAGAACGTCCCCCTCTGACAGCCGGCATGGCCCAGGGGAGGGGTGAGCGTGGGTGTGAGTTAGCTCAGCCGCCAGGCTCGGCCCCCCCCCCCCCCCCCCACAAGAGGTTAAAAAACAACCTTTGGGCCCCTGCCGCTAGCCTGGCTATGAACTTGGCCAGAGGAACCGACCCATTGCACCCCCCACGCCCTCAACCAGCCCGAAGCCGCTTGTGCCCGTGTGTGCATGGCCTAGGTGGGAGAGCCTGTGCATTCACACGAGTGTACCTGTGCGTGCACCCGCGCGCCTCCACGTGAGCTGCGTGTGCCCCCGTGCAGCCGCCAGGGCAGCCGTGGCAGCCCTGGGCCGGCCTGCCAGAGGCGTCAACGGCCAGCGATTTCCTGCAGAAAAGGCCACCGCCCGCCCAGCTGGGCTCCCCCTCCCCTCCGGAGCTGACAGGAATCCGGGTGCACTGGGGTTAGCGCCCTTGACCCTGCCCCCCAGCCTGGCTGTCAGTGCTCAGGAATGTCGCGTAGGCTGGGAAAAGGCCGGGGCTGCGCCCACAGCTGGCAATGCCTCCTTTTCCCACCGCTCGCTTCCGCCGGCCCTGAGCCCGGGGCACGGCCTGGGGGCGGGGGGCCAGGCAGCGTCAGGCCCCCTTCGCGCGGCCCAGACTTTGAGGTTGCACCCCCGGGGCTCAACGAGAGCCACCTCAGGGCTGCTCTACTCTGTCTTCCGAGCCAGCCCTGGGGAGCAGAGAATAGCCACAATGCAGGGGGCTTGGGCCCTGCCCCAGAGCCACCCTCTTCAGATCCCTGCCTGGCCAGCAGCAGCCAAGGTCCCAGACCCCTATCTCCTCTCGTTGGAGCGCTAGCCCCATAGTCACGCTCTCTCGCTGGGGTCTCGTAATGCTCCCCATGGCTGCAGGATCTGAGCCGCCTCCCACGCCCCACGCCCCTGTACTGTGGCCACCCTCCTTCCAGCCCGGGCAGGTATTTCTCATGCCAGGGCTCAGAGGCGCATCTCAAACTCGGGGCAGGGCCCAGAGCCAGGCCCCAGGCTGAGAGGGGCTGTCTCCAGCATTACTTTTAGCAGCATAGCACGAGTCTGTGTCAGCTGACCCAGGTTCTGAGCCTCACGATCGTGGGGTTTTTTTTTTGCAGTGTAGACATACCCGGGCAGTCCCTGGGTGATGTCCAGGGAGCAGGCTGGGTGCTGGGAGGAACATTGCGCCCAGCTGAGCGATCGCTGACCACAGGGGACGCCCCAGAGCGCAGTGGCTCTCCGTCACCATGGCCTGGCCATTTCCCAGCACCCGCTGGGTCGCATGGCAGGAACTGGGGCCTGGCTGGCAGCCGGGCCGTTCCCACGGCAGAGCATGGTGCTCTGCGGGTGTTTAGGGTTTTATAGTTGTGCTATTGATTGCCCTTGAAGGGCTTTATCACAGGACCGTTGAGATAGAGCCAGGCACGTGAGCAGCACAGAGCAGGCAGAAAGCAAGCCCCGTGTGTCCTGCCCTCCACGCGGCCATTCAGGGCACCGCCTGCCCTCCACTGTAGTGCCACAAAAACATGGGCCATAGCAAAGCCAGGAACCATGGTTCCCAGTGCCCTGCTTTAATCACTAGCCCCCAGTCCTCTCCCAGAGCAGGGGAGAGAACCCAGGCATCCTGGGCTCCTGTTTGCCCCAGAACCGTGGCTCTCAGCTTTCCCTGCTCTAACCACTAGCCCCGCATCTTGTGTCTCTCCCTGCTACAGAACCCCAGAGTCCTGGCTCCCAGGCCTTTGTTCTAACTACTGTACCACCTTGCCTCCTGGCTTTGTGGGCTAGCCATGAACCCAGTGTGTCTGTTGACCCTCTCTTGTGCTTATTGCATAGCCCCAGCGCACTTTCCTACAATAGCGTGGAGAACCGTAACTGAACGAATACCTTTGCGGGCCCCTGTATTAAAAAAATGCCGTTGTGGCCATGTTACGATCAGGTTGTATGTCATTTTTCTAGGCGCCATGACAAATGTAAACCTCGGGGAAATGGTAGGACCTTCAAAGACCTGTTTGGGCCAACATGTGTGAAGTGGGTGTTCTTCGGTGGCCTTTTGATTCTCGGCTCTGGGGCAAAAACGCCCCACCGTCCCCCAGCCTACTGATGGCTTGGGCCTGCGAACGCCAGCTCAAAGCCCCCTGAACAGTAAGAAAGTCAGCCTAAGCTTTCCGGCATGTGCTAGTCCCCAGCTGAGGCACTTGGGACTGCAGACGAGACCCCCCATTGTGTGGGGGGCATGATGCACAACTCCCCAGCTGGCCCCAGGCTGGGAGGGGGTGGGGGGCAGTAGTGAGCTCAGTAGCGTGCGTGGAGGTTCTGGTGAATGTTTTCTCTGCAGAGCTTTGCCCGTGTGCCTGCGCCCTAACTCAATGGCAGGGGTGAGGCAAATGCTGCCTTCCTAGCCCTTCTGGCTGTGGCTGGGGATGTGACAGTACAGGCAGGGGCCGGTGCAGCCTGGCCCTAGCCCCGTTGGAAAGGACTCAAGACGCAGCTCTCCAGCCTAAGGCCGCGGCTACACTCACGCTTCTGTCGCTCAGGGGTGTGAAAAAAACCCACCCTGGATGAGCCAGGCCCCTGGCGGGTGTGTCCACACCCCGCCCAGGTCCCTGGGACCTGGCTGCTGTGGATTTAGCCTTCCCCTGACGGCCCTGGAGCGTCCACACTGCACTGTAAACCTGGGCTTACACTTGCTGGCTCTGGGTCTCCCAGCCACGCTCACGTGTCCGTACCGCACAACACAGCCCTCCTGACTCGTCCACACTACAGAATGGCAGAGGACTGGGGCTTTGTCCTACCCCGCAGGCTCTGCGTGCTGGCTGCCCTGAGTCAAACTGAGTTGTGTGTGGACAGACGGGAGGGCATAGGCGCAAGCTTGAATCCGGAGTACAGGCTTCTTGCACCGTGTAGACGTGCTCTGATCTCTGGCGACCCCTGGTGGCTGAAGTAGGTAACACGCCAGCTTTTGTGGCTCTTTCCATCCCCAGATGTTCACGCCCACTCTGCAAGGCGGGTGCTAAAAACGGGCCCCACAGGACTTGCTGGGTGCCGAGCGCTTTGCAAACATCGGCCCTTGGTTTGGTGCCTAGCTGGGATCTGAATGCTGGAATCGCTGGCAACAGTATCCACCACGCTTGTGGCCCTCTCATCATCGGAGCAGAACAGAGGCGCCCTTCCTGGAGGCGGCTGTGTGACTGGGCCCAGATAGCTCTGGTCCTGCTCTGGTCCGGTCCAGACCCAGCCCTCTCCTTCCTTCCCAGCACTTCCCTCCATTGCCTCTTTAGCAAACCTAAGCTGATGGACTGCTTGAATCTGTATCCCACCCAGCCTGATCAGATAATTACCCCCATCAGCTGCCTCTGGGGCACTAATTCACAACTGAGCACTCGGAGATCAGGATCCCTGGTCACCCCTTCTGCCCCCCCTTCCCCTGCCCCCGCCCCAGGGCAGTGTATTTTCACAAAGATGCATTTTGGCTTCATATCAGGGTATTAGGAGCCGTTGTCCTGCCCTGCAGATCTTTACGCCAGCTTGGGGCTTTACCCCCACATTGTGTGACTGTGAATGACCATTGGGGGGGGCCGGAAAAGCAGGGTCCTCGTTCTGATCTCACATCTGGTTTGTGGTGGTGTCACCCCATCGGGCTCACTCTCGATTTACGTCCGTGCGCCACAAATCCCAGCCAGACGCATGTGCTCATAAACTGCCTGCGCTGGTAAACTCAAGCAGTAACTGTATCATGAAGGCACAATCTAGAGATCAGCCTGTGCCAGGGGAACTGCGGCCCACACGCTTCGCTCAGCCACAGCACGCCGGGCTGTACAGCCAGCCTTGCCCAGCGTTGTTGCCCGTTGTCCATAACACACCGGCCCAAAGCACCGGTGGCCGCGGGGACATGCTACTTAGGGCCGCCATTTGCCCGGGGACAGGCCCTGCTGCTCCGTCACCTCCTCTCCAGGGCTGGCAAAGTACCTTGCATCTGATGCTGGAAGGCTCCCAAGCGCAGCGCAGGGAGATGACTGACTGACGATGGCAGGCCAGGAACCAGCCTGGCTCCCGCTCACCAGCTCTAATCCTTGTCTCGCACTTCTGCCCAGAGCCCACACTCCACTGCCCCTTGCCCCCCATGTGTGCCTTCTGCCCTCGGGAAGCCACATCCCTCTTGGCAGCGGCGTAGCGTACTGCCCCGAGTCCTGGTTGTCCTGCCCATGCCACGCTGTGCTGCCATGGCAGTAGGCTAGCTTGGCCCAGGGCTGATGGGTGTGCCCGGGGCAAAGCCCAGCTAGATTCTGTGGGTGGAGGGACCGCTGGAGACGGTGGCGTGTTTACATTGCAACCAGCCAGAAAACACTGTTTGCGTTGCCACGTGAGCCCATCCGAGCAGCCTGGGACAAGGATGTGGCTGCATCTGGATGCGGATCACGTCCCTGTCCTGCCTCTGCCTTCTGCAGGCCACTGGGGGGACAGCAGCTGATTCGCCTCGCACCTCAGTGTAAGTCAGGAGTAACTCCACGGGCCCTCGTTTCTACTCCCCCCAGGTGTAAATAAGGCCGTTACACCGAGATAAAACGCGCGGAGGGCACTCAGAGCAGAGGGGGCGTTACTCCCGCTAGGCAGCCCGGCGAGAGGCTTTCCCTGAAGCCATCAGTGCAATGATCACGGTGTGGTTTCGTCTATTGTGGGGTATCCAGTCAGATGATTCTTTTCCCTTATGACTGTCCATGGGGACGTGATAGCGGTGGGTGGTGGTGTTGTTACTGTTGCGAAAGAATTCTTTTAGTTCCCCACATTAGCATGCCATCAGCGGCTGCGGTGGGGCAGAAGTTCCATCCCTTGTGGAGTACAGATCATCTGGCTAAATCGATGATGCTGGGGTGTCATGTGGTGCCCACGTGGGTGCCATGGATTCTCCCGGAGGGGAGACTGGATTCTGTGGGTTGTTGTAGGGGGGTTCCACTTCTGTTTTGTGTTGGTCAGCTGTCATCGGGGGATGTTGCTAGTTGTTCTGGGTTTCTTGCATGATCTCCAGGTGGTTTCCTGATTTTTTTCCTTCCTGTGCATGGGAGCACATGCTGATTCCTTGTTTGAGGCAGTCCTGTCTGGAGTATGCGAGGAGGTGCCGGAGATGGGGCCTCACTTTTTCAGAAGTCCTTCTGCACAGCCGGCCAGGGTCTTTGGAGGAATCTGTAGGGGTCAGAGGGTTAGAGACGGTGAGTCATCTGGGGAGGTTTTGTTTCCTGCCGTTGCTCAGGAAGTTGATGTCGATATTAAGTTTTACTTCCTTTTTCTTCACGTTGTGGAGTTGCCATTTCAGATGCAAAATTCAGTGATCTTCCATTGCTGTCTACACTGGTGCTGCAGCCATGTTGGTCCAAGACAGGGTGAAATTAACCAGGCTCACTCCACGGTCCTGGCTGAGGAAAGCGTAGAGCATCTAAGGCCCCAATTCAGCAACACACATGAACACACACAACTTCCAGCATGTGATTAAGTCTCATTGGCTTCAGCGCTCTGCTGAACCGGTGCCTTCGAGTGTACCCTTTCAGGGGGCTGTCTCGCACTCACCTGGGCAACGCGCAGCACAGTAGGGCCCCAACGACAGTAATAATACGTCTTTCTTGGCTCCCTCCTTCCCTCCCAAGATTTCTTTGCCCCAACCAACCCTCAACCCATTAATAATATCAAGTACGCTTTCTTTTTGGTCTTCAGGTTGGCAAAAAGCAACATGTTTCTTAAAAGGGGGGGGAAAAATTTAAGCCCACAGGGAAACATCAGCTCGTCTTTAATGAAAAATAAATTAGATTTGCACAAAAAAACCCAGATACAATCTTTATAATATAGTTATATATTTATATAATCTGGACACTCTGAATGGCATTGCAGTAAAAATTTTCTATAAAATGTCTTTAATATAATGCCTTTATTTGCCAGGGGTTTTCTACCCCCTGCTACCCTTGTCTTCATCCAGCCTCATAAAATCTGCCCTTGCTATGCATTAACGTGGCGTGTCCGTGTCATCTGCTGGTGGCTAGTCCGCAAGAGGCTGCTACAAGCAGCACCTAAAGGACGTGATACTTTAGCTCAATGGCTATCGGCATGTCCTTTTCCTCTCCTGAAGATCCCAGGTTCAAACCCTGCTCATAGCTGAAGCAGGGAGGTGGGGATTACACGTGGACAATAAAAGTGACAGGAAATGAAGGGGCTGTTCTAAAGCCCATGAAGTCAATAGCAAGAACCCTGTTGGCCCCAAGTCCCCTGACTCGATGGAGAAAGCAGTTCAGAGGCACTATCCCCCAGGCAGGCTGGGGGCGTGTGCTCAACAGAGGAGGAGGTTTGTGCCGTAAGTTCCCCAGACAAACCAGGGGCAGGGAAGGAAGTGGATAGGGAAAGAAACTGGAGGGGACTCCCATGACTTTGATGCACATGTAGGGAGGATGTCAGCAGGGGTGTAAGCTGTTTGGCTGGGAGTGCAGGGGTGCCCCCTAGGGACGAGAGGGACGCTCAGGTCCCTGGCCTGGTGCTAATCGGGGCGATGGATTTTGCCTGCCAGGAGCCGGACCGAGAGACAGCCCCCAACCTCCGAACTGTGTCACCTTCGTGCCCAAAGTGGTGGCTCACACACGAGGCTCTGGGGCGGGGTACGTAGCTCACGGGTCCCTTTGCGCTGTTACGATGAGGCCAGCGGGGGCCAGGCACGGCTGCGCTTCACAGCTCTGCGGGTCACAGGCGGCATCAGGGCCAGGCTTGGCGGAAGCGCCGGAAACCGCGTCTCCCAGTGGGAAGCACCGATTCCTTCCGGTGGGATCGCCAGCACCAGGTGACCCCGTCATGAGCCGCGGGAGCCAGGGGTCGGTTTCACATCCCAGGTCCCGGCTCAGTCCTCCCCGAGAACCACGCCCGTCCCTGTGACGAGCAAGCAAGAGCTCAGCCCCTGTCTCTGGCCGGCCGGCGCTGCTATCGGCTCGGCGTGTCCTTGCTCCGCTCCAGGGCCCGCGTACAGGAGGCGCAGCACACCAGCTTGTAGTACGAATAGACGCAGAGCCGGGCCTGCACGACCACGGGGCAGTTGTGATATTTGTCCCTGCAGTTCTCATCTGGAAAGAGCAGGGGAGCAGTCAGGAGCCAGGGGTGCGGTGCACTCGGGGTTAATGCTGCAGGGATGCCCCCTTTGGCCCCACACACCCCCAGCCCTCGGTGCCCGGGGGGCACTTCCAATCTCTCCTTAGTGCTTGGCACCCACGGAGCAGCCATCACTCGGAAAGGGTTTTTAACCAAGGCGGGGCAGGAAATCTCATTCACTGTCTAGTCGGGGAAACTGTGGCATGGAGAGGAAAAGTGACAGAGCAGAGACTAGGACCCAGGAGTCCTGGCTCTCACCACTAGCCTCCACTCCTTCCCCGCGCTGGGAATAGGACCCAGGAGTCCTGGTTGCCCGGCCTTTGCTCTCACCCCTTGGCCCCACCTCAAGGGAATCCCTCAGACATTAGGGCAGGGAGGGGCACCCCTTGCTCAGGGAGTCTGTCCCCTCCATGTCAGTCTGTCACTTCTGGCTGAGCCCCAGTCCTGGCGTCTGCGCGGCCTCCCCCGTTAGCCTCGCCCCATGGCCCTTGGCTCCCTTCGGCTGCCTCCCCCTTGGGGTGCTGCAGAGGAGAGGCACACAGATGGACCCGGGGGCGGCGGAGCAGGCCCCGGGGCGGTTGGCGTCCCTTACCGAGCTCGTGGTTGCAGGGCTGGGTGTTACAGGACTGCATCTTGACAGGCTTGAGATCCACCGGGCACAGGTTGCTGAAGGTTTTGTTCTGGGTCAGGCACTGCACCTCTCGCACCTGGACTCCCCCCACACAAGACTTGGAGCACTGGGGGGGGGGGCAGAGAGGGGAGTTAGGAGCATGACTGACATCCCCCCAGAACCCCTGCAACACTCTGCAGACTGTGTACAGGGGACTCGGCCTTCCCACCCAGCACAGAGATGCAGCCCCCTCTGGTGCGGAGCACGGCAGCTGGAAACAGCCACTCAGCAACGCAGCACAGGGATTGCTCACTCAGTGCTGAAATGCAGCCACTTCTGGGGCACAGCATGGCTGCTGCTAACAATCCACGGCAATGCTGCAAGGGGCTCATTCGCCCGGCACGGAGATGCAGCCACCTCTGGGGCAGAGCAGGGCAACTGGCAACAGCCTCTCAGCAACACTGCGCAGGGATCACTCCCGTGGCTGAAGTGGTTGGGGTGCAGCAGTTGTTTAACAGCAGTTTAAGACAGGAAGTGAAGTTGGGTCCTGTTGCAGAGGGAGGGGACAACTTAACTTGGCCAGGACACTAGGTGGGGGATGTTTATGCTCTGCTGTGTTTCTCTTCCTGAGGCTGGGGGAGCCGAGAGCTAGGCCATGAATGAAACTGAGACCCTGCTTTCCCCTGATGGCCCTGAGGAGACGCTGCTTCTCCAGTATTTGGAAAATGGACAGCCACTCTTCAGACCATGCCAAACTTCCTGGGCCTGGGAAAACATGCAGTCAGCCTGGCCTGGCCATAGGGTGCATACTGCACTGCCTCCAGCAGATGGAATCAGAACAGTTTGGCTGCATGTCATAGCCCCTATAGGGCTCCCAGCTGAAGAGGAGTCTCTCTAGGCTCAGCTGGCCGGGGCCTGGCTTGGGTGCGTGAGGATCAGGGTTCACTTAGCCAAGGAGCTCAGGTCTGTGCAGGGAGGGGCCTGGCCTGGCCAGTCTGGGGGTACGCAGGGCCTCACCGCGCTCCAGGAGGTGGAGAACCAGCGAGCATCGCAGGCGGCGCCAGTGCAGGGCTGCAGAGAGGCCGGCTTCTCCAGGGGGGCGCACTCCACGGCCTCCGTCACGTTGAACTCCGAGCCCAGCTTGCTGACACAGATCACGTCCCGCCGCTGGGTGCCGCTGCCACAGTCCGCAGAGCACTAGGGGAGAATGAAGGGGGCTCAGCCCATGGGCGGCGGCCACAGCGGGGCTCCTGCATGCCATGTCTGCAGCAGCTGCCCACATGGCACCACCGATTGCTTGGCATGTTCTAGCAGGACCAGGCCAGCTGGTCGCGGGGGCGGCCGATCTCGCCGTCTCTTTGCTCTATGGCAAAGCGGTCGACGTGCCAGGTGCTTCCCAGAGTCGCAGCATGTCCCATCTTGGGCCTGGGCAGCGGTAATGTGCCCTGGGCCTGTCGCAGGGTCTGCGGGAGACCTCTGCCCCCCAGCAGGGCAGAGCTGGGGCTGGCCAGTGCAAACACAGCCCCGCTCCCCCATGACAGAATGTACCCATGTCCACACCCTCCACATTGCTGTAATAATCTGGGCACCACGTTACGCCTGGCGAGGTGTCATCAGAAAAGTCATCGTTTGCCGGCCTGATAAAATATGGCTGGCAACATCATATGTGAAGTGATAAGGCTCCTCTGCACGGAGATCTGAACATATGGCCCCCCCGAGCCTGGCCAAGAGGCCAGTCTCAAACAAAGGAATGTGGGCTCTGCTTAATTTACGTATAAGCAGTAATCAGAGTCCTCAAGCAGGACGGGCAGACAAAGAAACGCCAAACAGGTGAGGAAAAGCAGCAGGGAGCATCCTTCCACGTAGACTCTCTGTCTCCAGAATCGCAGCTGGGAGGGGGGGACTGACATTATAGAAAGGGGGACACATACGAAGTTGTAGGAGCCGAGGCGTGGCTGGCTGCAGCACACACAGACGTAGCAGGGAATGACTTACATGCCGGAGGCTGTTTGTGAGAGGCCAGACGAGAGTGTCTCACTCATGCACACACAAGGAGACAGCACTGATTGCGGTGCATGTGCATACACACACATGCAGCACGGATTGCTCTGCACTGCACATGCGTGTGCACACAGCATGGATTGCTCTGGGCCTGAGAGCAGGGCACTTTCCCAAGCCCACCCGACCCCTCCTCACCTGACTCCAGGGCCCCGTGTACCACTTGACGGTGCGCTGGCAGGGCCCGCTGTTGCAAGCCCGCATGTCAGCTGGCTTGGTGCCCGCGCAGGTCTCCTCCACCTGCCCGTTGGCGTAGCTGGACAGACAGACCACGGAGCGGCGCTGGATCCCTGTCCCGCACTCCACCGAGCACTGGGAGGGAGAGAGACGCCGTCAGAGAACCTGGCCCGGGGCTGAGAGACGGGCACCCCCCGAGCTCAGGACTCCTGGGTCCTGGTGCTGCCTAGCCTGGACTGGCTCAGATCCCCCCCACCCGCTTATTACAGTCCCCCCCCACTGGCCCCCATGATCTCCTGTGCCCTGCGAGGGGTGGCTTGTGCCCGCACCCTCCATCCTTCAATGGATCGGACCCACCCAGCTGCGCTCCCTGCTTGGGACGCTAGAGGCCAGCAGTGTCCACACTGCAGGTAAGCCAGGGCTGCGTTCTGCACCCAGCCCCTCCACCTGCTCCTGCCTCCCCCACATTGTCCCCCAGGGGTGCAGCTGCCCCAGCCCGGGTGCAAGGAGTGTCACCTACGGGGAACCCACTGAACCTGTCTGGGCTGCGCTGGCTGGGCCAGAGGGGGGAGGGCGGTCACCACGGCACCAGCTTTGTTTCTGCAGAGACCTGGGTTCCCAGGATCTCGGCTCACATGAGAAACGAGTTTGCCGGGACTCGGCCTCGCTCCTCGCAGAAGGGCTTGCTCGCTGCAAGATCACGGGCATGGCGGGGCAGTCCCTGCGCCAGGAGCCCGAGGCTGGGACGGCCGGGGGCTGCGGGTCGGGACGGGGGGCACTGGCGGAGCAGGGCGGGGGGCGAGGGTCACCGACCGTGTTGCTCCAGTCGCTGTGGAACCAGCTGCGCACGCAGGGCCCCATGTCGCAGGCCTCGCTGGCCACCGGCCGGTGGCTGCCGTTGCACTCGCCCTCGCTCAGCAGGTTGCCGTGGTTACTGATGCAGCGGACGTGGCGGGTCCGGTGGCCCAGGCCGCACAGAACCGAGCACTGGGGGGGGGAGGGCAGAGCCGAAATGGTGATGCCACAAACGGGGGGGGGTCACCTCGACAATGCCTCCCAGGAACCCCCACATCAGACCCTTGGGCCCATCCAGCCCCCTGCCTCCGCTCCTCCCCCAGCCCAGATCACACCCACTCCCCCATCCCAGCATCCCCCTTCTCTCCCAAACGTGCCCTGTTGCATGGCCCCCCACCCTTCCTGACCCCACCCGGGGCTCAGGTCAGGCCCTGAAGCATGGGAGCCGATCCCCCTCCGTGCCCAGCCCCCGGCCCCGGCCCGGCCTTACCGCGCTCCAGTTGGTGCGCACTTCCCAGTGGCTGCAGACGCGGAGCTGGCACGGCTGGGTGGGGCTGGGCTGGTCCAGCTGGCTGCAGCGCTGCGGGTGCACCATGGTGCTGCGGTTGGCGAAGGTCTGGCGGCACAGGACCTGGCGGTGCTGGGTGCCCGGCCCGCAGGACTTGCTGCAGGCCGACCACTCGCCCATGTCCCAGCTGCGGCCAGAGAGAGTCAGGGTCAGCCCGGGCCGGGCACCGGGGCTTTCCGGGCTCTAGGACCTGCGGCCGTGGCGGTAACCACCGCCTGGGGGGGGCCCCGCGCTCACGACAGCCCGGGGGTGGGGGGTGTCCCACGCTCCGTACAGCCCTGGACGGGAGGGGGTGGGGGGTCGCAGACACTCACTAGGCCGGGCAGGGCTGAGTGTTACAGGCTTCGTCCGACGCGGGCGGCTTGGGGGCAGCAGCACATTTCTCCTCCTCCACCTCCTCCTGGGAGTGGCGCGCGGCACAGCCGAACACAGGCTGCCACAGCCCTGCGGAGACACGGCCGGGGGGACGTGATAACCTGGGGTCCTAGACATGGCTGGGGGATCAGCGTGAGCAAGGGGACCCCAATAACTGTGGGGTCGTAGCCAGGGCTGGGGAGCAGCACCTCCCACGCTGAGCGAGCTGCTGCAGACTGCAGGGGAGACGTGGTCCCACACTAGGGAGGTGGCTCATTTGCTGGGGGGGTATTGGGACAGGAGGGGTGGGGAGTGGGGAGGATGGGGGAGAGGGGGCTGGGGCATAGGAGGAGACGGCTATTGGGGAGAATGGGGGGATGGGGATCGGGGGATGGGGATCAGAGGAACAGTGATCGGGAGGGTAGTGGGGGTACAGGAATCAGGGGGCTGGAGTGTAGGAGGGGCTGGATCGTGGGAGGCTGGGGAGGAGGAGGGGCTGGGTTGTGGGGGTGGACGGGGCGCAGGAGGGGCCAGGAATCAGGGGCAGAGGAGGGGCTGGGTCGCTGGGGGATGCTAAATGGGGGGGAGGATGCGGGGCTTGGTTGCAGGGGGCCGGTGCGCGGGGGTCCCTCACCTTTCCCGCAGGAGGCGGAGCAGTCGGTGCTTCCCACGCGTTTCCAGTAGAAGTCGTGCGGCTGGGGCCGGTGCGGGGCCGGTGGGGGAGGCAGCGGGGGGACGCGGATGTTACGCTGCAGGGTCCCGGGGCTCCTGCCTGACTGAGTGGCCGGTGCCCGGTGCCGGGCCCCCCTGGGGTGCTCGTGGGAGGTGGGCGGCACCAGCTGGTCACTTGGTGACACCACGGTCAGGGCACCTGGAGAGTGGAGAAGAAGGGCACCCTCGATGGGTGATGGGGGGTGAAGGGCCCCCCCTGGGAGCAATGGGGGGAAGGGCCCCCCTGGGGGGTGGTAGAAGCTGCCTTACTGAAATCCTGCCGGCGGCCGTGGGGCTCGTGGCCGGGGTTGTCCGGTTTGGCCACCGCCAGGAAGAAGTGGTAGGCGACACCAGGGTTGTCCTGCTGGAAGATCATCTGGGGGAGACGACAAAGATTGACTCGAGCAGGGGGTGTGTGGGGCGTGGGGGGCACCCAGGCTGCCCTGCTGGCATCCAAGCCTTGCAACGGCCTCCCATACGCAGACACACCCGGCTGCTCCTCTGCCAGCCCCCTTCCCCATGACCCACCCCCCACAGCCCAGGGATTCCCCCCTCCATCCCCAGGCCCCTCCCCAGGGCCTGGGGCCCAGGATCCACCACCACGCCACCCCTAGACTCCTCCCCACCACCCAAGTGTCCAGAATCTCTTCCTCCCGGCACATGCTCCTCTAGGGCACACGATGCCCCCATGATTTAGCCTCCCCTCTCTCCTCCCCGCCCGAGCCGGGCCTCTTCCATACTCACATACACATCAAGGGATTCAGTGGTGGGCCCTGCGGCCGTCAGCGACTCTCCCCGCCCGTGGGGCTCCCCGTGGCCTGGCCGGGTGTAGACGAAGATGGTGCCGCCTGCCTCGTAGCTCCCGGGGGGATCCACCGCCCAGTTCCCATTGATGATCGACTTCCCGGAGCGGCTCCTCAAGGCTGCGGGGAGGGGGGGACAGCGTAAGAGTCCAGAGGATGCTTGCTTGGGGGCTTGACTCATGGCCAGGGGGCCGGAGAGAGGTGCCACGTGGGGCGATACGCTAATGGGGTCACATCGCAGCCTGGCAAGCAGGGGGAGCCCTCTGTACGTCTGTGTCCGTGTGTCCAGGCGTGAGGGTGAGCACGTGCCTGCGTGTGGGTGTCTGTGAGCGGGTGCACACCCGGGTAGCTACATGACACTGGCTGTCCCAGATCCCAACAGAAAACGTCCCCAGGACTGCCAGTGCTGGGCTCTGGGCAAAGGGGCAAGATCAAGCCGTTGCTCTCCGGTCTGTGCCCCTCGCCGGCGTGAATGCCTGCTGTGTCGGAGGGCAGCGCCTGCCCCTGTAGGTCATACAGGAGCTGTACGTGCCAAGTGTACGTGTATCAAGCGTGTTAGTCCAGTGCATCTATGGTGGGCAGGCAAGCCATGGGAGATGGGCCCGTGCAAGCAGCGAGCATGCAAAATGTGCATGCCAGGTGTGCACGCATGGGGCACGGGCCAGTGCATAAGAGGGCAAGCCAGGTGTGTACAAAGTATGGGCATGTGCAAGGCGTGTTAGCAGGCAAGGTGCGTGTGGGGGGAGGCTAGGGGCACAGGTGCAAGGGCACGTGCTTGTGCTGCACGCGCGTGAAGTGTGCAAGTGATAGATGCGTGCTTGTGCAAAATGTGCGTGCAAAAGCCGTGTGCCATGTGCGCGTGTGCAAGGCATGTGCATGCGAGATTGCACAAGTCCCAGTGCAAGCGCAGAGTCCCTTGGTGTAACAAGCCCAATCCCAAGAGCCGGGGGGAGGCCCGGCCTCCCCTTCCCTTCCCAGCCCCTCCCGCCCCGGCCGGCCCCAGCCCTTACCCAGGTAGTTGGGGCTCCAGATCATCTCGGTCACATTGATCCTGGTGGCGCCCGGGGGGATCTCGAGGATTTTGTGGTAGCCGATGGGCACGTTCGAATCGCTGAAGTTACCCGCCACCAGCTTGCAGGTGGAGTGGTCGCCCCCGCACACCCCGCAGCTGTCCAGCGTCCGGTTGGACCCCAGGACCCCATCGCAACCGGGGCTCTGTGGGGCGAAGGCCAGGGAGAGACCGGCATTGTGGGCTGGGAGGGGATGGAGCCATCTAACTCTTCCCCGGATGGGCCTGAGACTCCAGCACGTGCCCCCCATGGCCCCAGCCACGCTGCAGGGGACCAAGGCTGCTGTTCCGAGTGGCCCCTGGGGCCTCCCCTCCCTGGCTGTAGGGCCACCGGGAGAGGGGACAGCAAACCCCCATTCCGCTCGGAGCTGGGCTGAGACCCGACACACTCACCACCTGCCCCCTGGCCCGGGGATCCCCCCACCCGCCGCCTCTCCGAATAGCCCCGGAGCAGCCTGCCATGGGGAGAGGGGGTGACACTAACCACAGCCTGCCTTGAGTCGCAGGGGTGCCCCCTCCTTCCCTGGGCTCCGCAGACGCCAGCCGCACTGGCCCAGCTGGACTTGCTAAGCCAGAGACGCTGCGTGACCACGTCGGCCCAGCCCCCACACACTGACGCGCCTCGGCTGCCCTCGGCCCTGCTCCCCCTCCTTGCTTTTGAAGCAGCCCCACGGCCCCTCCCCTAACATGGGCCCCTTTTCTGCAAGCCCTCTGCCGTGCTCCCCCCATTTCCTTCCTGTGCCCCAGAGGGGCCCCAGAGCATGGGGGGCAGGCTGGGGACCACCTCTGCTGCTGCTCCTAACGGCTGGTCCGGTTTTGGGGCGTACGAGGCTTCCCATCCTGAGGGTCCTGGCCAAGCCAGGCAGGGAGGGGGACCCTGTGCGGGGCCTGCCGTGTCACTTGGGGTATAAATTTCCCCCCTCCCCGCCATGCTGTAGTCAGTGCTGACGGGCAGGCAGGAACGGGTGAACGAGGGAGGAGTACATGGCCAGCTTGGGGGGTGCTGGGGGCCGGGCCAGGCACCAGGAGCGGGGGAAGCTGAGTGGTTGATGGGGTGGGGCTGGGCTCTGGGCTCACCCCAGCATCGTTCCTGCGAAGCTCAGATCACGCAGATGCTGTATCCCCCTCCCCGGGGGGGCTGCGACCCTACAGCTTCCACAGGGGGGAAACGGAGGCACGGAGCATGGGAGCCACTCCCCCAACGTCACTGAGGGTGTCAGTGGCTGAGCTGGGAAGAGAACCCAGGAGTCCTGGCTCCCAGCCTGCTGCTCGGACTCCGAGACCTTCCCCCTGCCCCAATCCAGACCAGAGGCTGCCTGGTTTGCCCTCCCTGGCCCCTCTTCCTTGGACTCCCGCCATGGGCAGGGCCTCAAACAGTGGGTCCTGTGGGGGTCCTGGGACAATCCCTGCCCGGACACAGAGCCCCCCACAACCGCCCCGTTCCCCTGCACTTACCAAGCACTCTCCAGCCACGCAGATGTCGAGGGAGGAGGCCTCGCACGGCGTGCCGTCCCGCACCTTCTCCGTGTGCCGCACGTAGAAGCGGTACCCCACCGGGCGGCAGTTCAGCTCGCAGCGCTGGGAGCCCCGCACTGCAACGAAATGGAACCGGGACTTGGGGTGGGTCTGACCGAGTTCGCCCCCTCTTCGAACCCGTCCGGCCCTGATCAAGATTAGGGCACCCCTGTGCGCCCTGCGGCCCCAGCGGGCACCCATCCCTGCCCCGAGGACTGCCCAGAGGGGATCATCGCCCCTTTTCGCCGCCGTCATCCCCTGGAAATAGACCCTGGGTGTCCTGGTGCCAGCCTGGTGCCCGCTCCACCAGGGCATCCCCCAAAGAGAGACCGAGCTCCTTGCTCACCCCTAAAACGGGATCTAAAGGGTGGGGTGGAGAACCCGTCCTGCTGATACCCGGGGTGGACCTTTGCAGGCCTGGGGGAACCCCAGCACATGGGGAGGCGGACAGGCAGTGAAGCGGGTTATTATATGCCAGCCGGGAATTGGGGGAGCATCTTGGGGGGAGGGTCAGATCAGGTCACCCCACTCCCCATGGTATGTCTTTCCTAGCTGGTGAAGCAATATGGGGGGGGGCAGCAGCTTCAGACCAATGCCCCCGGCTGGTGGGCCGCGCACCCTAGCCCAGCATGGGCAGGTAGGTGGCAATGCCCTAGTGAAAAGCCACAGCTTAGCGGGGACTGACCCCAGGGGAACGGACCAGGCAGGAGACGCCAGGCTGGGGAGGGGGTCGCTTCGGGGCCCACGCTGGAAGCCGCCTGCCGAAGGCTGCTTTGACGGCACGGGCCAGCCGGTGGAGCTGGCGGCATGGGGCGCGGCCGGCTGCAAGCACGGGCGGGGCGAACGGGGGCGCTCACTCTTCGGGACAGGACAGGAAAGAAAAAAGTCGGGTCCAGCTGAACGAGCCGGGGGGGAACTTGGGAGGCAGAAAGGAACTGGCCACAAGCCATGGGGGAGCGCTAACGATGGACCGGGGCTTCGTTTGGGGGCTCCTCTGCCCCCCCGGCAATGACGTAGCGGAGACAGTGCCCTCTATTGGGCTCCTTCCCCGCATTTTATTCCCAAGGTCACTAGCCACGCAGTAGCCCACCCAGATGCTGAGCACTTGGGACGGGAGGGCCTGGCCCACTGCTGAATTTCTGAAATGCCACCCCCCCCAACCTCCTCCCTGGGCTTGGTGATGAAATGGGGCTGGGGGGGGTGGGGGAGGGCAACTGAATGTCCACCTTGTCTAATCCTTCCCAAGGCCCCCCAGATGGCCCCCCCGCGAAGGGTTAACCCCCTCTAATGGCCCCATCCCGCTCCAGCCCCTGGCAGCAGCCAAGACTTTTTAACATTTTCCAGAGTTTATTTTACTAAGAGCGGCGGGCTGCGGGAGGGGAGGATGAAGGGGGGCTGATTTATCGCCAAAGGCTCCCCCTTCCTCCCCACCCACATGGCTCCCTTCCCGGCGATTGGCCGTTCGCTGCCCCATCTCACCCGGCAGCCCCCGTCTGGCAAAGCCTTCGGGGCTGATAGCGGGGCAGGGAACAAAGGGCTTTTTGTGCGAATCCCTCCCGTCGCATCCCCCTCGTCTAGTAGAAATACAAATATTGGCTGGTAGCAGAAATCGTGGGGAGGGGGAGGGGATGGAGTGGGGGGGAAGGGGCGGGATCCTGCCTGCTCCCGTCCCTCCTGCTTTCTCCGGCTTTACCGGGTATAATGCATGTGCATGCTCATTTCCCCCAGGGCCAGAGGCCAATCAAGCCCCAAGCTCTGACTTCCTACAGGTTGTGTCTGCATTTAAATCGCCCTCCCTTGCAGCAGAAAATGGGGCAAGGGAACAGCCACTAGCCAATCTCATCGGCCCCAGGGCCAGGATTCACCTATGATAAGCCCAGAAAGGATCGTTCGATCTTCCCGGCTGCATAGCACAGGCCAGAGACAGCCCCTCCACGGGCCCCAAGACCTGTGTTCAGTTAAAGCGGCTCTCGGAAGCCGTCAAGAGGTGGAGACCCCGCTTCGTCGGGTAGTTTGTGCCGGGGTTAATTGCCCTCAATGATAAAGTTTGGTGCCTTGTTTCTACTTGGGATGGCTCTTGCATCGCTTGCCCCATGGCGCGATGAGCAGCCAGGACGGCAGGCAATTCCCCCAGCAACTCAAGAACGCCATGGCTGAGCTGCTGGCAAAAAAGATGCACCGTGCGTCTCCTGAATGTTGACAGCTCTTCCGCCAGCCTCCGGTGTCACCACGGGCAAGTTACATAGGCCCAGTTCCTCCAAGGCTGCCTCGCTCCCATTAATTAGCCATTCCAGGCCTTCGTGTCCCCTCTCTAGAAGGGGGATAACGGCATGGCCCTGCCCCACAAGGCGGGCAGGTAAAGCCATTACAGATTGGGAGGTGCTGAGATAGTACCGAGGTGGGAGCCAAGGATCTTACGTAAATAGCCACCTAGCTCCTGGAAAAGGGAAGTCACCCCTCTCCAGTGTACTGGAGGGCTTTGCGGCGGTTTCCCTGCCAGCCAGACCCCTGGGAAATCAGTTACACCAGGACCCAGCAGGGCCCTGTGAAGAAGGTGCCTAAGGAAACTAAGGACAGAGTTTCTGTCCTCTGTTCTTGGCATTCACCAGCATGAGCGAGGCCCGGTTTAAACCAACGGCAGAGCACCGCACACGCCGCCCTGCCCCAGCTGAGCGATGGTGAGCAAGGCTTGCGGCTGCCCAGGCAAAGCGGCGCACCACGACCTCCTGTGGATGTAAAGGTGCTTAGACCAGTATCGATGGAAACTGGGGAGTTTCTGGGTTCGCCTGAGCAACCCCCGGCCCCAGGGACTAACCCGGCAGCCGGTCCCCCCAGCATCTTCTGGGCTGTTCTGCAGCGAACGAGGAAGGGGCAGTTTACGGGGCTCTCAGTGCATCGGCCAGGGTAGACGGGGCTGGAGGGAGCGAGTGGGAGAAAGCAGGGGCAAACGAAGGCGTGGGAAGAGGGAGCGAAAAAGGAAGAGGGAGGCCGGGCGGGAGAGGCTGGCCGCCCCTGTTTTTCCACCACTATCATTCTTCACAGGTCGTTAATCACTCGGGATGACTTTCTGCTCTCCCGCTTCCAACGCCCTGAGCCCGTCCCCAGCCGATCGGTCTGGGCCCTTTCTTTCCCCGGGCCTCTGATTCTTGGCCGGATCCTCAGCCCTGCTGCTTCCCTCCCAGTCCCCGCCCCACAGGCTGCAGAACAGAATGACCGGCGGTTTCTGGGCGCCGGAGCTCGTGGAGACACAACCCCTCGAAAATAAGCAGTGCCCCACCCCTTTAAATTGGGGCTCCGGGGAGCCAAGGGGATAGTTTACATGGCGGCTGCACATTTGCAGCCATGTTCCTTTGCATGGAGGTGTCTGAAGCCAGAGCCCCGCGTCGGATTTCAGTGCGCTTGGGGTGTGTCTCCACAGGCAGCTGGGGTGTGGGGCTGCAACGTGTGAAGAGCGGCAAAGCCGTGGCAGCCCTGCTCTGGGTCTGGGACCCTCCTCATGTGCTCAGTCGCATCCCCCTAGCTGCAGTGTAGATGTCTGCCAGGGCCCGCAATCTTCCCAGCCCCCGGGCAAATGGAGCAGTAAAGATACTTGGTGCTCGGCTCTAAATCACATCCGTTCTCTGCCTTCCCCCAGAATCGGTCCTCGAGACGGTTCCAGGATCGAAGGCCTGGGCTCCGTCCTGGCCACGGCCCCACTCATTTCTTGCAGCCCTCTCCCACCCTCCAGCAAAGCTCATCGGCACCTGATCTCCCAGCCCCCGCCCTGCTGCTCCGACGCTCCTGGCGGAGCGCCCCAGCCTGACAAATCACCGCATACTTCGAAGCAAACGTCTGCGGGGCCCACTGAGCTCCCCCCACCCCACTCCCTCCCCGCGAGAGCCTCGGCGATTGAATCCGGCTGTGGAGCTGCGAGAGAGTCCAGGCCGCCCGGGTTGTAAATTCAGCGTGGGAGCGGATGGGGGCGTGTGTGGGACGGCGGAGAGGAGAGGTCAACACAGACGGGCCGAGGCCAACGACCGTGCAACACGCCCGGCGCAAACGCTTGTTTCCAGCCACAGCCGCCTCCGTGGCTGGCCTTCCCTCCCACTCAACAATACACCAAGGGGGGCCGTGAAGTTCCCCCCACCCAAAAGCCCTTTGCGTGGTGTGCCCTTAAATATGGTGCCGACCCGCTACCAGCGTGCACTGGGGTTTGGTTTAGGCATTGCCGGAGCAGCGGGCGCATGGCACCTTCTACAGTCCCGAGCACAGTGAGGTTTGCAAACCGTTTAAAGGGATACCACCCGTTCCCTAGGATGCCATGATTCGCAACCCGCCCCTCAGCTCTGCAGTAAAACAGAGATTTAAAGTGTCTTTTTAAATCTACCTTGAACCTTCTCTTTCTGAGCTACCTTCCCTATCCACAAGCTGCTGAACGGTCACCACCTTGGAGCACGGGGGATGAATAACACGGGGGGCGGGTAACAGAGCCCTGAGGGCCAGGGGATCCCACACCGACGATAACACCCTACTACTGCTGCTAGCTCACAGTTACTCCCTTTAGCTCAAGGGTTAGAGCGAGGTCCAGGGTTCCAACCCCGGCAGCAGGGGCGAAGCGTGGTGCCACCACGTCAAGGAGAAGAGGGAGCCTCAAGGCTGCTCCAAGGGGTGAGAGCAAGGAGGGCTGTGCAGGGGGGAGCGTTGAGGATGACCAGCAGGGCTGTTTTGGCCCCCCCCGGGCGGCGCCCGGGGGGCAGACAGCAGAATCGTTGCCAGGCAGGAGCTGGAAGCCCCACCACGTGGGACATTTGGAACTAGATGGGACAGTGATGGGCTGAATCAAAACCACCGGGTTCTGACCCAGATCCAGATAGACCCACAAGGGGCAGGCGGGAGGCCCCAATTCTGCCCTTTATCCTGCTACACAACCCGGGCATCAGCCCTCCCACGGCAGAGGGAGCGATCAGAGACACTGGTGCCCTCTGGTGCCAGCTCGGGGGGGGGGTGACCGTGGGGGTGGGGCCCTTGGATAATAATAACCCAGCCAGGGTTTATTTTCCCAACGTGCTGTCTCAGCGGCTGAAGGTGACGGCTCTGCCCCCAGCCAACTGGAAAGAACACGGTGTTTGAACAGGAACCCTATTCATCCCTCACGTCCTCGCCCCCTCCGGCTGGGCTCAATGCATTCAGCAGCTGAGGGCTGGCTGGGCACGGATGGTAGAAAGGTAGATGTGGGGGGGGAGTGTGTGTGTGTGTGGGGGGCATGATCCCACACATCTGGCTGGGAAGGAGGGGGTGGATCCTGCACATCTGGATGGGCTCTGGCTGGCTTTAGGAGCAGATAGAGAGACAGAACAGCTCCCGCTGCCCCCCAAATAAGAGCACAGGACTCTGAGCCTATAAGGCCAGCTTTGCCGTGTGTGTGGGGGGGCCCACATGGGGCGGAGCGCAGGGGGTTGGAGCGGTCGGTTGGCTGTGGGAGATACAGGGCTCTGGCCCACTGGGACACATCAGGAGATCTGGGCCCCTGACCCACGAGGATGAGCCTCTTGTCCCACGGGCTCATCACTGGGGGGGTGGAAGGTGGGGATAAAAGAGTGCCAGATCCAAACTGTAGTGGTGCCAGCAAACTCACTGTGCAAATTATTTCCCCAGAGGCTCTGGGACTGGAGAGGGGTGGGATGCCTCGGATGCCTCCTTGGGCCCGGGCTAGCAATGGCCCATCGTCTGAAAGTCCCCAGCTGCACGGAGCTGATCACGGGATCCCATCTGGCCCAGCCCGGGCCACACAGAGCCGTTAATAAGCCACGGCCTTGAATTACTGGCTAACGAGGCTCACGCAGCCCCCGGCACTGAGTGCCAGGGGACGGCTGGTGCCCGCTGATAACAGTTTCCATAAACGCTCGGAGGCTGAGCCGCTCAGCTGAGTGGGAGGGGGCCCAGCGACCCGGGTCTGGGGCGAGTTCAGTGTCCTCATTTGCCCTGGTCTGGCGTGCCCTATGCCAGAACCCCGGGGATATGGACCGGGAGGGGAGGCAGCCTGGTAGTTAGAGGACAGTGCTGGGTGCCTGGGTTCTAGTTGTGGTTATTTGGAGGGGAGTGTGGCCCTGTGGTAAGAGCAGAGGCATGGGCACCAGGATTCCTGCGGTCCTTTTCCCATCTCTGCCACTGACCTGCTGTGGGACACTGGGCCAACCGCAGCCCCCACTCTGTGCCTCAGTTTGCCCACCTGTAAAGTGGGGACAATGCTTGATTTTCCCCCTACCTCTCAGGAAGCTCGATTCATCGTGTAAAGTGCTTTGAAATCCTCGGCGAGACGGGGCCGGAGAGGGACATTAACAAAGACGCTGCTGCCACCTGCTCGGCTGGCTTTAGAAAGGAATCTGATAAAGACCCTGTTGGCCGCAGCCTGACGGCTAACGACCCCCACCCCAGTGCCAGCCCCCCAGCGGGAAGGGCATGGGGAGGGGCCCAACCCTCTGGCTGTGGGGTGGAGGCATGAGCTGGGCTCTCCCCAAGGCAGAGGGACTGGCAGCCCCCTGGTTCCGCTGTGCTGGGTGCACGATGACCAGGGTAGCGTCAGCTGCTTATAAATCTTCCAGCGCTTAATCAATTTGCTATGCACATCAATAGACCCGGGCGGTTCCCTGGGCCATGGAGGGAAAGAGCAGAGTGGACAAGGGGGTTCTGACCGGAGATTGTTTGCAAAGGGGTCCTGAAGGGATGGAGGGTGCCAGCTGGGGGGTGGGGAGAAAGAAAGAAAGAAAGAAAGAAAGAAAGAAAGAAAGAAAGAAAAGAGTAGAATGGAAGAGAGACAAGAGGAGGAAGAGACAATGAGGGAAAGGAAGGAGAGCGAACGAGAGAGATAGAAAAGAGAAGGTGGAAGAACAAAGAGGAGGTGTCAGGGAAGGCAGCCAGAGGGCCCAAGGCGCGGGGCGCTCGCTGAGACCCGGCGAGGGTTCTGGATTGCTGCCGCACCTGCCTGCCGAGGGAGCCAGGCAGACAGATCTGGCGGGGCATGGAACAACAGGCCAGGCAATGGGGCGGGCATGGGGCTGATGCCGTTCAGCGGTTACTGCACAGCCCATCGGCCATGAGAAAGGGGATTACGGCCGCAAGGGCTGGATCTGCCGAACTTGGCAAAAAACACCCCCCCAGCCCTGGTGTCATGGGATGGGGCGGCTGGGCGCAGACGGCAAGGGAGGGAAGGGCAGGTGGAGAGGGCACCGCAGCACAGGTATAGGGGGCTGACTCCAACCCCTGCTCGCCCCCTCACCTCCCAGCCAGCATCTACCTTTCTCCATCTAATTCGCTTGATGCTGAAATACCCCAGCCTAGGGCTTGGCCTCCAGGGATCTCTCTGGTCCGGAGTTGTGGGACCCAGAGGGGGATTCCTGGGCACGCCTGACCCCCAAATCAGGTGGAGCTAGTGCTTTGACTGGGGGGTGGGGGAAGCTGGGTGTGTCAGGACTCCTGGGTTCCCTTACCAGCTCTGGGAGGGCAGCGGCCCCTATGGGTCAGCATTTCAGAACTGGAGCCAGTGGGTGGGGTTGAAGCTGCTGTCTGCACCCAGAGGTGGACGCTGATTTAACAGAGCCTCACAGAATCCTAGATGATTAGAGTTCGAAGAGACCTCAGGAGGCATCTAGTCCAACCCTCTGCTCAAAGCAGGACCAACTCCAACTAAATCATCCCAGCCAGGGCTTTGTCTAGCCGGGCCTTAAAAACCTCTAAGGATGGAGATTCCCCCACCTCCCTCGGTAACCCATTCCAGTGCTTCACCACCCTCCTAGGGAATACGATTTTCCTAATATCCAACCTAGACCCCCCCACTGCAACTTGCTCCTAGTTGTCATCTGCCCCCACTGAGAAGAGCTCCATCCTCCCGGGAACCCCTCTTCAGGGAGTTGAAGGCCGCTATCAAATCCCCCCTCGCTCTTCTCTCCTGCAGACTAAACAAGCCTAGTTCCCTCAGCCTCTCCTCAGAAGTCACATGTGTTCCAGACCCCTCATCATTTTCGTTGCCTTCAACTGGACTCTCTCCAATTTGTCCACATCCTTCCTGTCGCGGGGGACCCAAACCTGGACACAGGACTCCAGATGTGACCTCACCAGTGCTGAACAGAGAGGAATGATCCCCTCGCTCCGCGGGCAACCTTCCTACTAACAGCCCACTGTGCCGTTAGCCATCTTGGCAACAGGATCCCGTGGGGTTCCCAGCAGTGATCGGACGACCCAGTTTGGCTGATACTAGCAATGAACCCAGTGCTCCGGATCAGAACCGGCCCTGACTCCCTGGATCAGAACTGGAACCAGGCCTGTCGCCTCCCCTGACCAGAACCAGCCCTACCCGCCTGGACCAGATTCAGGCCTCGCTCCCCTCTGGATCAGAACTGCTCCCTGACACACACACCATGGATTGGGACCAGCCCTTGGCTTCCCCCAGATCAGAAATGGTGCCCGGTCTCCCCGGATCAGAACCGCCCCCGGACTCTCTGTGGATCAGAACCCTCTCCAACCTTAGCCCCAGCTCAAAGCAAATTGTCTTCCCAAGTTTGACATTGCGTTATTACAGATTATTAGTTGATTCCGAGTGGTGTCCTGGCCCTGGGGTGCCCCTGTGCCCTTTCTCCCACACTCCTGCTGAGGACACAAGCGAAGCGAAGTGAACAAACTCAGCGCAAGAGAGTCAGGGGCTGAGGCAGGAAATGGGAACGTACCAGTGCCCTGCTGGGACCCCAGCCCCCCATGAATGGGGCTCACCCCCATCCTCAGCATACCCGACTCCCGGGGGAGAAGTTTTCCAGCTAATTGGCTTCCAAAGTGTTAGGAGACAAAAGGCCCTTCCCCTACAGACAGGCCCACAGGCAGCAAGGCACACCTCGCAGGAAACAAACACGCAGCCCCGAGCAGCACATGCAGGGAGATTCCTGCGGGCACGTGCCTGCCCAAAACACAGAGCCAGAGACACGCGCACAGCTCAGTGGCATGCACAAAACGTACGTGTAGATCCACCCAGGCACCGTTCTTGCCCCCTCCCAGTGTTCACATGCCACAGACAGACACAAGCCCTCATGCTCCCACACACGCCAGCCCCCTCACATGCACGAGCCAGGCCCACAACCCACAGCCTCAGGGAACGCTGCGAAGCAGCTTCGAAATGAGCGCTGAGAACTAACCAGCTCATCAGAGAGTAACCCAGGGGGTGGCAAAGGCTCGAACAGCAGACCGCCAAGGTGGGTGAAGGTTTCCGCAATGATTCTATTCAACCTCTAGCTAAAGTGGTTATTTAAGGCTGGCTGCTCGGCCAAGGCAGCGCGGGCTGTGCTTCCACCACAAGTGCAATGAGTTTGCCAGGCTCAGCACCGAAGCGCCACCAGACAGAGCCCCGACCCGCTCCCTGGGCTGGGAGACGTGGATGCACGGCTCTTCAGTTCATGCCTGTCTATGTGGGTCACCCTGGAGCCGACAGGGTAAACACAGCTTGGCCCAGCTGGGGCCCATCTGTCCCTGTGTGTACACAGCCCTGACAGCCCTTGGCTGCGGGGAACGCGTCTTCCTGGTGCAGAGACCGGCCGCCGGGAGCAAGGGTGGGTGGGAGCAGCGCCCGCGCCTGCAGGGGAACAAGTGAAGGAGAAAGGGCTGCGGCCGACGCCCCCTGAGATACAACCAATCAAGGACGGAGCTGTGCACTGGGACCCCTCTACAGCACCAGTGCCCGGGCCCACCATCAGCCAGTTATATGGGGAAGGGAGCAGAGAGACCCCAACTCAATCAATGCACGGCGGGTGAGCACAGCGTGGGGGAGCTGGTCCCAGCCCCGGCTCGGGGTTGTGTGTGAAAGGAGCCGGGTGTTTTCCCGCGTGACGGGCCCTGGGGTGGAACAGGAGGCGGGGGTGTGGGGGGGGAAGAATGGCAGGGCAGGACCGAGGGGCATCTCCAAAGCTGCGAAAGTGGGGAGCCCCAGACTCCACCAGCAAAGGGGGGGGCAGGATTGAGGGCCCTCGGCGGATCTTACTGTGGAGGGGACGGTGCCAAAGGCTGGGTCAGCAAGGGGGGCGGTGGGGCGGGATTGAGGGGCACAGGCAGAGCTGTGGAGAGGCAGCATGCATGGAGACTGCCTGCCCTAGTGTGGCCCAGGCCAGCCCGCCAGAGAGGCAGGCAGCTCCTGGGGACCTCCAGCCACGGCAGAGCAATGAGCTGGTACCGCACAAGAGTCCATTGGACCCTCTCTTCTGTGCCATGACCAGCCCCGGCCTCCCGGTCCCCTACCGTCCGTGAAGGGCTCCCACTGGTAGAGGCGGCCCATGAACTCCTGGGTGTTGAAGGCAGCGCACTGCTTGGCTCGGGCGTCGGGCTGGTCGGCTGGGCACGGCTGGAAGAGAAAAGAGGCTGGGATGCGGCTGACTCTGGCGCTGGGAGACGCCAAGCAGGTTTCCACACTGATCCCCAAGGGGAGTGGCAAATAGCCTGGGCTATGAAATGCAGCTAGCTCTGGGGTGGGGCATGGCAGGTCTTTACCAGTCCCGCAGCAACGCTGCACAGAGATCACTTGGGCGCTGCTGAAATGCGGCTTCCTCTGGGCAGCCCCTGGTTAAACAGCCACATGGCAACGCTGTGCAGAGATTGCTCACCCCCTGCCAAAAGGCAGCCGCCTGTGGGGTGGGACACAGCAGCTGTTTATCAGGGATTGCTCACGCCACGCTCATCATCCTTTGTTTCTCCTCCCCTGCATCCGTCCTCTGCTCTCCTCCTGCCCCATTCCTTCCACTCTCTGGCCATCCCATTCCCCCTCACACTGCTTCGCCGCCTCCGCTCCCCCGCGTCTCTCAGCGGAAAGTATCAACGCCAAAAAGACGCTATGGGCCGTGAATGCAAGTTCTTCACCAGAAAGGGGGAGCCCTCCCCACTGGGCCTGCGCCTTCCTCTGGCGCCTTCCCTGCAGAGATCTCCCAATGCTTTCAGACCGTTCCTGGAGCTGTGCTCGGTGAGGCAGGAGTCGATTATCCCTGTTATACACGGGGGGAAACTGAGGGAAAGAGAAGCGCGATGACTAGCCCGAGGTCCCGGAGAGAACCAATAGGATGGCGCCCAGGCCGCCTGCCTCCCAGTCGCCTGCTCTGAGCATCGCACCACGCTCCCCGCCCAGCCCCAGGAATGCAACCTAGGCGTCCTGCGCCCCTTCCCTATCTAACGCACTGCCCTGCCCTCACAGAGTGAACCCAGGCATCCTGGCTCCCACCCTCCACCGTCCCTTCCCCAAGTCAACAGACGATGGGGCCCCTAAGTAACTTCTTCCTAACAGCCCCTGTAACTCTCCCAGCATGCTCCAGGCCCCCTGCCCCGCGCCCAGAGGGCTATTTACAGAAGCCCGTTCCCGCCAGCCAATGAGGGAGGTTTGGCCGCGTATAATCCAGCGAGACGGGTGATTTATAAGTCGGGGCTCGCCTGGAACTTGCTGGGCCTGACATTTGTGTATTTTTTCCACTGTTTGTTAAACAAAAAAAGGACAAATTGTCAGGAAAAATCCCATCAGCCACCAAATCGCTCATCCCCTCCCCGCCCAGCTCAGACACTCTCCACACTGCCGGCGGTCGTTTCCCTAGATTAACCCAAATCCTGTTACTGTTAAATGGACCCAGGCCTCACAAAATGGTTTGGGTCCCGTGGATTAAAGCGGGGGAGGAGGGAGTGAGGACTCCTGGGTTCTTTTCCCGATAGGCTGCGTGACCTTGGGCAAGTCGCTGCCCCTCTTGCCTGTAAGATGGGGTGGCTAATATTGTAATAAAGTGGGTGCGGGTGTGTGCCCCACACTGCCCCCTTCTGGAGTGAAGCAGAGTTTACCACCTGTGTATCTTATGCCCTATACTTCTAGGGGAGGATGGAGAGTCTCCTGTAGGGGGCTCAGAAGTATGGGGCTCTAAGTTCTAGTCCTACGCGGGTGAGGCATCTGGCGCCCCTGTTGGGAAAGCAAAGGTCCTTACCTCCTGCCTGCAGGCTTTGAACTGCTTGCTCTCTCCGTCGCAGTGGAAGGTCTCCGTGCCGGGGTGGTAGAGATTCCACTGGGGCGCCTCGGGGCCCGAGTGCAGGTCAAGCCTGGGCCTTTGTCCCCTGGCCTGGAACTGGACGGGGCCGCCGCGGCGGAGCAGCCAGATGTCCGGGTCTGCCGGCCGGTGCGGCGAGGGCTGCTCCGCAAAGAGGCTCTGGGAGGCCCTGGTGCCATAGCCAGCCGGGCGGTACTCATTCTGCCGCTGAGCGCGGGGCCTGGCTGCCTGGTGGGGGCAGACGGGGAAGTCGGCAGGGCCCACTCCTTCCGGCTGAGCCAGGCGGACGGCTTCAGGCCCGGGCTTGGGTGCCCCTGTGGCTCGATGGGGGGAGCGGGGATGGGGGTGGCTGAGCTCCAGCATCTCCTTGTGGACGCCCCCCACCCCATGCCCCTTAGACTCCCCAGTGGAGCTGTGGTTCCTCAGCACCTCGTGCGTGAGGCGCAGCTCGCCCCGGGGCTGGGGGGCGCGGCCACTGCTCGGGGCCCTCTCGCCCACGGGCGTCCTGGGGCGGGAAGGCTCCTGGGCACCCCACGTGCCAGCCCCAGCCCCGCTGCCTCCTCGCTCGGCGGGTGCCCGCTCTCCCGCCTTCCGGCCCGACTCCCGCCAACCCCCCTCCTGCTCCGGGGCGGTTGGCGCTGCTGGAGCCCAGCCGGCAGGTGGGGAGGGCTGCTCTGTGGGAAGGGGGCCCTCCGTGCCAAGCTGCTCAGCCCCCCGCAGCTCCGGGGGCGCCGCTGCCAGCTCCCAGTTCTCCCCAGGGCTCGCCTCATCCTCCCAGGGGCCCGCATGGGGCTCGGCCGTGGCCTCGGCCGTCAGCAGCCTGGCGCTGCCCTGCTTGGCTGCGTGGGGTCGGCGGGGTGAAGCGGGTCCGTCTCCCCCACTTCCAGACATCGCCCCGTGCCCTGCCGGCTCTGAGCTGTTCTCTGCCTGGAGCCTGGGCTGCACCGTGTCCTGGGCCCTCCTCTGCTTGCGGTGCGGATGGCGCTCGCTCTGGGCCGGCGGCTCCTTCTGCCGGCTCGTGCTTTCCTTGGCCTTACGCTTGGGCGGCCTGGTGGGCAGCGGCTGGTGGGTGGGGGGCCCTGGGTGTCTCTTGAACCGCGGTGTGCCCTGCTCCTCCGTGTGCAAGGGCAGGGCGAAGGGCACCTTCCCATAGCCGTATTTGCCCGGCTTGATCGACTCTCGAATTCGAGACCTGCGCGGGGTAGAGAGAGGTATCGCAGTGTTGTTACGGGCCCTACGTAAACAGAGCAAAGTGGAAGTGACTCCCCCCGAACCCTGCCAGGGACCTACCTGTCCTCTTGCCCATTGAATGGGCGTCTCACGCACGGCAACTGTCAAGGAGGGCACTGGCTAACGTGCGCCCCACTACCCTCTACTGGGTGGCTTCAGAATGGCATACCTTGTGTCAAGAGCCCTGTACTGCACACAGCTCAAAGGGATTCACCCACAGCTTAGGCAGGGGTGGGTCTGGGTTTCTGGAGCGGGAGGGTCTCAGCGCCCTCCCTGCTGCTGCCAGGGGGCGTGCCAGGTGCCCGTCACCGTTTAGCAATACGTGGCCTTGGTCTTGTGACACCGTGGAGAGCTGTGGTGCACGTGCAACACACAACACCGCCTCCTAGCTCGGCACTGAGCCCAGAGGCAGGGCGGGAGGAAGGAGGGTGCAGTGGTTAGAGCTAAGGCTTGAGGCTAAGGAGATCCAGGTTCAGTTGCCAGTTCTGCCTCCCCATCCCATGTGAACTTGGGTCAGTCCCTTTGTGCCTCAGTTTCCTATCTGCCCAATGGGGCGAACAGCTCTGCCCTGACTTGGGGGGGGGGGAACAGGGAAGATAAGTGCGTTTGAGCCCGATAGCATGGTGACGAGGCCTAGATAAGGCCTAGCGAGGATCAGCTGACTCCTCTTCAGTTTCTGAGTTTCACAAGACAAGGAGAGCGACAGGGCCAACGCCCCACCTTGGAGGAGCCTGTTCTAGGGGCACGAGCAGTTTGGTCTCTACACCCAGATTCTAGGTATTTTGACGCCTATGGGGGTTAGGATCTGGGCCCATGTCCCCTCTGCGGAGCCTGCCAGCTGGAAGGGTGGCGTCTGAGCAGAGGCCAGGGTGGCAGGAAGGGAACCAGGACCCCCACACTCCTGTCAGTGAGTGGAGGACAAAGGGCAGTCAACCACGCCCTGCCCACGCCCCGAGCCAGCCAGTCCCGTCCCCATCGTCCCGCCCGGCCCGGTACCGAGCCCCGAGTGTAACCGACGGGCAACCCCGGCTCTCACCTGCGGGCAGCATGGGACTCCTGCATTGGGGACGCCGGCCACTTGTGCCCGAGGGTGCCGGGTCCGGCTATGCCGCCCACCTCGGGTTTGAAGAGCGGGAGCGAGTCCCGGGCGGGCAGGCGCGGCGGTGCCGAGCTGCCACGTCTGGAGAGCCGCTCCGGGCTGGAGGCAGAGGCAGCGCTTGGGGGCCGCAGTCGCCGGGCAGAGGGGGCCAGGCCGCGGCTGGAGGCACCTTCTTTGCCAGACGGGTTCCCTTCCGGCCTGGGGGCTCCGCGGGAGAGGGCTGGGTCCCGCCCCTGGCTGGAGGCGTCCCGCCTCGAGGCCGAAGGCAGCTCCTCGGAGGGGAAGGACTCATGGCGGGTGTATCTGTTCAGTGGCCCGTAGCGGGCGGGAGGGGGGGCCGGCCGGGTGTGGCTGGGGCTGCTGTGGAGGGGGAGGGCAGAGCCACGGTGCAGAGGGAGGGTGGCCCCCGGTGGGGCGCCTGTATCCCCATCAGTGTGAAGGGGATAGGATGGGCGAGGAGGGTAAGGATTGGCTCGTTCCTCTGGGTACAGGGGCTGGGCGTACGTGCGCAGGCCATGTGGCCCCACCCTGGGGGCCCGTTGATAGGGGGGCAGGCAGGTGCGGACCCTTTCCAAGACCCCCACCCCGCAGGGCTGGGAGCAGGTCGACCACGGCCCCCAGTCACTCCAGGCTCCCGGCACTCGGTTTCCAGCTCCATCCTCCTCGGGCACCTGGCGAGATGTCCGCTGAGGGACCTGTGAGGGCACAAGGAAACAGTGGGTCACCGGGGACACCGCCAGGAGGGGCCCGTTCCCAGCTCCAAGCCCAGGGGACCCTGCCACGCCAGCTGGGCTCTGCCACCCTCCGGGCGGCCGTGGCACTTCACAGCAGGAGACGCCAACTCAATTGGCATGGCCCCGGCTAGCACTAGAGTCCCCCACCCCGGGAGCACGCGGCTTGACGGACCCAGCGGCCCCCTTGCCAGCTGGGAATTGGGAATGCCGTCTGGGGATGAGACAGATCCGGGAGGGCAGGGAGAGCCTCCCCTGGCTGCCAGCAGGAGGGTTGGTACCTGGGAAAAGGGGCAGAGCCGGGGGAAGAGGAAAGAGAAGCCAAAAGATGAGCGAAGGGACGACTGGGGCCGAAGAGAAATGGGCTGGATTGAGGAGCAGGGACCCCCCAATCAGTGTTTCATTGTGTCCGTCCTGCTTCATGCTGGTCCCTCTCCCAGCCTCCCCCGTCCACCCCACCTCAGCCAACCCTGCCTGCCCTGGCCTCTTCGTCCGACAGCGGGACAATCCCACGCCAGGCTGGGCCCAGCTGCGGGAGGCGGGCTGAGGAGTTGATCGCTGCCCAGCTGTTGTCTCCTCGCTCCAACGTCCCAAATGCTCCTGGGCTGGAGGGCTCAGTTGTAGCCAAAAAAGGAAATTGAGAAAACGAGCACGCTTGCTGATTGCCAAAATATTTGGCATGGTTCAGGAGTGACTTTGAGACAGATAGCGCTTGGCTGGATCTTAACGAGGGCACCGGTACCATGGCGGAAGGGAAGTGGGGGGTCTGGTAAACCACATGGAGCTTTCCTCCCACTCTGTGCAGTCTAGAGCTGCCCTGGGAGGGGAGCGAAAATGGCCAGGCTCTCCCTTTCACCCTGCCCCCTTGGACAGGCACTGAGGGAATCCACAGGGGCAGTGAATTTTCAAACAAAAGGTTAATCACTTCTTTGTGAAGCACAGGGCTGACCTGTGGAACTCCCTGCCACTGGAGGCCCGAGGGGCAGAAAAATGCCACGGATGGATTTTATGCCAGGCAGTGATTCGTTACCTGCCTGAAAGGTTAGGGATGTCCCTGCCCAGCTCCTTCAACAGTTCAGGGACATTGTGGGGGTGTCTCCCTTTTAAGAGTCAGGTGTCGGTCACGGTCAGAGGCAGGAGAGCGGTCTGGGTGAACCAGGGGTCCGGCCTGGATTTGCAGGAGGCAGGAATGTGCCTTGGTGCAGCGTGGCTATTCTGCATTCCCCGGTACAGCAAGGTAGATCTTCACTGCAAAGCGAGCCCCGCTCTGAGCGCCCAGCAAAGCCCTGGCCACGTCACCGCATCCTCACTGGCGCTGCGCTCCCCTGGGTGTGCCACTGGGACCTCCCACGGTGCTCTGTGCTGTCCCGAGGCTCTCCTTCTGGGCACATGGCTAATTGTGGGAAGGCGCTGGAGGACTGGCAGCATTCCGCACGCCCCTGCCCTCAGCACTTTGATCTGCCCCCTCCAGGCCAGAGAAGCCGTGGAGGAGGGAGGCGTGCGGAAAAAGATTTCAAAGGATTTGGGGCCCCCTCTCTTCCCTCCCCAAGAACAACAACAGCGCTGCACGAAACGGCACTGCCAGGCTGGGAGCGGAGGGCCAAGTCACGGCTGGCGTAAGCGGTCACAGTTCCACTGGAGTCGATAGGCAGCTAGGCAGATTTACACCCGCTGGGCAGCCGGCCCACGGTACACAAGAGCCTTTTCTGCACTAGGAAATGTAGCGACTAGTGTGGTGTCAGTGGCAGGTGCAGGCCTAAGTACAGCTCCGCTGCCCGTTCACACAAGGACACCTCCCTGGAGCAGCCCCTAGATTGCCCAGCTGACGCTGGGAGGTAGCGTTGCCTAGAGGCTAGAGCTGCTTATAGCCCTCTACTCCCAACTCCGTGACTGACCTGCTGCGGAACTGTGGCTGGCTGTCGTGCCTCGGTTTCCCCTTTGTCTGTTCAGACTGTGAGCACTGGGCAGAACGGGCAGGGACTGCCTTGCACCCAGTAATCCTGTGGCCTAGTGGGCAGAGCACTGGACTGGCATGCAAGTTCTTATCCAAGTGCTGCCGGCTGGGTAGCCTTGGGCAAGCCACAGCCCCGCTCTGTGCCTCGGTTTCCCCAGCTGTAAAAAGAGGGGAATGATATGGATCCTTTTTGCGAAGTGCGCTGAGATCTGCTTTGGAGACGCGCTAGGGATCGTTTTATTGGATTACAAATCTGCTCTCCTCTGGGCTGCATCTGCACACAAGGACTTGGCTGCCTTTGGGGCTTGGTAATAAGATTCGGAGCCTTTGGCCTCCAGGCCGCTCACCCCCATCCTGCCCTGAGTCAGTAAAAGTTGAATGCTGAGATCATGTGCGGAGGGAGCTAGCAGTCACGGTCCAGATCCTAGTGACCCGGGGTCTCGATCCCACCAGAATCAGCAGGAACTGACAGCATCAGCAGAGGCGTTAGGGAGATGGGGTGGGGCAGGAGATGTCGCACCCCTTTAGAAGCGGGACCCGCCAAGCCAGCGTGGGGGCAGATGGAGCTGTGTGTGTGGAGGGGAAGTTTGCCCTGCTGATGCCTGGATGGTACCTGCTCTGCAGATATGCAGACGGCCTCTGCCTTTCACCCAGGCTGCATTCACCCATAAAACAGCAGAAACTCAAAGGGACCACTGAACAAACTGGGCTTGGAAAGGAGACGGCTGCACCGGGGAGCCTAAAGGCAGGATGACGGACAGTGGCGGAGTGACGGCCCGGAGCTCCGGCTCCCCAACCCTCGCCCGCGTACCCCAACCGGCAGGGCCTGCACTTCCAAATCCCAAACTCCACCAGCCGAGGGGCTGATCCTCTGCCTGCCTCGTGTGACCCTGTGCCCAAGTGGGCATAAAACGCCAGCGCATCAGAGCAGCTGTGCGTGGTGCTCACTGACTGCACAACACACAGGGCAAAGGGTGAACGGCAGCTCATGCCTTGGCTCCTGCTTAAAGGCCTCTGTTTCTTAAGGTCGCTGACACAGGAAGGGGTGGAGGCCTGGGGACTGCCTGGCGGAGCCAGGGAAAACACCGTTTTGCAACAAACGGCTGGGTTAGCAACGCTGCCCCGGAGAAAACAAACACAGAACCAAGCCACCCCAGAGAGCGTTTGGCCTCCCCCTTGCCCCAGTTTGTGGCTAATTTCCACGGGCTGTAAACTGATAACGCAGACAAGATGCGGCTCCCGCCCCTGCCAGCGTGAGCTGCAACATGCGAAGGCTGCAGGGAGGGCCTGGGGACGCTGCGCTGGTTTGGCTCTGGGAATTTCCTCGATGACGGTGGGTTGGAAGCTCTCTCCGCCAGCATCTCAGTCCTTAGGAACCTTTCCTGGGATGTGATGCCATGTTTTAATGCACGACACCCTCGTCCCTGCCCTGGCCTCTCCCCCGAGCTCACGAGCACCCCTGAGACGCAGGCCACCCACAGAATCCCCCTGGGAGGGAAGCTGGCAAAAGGAAGAGACCTCTGAACCAGAGAGCCTGCCTCTCTCGCTCACTTGGCACTCTCCCGTCCCTGTTCTGTGCCACATGCACACAGCTCCCACGGTGTTTGCAAACCCCAGACTTAAAGCCTCTTCCTCCTACTTGTTTCTGTAGCCTCCTCTGGAACTGATTAACCCCAGGGCCTGATCTTTAGTTGTTCCTCCAGGGAAGGGATTGGGGGGCGAGGGGGGATGTGCTCTGACCATTACACTATGTTTCCCTTCCAGGGTCCGGAATGGAACCCAGAAGTCTGGACTCCCAGCACCCCCCTACTCTAACCACTAGACCCCATTCTCCCCAACAGCTGAGACTCAAACCCAGAAGTCCTAACTTGCACTCCCTCCTCCAACAGCAGCTCTGACAACAGTGTGATTTTTAAAATACCCTTTTGATTCCTGCACACAGGGCCCTGTCCGGCCCTCGGTGTAATTTAGAGCAGCCCTGAGGTTGCTCTAACTCACGCGCTGCTCCTCACAGCCCTGTATGGGCCATGGGAAGCAGAGACTAGTCAGAACACAGTGTGCTCAAGCAAAATCTTGGATCCGCCCCCCGATGCGGGGGACTAGGAGCAGGGCAAGCGCAGGATGCTTACGCCAGGGAAGGCCCCAGGATGAGGGCCTTCTCAAGGAAACGGTTCCTGCCTGAGTAGCATAAAGGAGCCTTGGTGTCATTGAGAACCAGGCCCCGGGAGATTATCCCTGCCCAACCATTCCCATTTCCAACCGTGGGGGCAGGTTCTCCACTTAACCAAGCAGGAGGAGACGGGAGTGGAGATCAGGGATGGGAACGCGCCCTCTCGCCTGGGAAAAACCAGACAGTCCCCATCCAGCATGTGGTCACGCTGCCTTTCGGGCGAGGAATGGTGCGGGCAGGGCTGGCGTGACCTTGACTGATTCTAGGGTCCCAGAAGGTTGACCAGATGCTGGGTTTCCTGTGGCTTAAGGGCAAGCGTAGGCAAGAGACCATGAAGAAATGGTCCCATTCCTTGGGCAGATTCACACAGGCTGAGCTAAGGGACCCAACCAGGTTTTTCTTCCACTTTATCCCTGTCAGCCCTGTGGGACCAGCCTGGCTCTGGGGGAGGGAGCCACGGTCGACCCCTGCTAGCCCAACGGCCGATCCCAAGGGGGACGCCCCAGCTGGGTTCCCTGATGCCGTTTAGTGGGTGACGAAGTCTGTGAATCCAGGACGCAGCCACACACATTGGAGCTGGTGAAATAACGCGGGGAGTGGCTCTGCGCTCCCCCCCCCCCCCCCCCCCCCCCCCCAGCCGTAAGGTCCTTGGCCCAGTGACTCACCTTCCTGCTGCCTTGGCAGAGCTGGGTCATCAGCAGGGCCAGAGCCAGGACCAGTCCAGCCACACAGAGCCTGGAGAGGAAAACAGAGACGCTGCCGTTAGCAAGAGGAGGTGCCGAGCCTGCTCGCGCCAATGCAGGGGGGCTGGAACAATCTCTTTAGTGGGGATGCTGAGAGCCATTGAACCAACGTGAACCCTGCATAGGACAGAAAACACTTCAACCAGCACCCTGAGGTCCAGCACGTCTGCTCCAATGCCCTGCTCCCTATGGCCTCCATTAACCCCTTCGCGCTCCGGGGCTGGCCTGGACTCCCAGCCATCTCGCAGCCCCTTTCTCCTGACACCTAACAGCTGCTAATGTCCTCCAGGCGAGTGCAGGAGGAGGAGAGATGCCCAGATCTGTTCCCCACGGTAACACAGGGATGTCTACTCCCCCCGGGCCGGCCAGCCCCAAATGGATGAGACCTGCTCGGCTGCGTCTCTGCTATCGGGCCATACGATGTTGTACGGATTTTACCCGAACCAATTGCAGCGATGCTTGCTTTCGTTGTGGCTAGGAGCCCCTGCCCCTCAAGCTCTTGACAACCCTACAATAACAAAGCGATGTCCCTGGCCCCAACACTCAACAGCGACCCTACCATAACAAAGCAGTGTCTGGTCCCCCAGCGTTCCCAAGCAACCCTACAACAACAAGCCCACGTAGGCAGCCCCAACGCCCAGGGGCAACCCTACAATAACAAACCCGTTGAGGATGGCGGCGTTCAGAGCAGTGCCGGCAGCCCTCGTGACTCACTTCGGTGACCACTTCACATCGCTAACAGCCTGGGCTGGATTTGTACCCATGGCCTCCAGCCACCTGCCGTTCTCAAGCCACCGTGGGGAAAAGGCGGGGTTTGTACCCCGCCCGCGTAGCTCTCTAGCCCAACCCCGCCACGCTCCCTGGACAAACGCTAGATGTGAACCGCTGCCTTGGAGATGAATGGGCGACCCCAACTCCTGAGCCATCTGGGGGGGTCTTTGCAGAAAACTCCAAGACGCGGGTGCAGGTGGAGGGGGGGCCACCGTTTGTTTTCCTAATGACCACATCCAAAGTCTGGGGGGGGGTGGAAAGAAACAGAAGCCGTAACGGAGCATACAGACCTCAGAAAAGTCTGGAGGGGGGCCCGAATCAAAGTTGCGGGGGCGCCAATGCCCCCCTTGCCCATGCACCCCTGGAGCTATCCAGCCCCCCTGGACATGGCCTCCATTTGAACCAGTGACTTAGTTGTGCTCCACCGCAGCCGCCTGACTCATCGAGTCTCCTCCAGGCCGGTAAGTTCACATACACTGGGCAAGCGTTCACTCCCGCCCGCCCCCAAACAGCAAAATAGCTGATCGGCATCTTTCTGAGCCGCTCAAAGCCCCTCTCCCCTCATCAGGAAGAGCCCCCTCGCGCCTTTCTGCACGAAAACGGGAAGCAGAACCACTTGCGGGCCGTGAGTCAGCAGGGCGGGGGCGGCTGGGGCAGCCTGGCAGCTGCAGCGTTGATGTGAAGGAGGGAGGTCGGTTCTCGACAGCTCATCTTTGCTCGGGGCTGCAGGAGGGGGCTGCAGCGAGGGGGAGCTGCCCCAGAACCAGTCTTGGTATGGTTGGATACAAACGCTCCTCCCGAGAGTACGAGTGCACCGGACCCTCGTGGCTAGTGCACTGGCCAGGGACTCAGAAGACAGGCCTTTTTCCCCCAGCTCTACTGCTGCATGACCTGGGGCACGTCACAGCCCCACTCTGTGCCTCAGTTTCCCTACCTTTAAAATGGGCATAAGAATATCACCCTCCTTTGCACAGCACTTGGAGCTTGATGGATGAAAAATACTAGAGAGGCACCATTACAACGGAGAGATGATAGACAGGTGGGAGCTAGAAGCGACTATGGGAAATAAAACGGTAAATCAGCAGCCACCCTTCTTTCAATACACCTGCTCCTAGACCAGGCCCTCAGCCTCAACCCCATGGACAGCAGGATGAGGGGCATGTCTGCCCCACAACGGCACGGCGTGGCGCCGCACTCTTCCTACATCGAGGGAAGGGCTCCTCCCCGCTCTGAGGGGCTGTAGCTGGCTCAACAGCAGAATCCTGCCATCGACCCAGCTGCGTCTGCCCTGTGGGTTAGGTCACCCTACCATGGTGCTCAGGGTGTGCAATTTTTCACAGCCCCATGCAACCTGGCTAGGGCGATCTGGTTTTTAAGCATCGACTAGGCCTAGGATGGCTCCATGTGTCCGTTGATAGGCCATTCCCAGCAAAGCCGCAGTGGCAGTTCTGTGCTAATGCAAACACCCTCACGGCAGACAAATCAGGGTACCAGCTGCATCAGGGAGGTGGTGATCGGTAACCTACCAGAGCGATGACGGAGATCTATGGCTACGCCCCCCTCCCGGCCCATTATTTGCTCTTTGGGGTCTGCATATAACAAAGGAATTCCTGACCCTTTTATTTACTCGCCGAGGATCCACCAGGAATGGGGCGGGGATTCGGTGCCAGCGCCGGGCTGACTGGAGCGGGGAGCTGACAGCAAACAGGGAGCTCCCCGCCCTGGGTTCAAGGGGCAGCTGACAAACGAACTTGTGGTTTTGCAGCCAGGTGGCCTAAATGGCACCGGAGTGGCAGCAAACACGGCGAGGGGATGTAAAGAGCCAGCAGCTGGGTGGGGGACTGGAGAGTAAACAGGGGCTGGGCCAGGGTGCGTCACACCCCAGGGGCTCTCACAGAACTCTCATCCCCAAAGCCGTGCCCATGGGGACGGACCCGGAGCTGCCTCTGCAGCATCCCTGGCCTAGGAAAGGAAAGACGAGACCCTTGATCCTTCGCACGCCCCCCCCCCCCCCCCACATCAGGTCCACGGGTCCTTCACCCCGGGACTCTTGCCCAGAGTTCCCTTTCCTGGCCACGCTGGTGGTGCCCATCCAAGCCAGGTCCCGTTGATAGTCGCTGGCCGGCAGGTTGAACCGGCAGCACAGGCCACGGGCCCAGGGACCAGCGCCAGCCAGCAGCGAGGGGGGTGTTGGGTGTACGGGCCGAGCGGGGCTCAGGGCTGCGGATTGCATGGCAATGCAGGCTAGGCGGGGGAGCTGAGTGGAGGTGCAGGCCAGGAGATGAGGGCGGGTTTCCAGCAATGGGGTGACAGGTCCGATAGGGAGCAGAGTCCGGGGGTTCAAGGAAGGCAGGCTGGCTGAAGACTTGCTTCCAACACAGGTCTCAACAGACCCGTTGACTTCCCCTAAAACCTTTTCTAGAGAGCAGCTCCCCTGGCACTGCCCCCCCCGGGAGCTGGACAAGGGCCCCAGGGGTTAACCAGCTGGAAAGGGTACAGCCAGCAGCCTGGGAAACCTAGTCCAGCCATGCTTCTCCAGGCCGACAGCTCAAGGGCATGGGATATTTTCAGACCAGAGGAACGTGGCCAGTGGCCACGGGCAGCACTGGGGGAAAAGTCACTGTCCAAAGGAGACCGGAAAAGCTCTGCCTAAAGGGAATCCAACCCCCGTCCAAGGTCTCTGAGCACGGACGAAACCAACGCAGACATTCCAGGAGACCTCACACATCCACCCGCTGCGCCCTGAGTTCAAGGTTCTGTCTTTCCCCCTACGAGGGACGGTGGCAACACGCAGGCCAGGGAGCCGAGGCAATGGCATTGCTTGGCTGATCGGGGAAGCTCCTGCCGCCAGCCAGAGCAAAGCAAATTTAGGATCCGGAGCTCAGGGTGCAGGATTAAAATCATTCCCATCAGGGAGCAATTCAGATGCAAATTAAATTGATTCTGGGCAAAAGCACCTATGGGCATGTCCACACTGCAAAGAAAAACCTCAGGGCCCAAGTCAGTTAATCCTGGCTCGTGGGGCTCAGGCTCCAAGGCTAAAAATAGCTGTAGAAACGTTGCGGTGTAGACGTATCCTAGCTAATGTTGGAGTCTAAATACCAATGTCATTTAGGCTCCTAAACCACTTAGGCACTGTTGACTTTTTAATCCTGAAGCCCCTCTCAAAACATACTGAGATTCTAATTACAAGTCAGAATAAAATTCAGATTGAGATAGAAATGAAGATTATGATTCAAATTACAATCCAGATTCAGATCAAGTTTATTAAAATGCTGATTAAAATTAGTAAGGTTCAAATGAAGATGAAGGACCAGCCCTACAAACCCTGAAACCTGTTTAACTTTACAGTCTGATTCATTTCAATGGAAAAGCCCATGTGCATAAAATTAAATTCATATGTAAATGTCTACAGGACCCGGGCCTCCGATTCAAATCCAGAGTAAAGTTCAGATTAAGTTTATTCAAGGTAAAATTCAAATGAGGTGTATGCAAATTTAAGATTAAGAATCAAATTATGATTCCAGCGAGGGTTCATTTGAAATGTGTTCAGATTAAGATGGAGGATTCAAATTCGATTTAATTCACATTCAAATTAAGATGCATGTTTTAGATGCTAGATGTTTAGATCATAAAACCAGAAGGGACTGCGGTGACCCCCTGCGCAACAGGACGGAGAATGTCTCTGAACAAGTTCCTGTTTAATCTCAAGCATGTCTTTTAGAAAAACATTTACTCTCAATTTCAAACTTGCCCGTGCTGGTGAACGTACCTCATCCCTTGGTAAATGTATGCATGTTCAGATTAAAAGTCTGGTTCAGAGGAGATTAAGATTCAAATTCTAAATCTGATTCAAATGAAAGCAAGTAAGTCTTCAATTCAGAGCTTCGGTTTAGTAGCAGCCTGGTTAAAATCATTACAGCTCAGATTCTCATTCGATAGATATTGAATGCCTGGGGCTCCTGGTCCAAACAAACCCTCGGTTCTATCTCCTCTGCGGTCCCCCTGCTAGACTTCGTTCTACTTCGTGCAACCGTCTCTGATGCAAACAGTAAACTGGTGGCAAAGCCCAGACTCCCAGCCGGAAGCCGGGTGAGAGCCAAGAGGACCGAAGGTTGCTGGTCTTTTCAAGCGCTCCCAACACAGATGAACTCTCTCGCGCTCTGTGTTTATTATTGTTTCCCCCGCCTTGGATGGGGAGCTCCAGGAGCTTTGATTGGTGGTCTGAAAGGTCGGCTTGTTCGACGAGAGCTCCTGGGAGCAGCCCCACCGCCTCGGCAAGGCTGGAATTGAGACGCTGCGGCCCGTGGCCCTGACCTCCCCTCGAGAGGGCTCTGTCTTCAGCTTCTCATCTACTCCCAGGCTGAGACGCACCAACATGCCTGCTCTGGTGTCTCCATGTGGAGCCGAGATCTCGGCATCTACAGAACCCTCTGAGTGTCCTGGCTCCGTGATTTGATGACGTCCTACCGTGAAATGCCTCACTCCGTGATGCAGCGTCTCATGACGCACTGACGCCTTGTCCCATAGCAGGACTCCCGGGAGCCCCCTTGACATTCAATGCCTGAGCGTTTCCCACGCACAGAGAAACCTCCACTGCGCGCTCAGCACGCCGGGAACCAACCTAGCCGCTCGTGCTGGCACCATACCGCAGTCCCGCTGCTCGTGTGTTAAACAGCTCAGGACCATAGCACAGGGACTAATTAGAAGTCATCCAATTTGCTAGAAGAACCTGGGAGCTGTGGAAGAGGAAACACTGTTGCAACTTGTGTTCTACAGCGGTCTAATTAAATGCACACCGGACGCAGAAGCCTGCAGGCTTCTGTTCTGCTGTCTGGACGCTGAGAGGGAAAAAAGAGGCCTGATTCTCTTCTCTGTTCCACCAGTTTAAAGCCTTATTGGGCCAGATCCATAGCTGGTGTAAACTGGTACAGCTCCACTGACGTCCATGAAGTTACATCCAATATGCACCACTGAGAATCAGACCTGGATGTACCCCAGCGTACGTGTGATCAGAGCCAGGCTCAGAGACTGACGTCCGCTCTCAGAAACTCCCTGGGTCTCATCCTCCGCTGCCTGGCTCCCTGTGCTGTCATTTACACCTCTGCCGTTTCAGCATCAACGGCCAGCGGACACAATCCGGGGCCCCCGTCTGAGCAGCAGGTGACGGGGTGGAGCCGAGCCTGGGGCAGCGGCAGGCCGTCCGGGCACAGGCGCAGCGCATGGAGTTCGACCGCCAACACATCCCAGCGGGCTCCATCTCAGACGGACACGGAGTGCGGGATGCTAGGCGTTGTAGTTCCCCATGGGCGGCACCGTCCCCCAGCAGCGCAGCCTCCTGGCTCTAGCGTCATCCGCGGTCCTTCCATGGGCCCCTCTGCTCCTAGCAGTGCCCAGTGCGGGAAGGCCATCATCACTGAGGGGCATCCATTGTGCTGAGCCCCGAGGAGTCCCTGGGACTGCCTCCCAGCAGAGAAGCTCCCGCCTCCCTGATGCAGAAGTGAGCTGAATTTGCTCCACCCCTACACCCATCATGGCAACGATGAAAATACACTGGTGCGGCCTGGTCTCCTTTCACATTCCCCCCCTCCCGCTCTAGAACTGATGCCTCATTTGTCCCCTTCTCCCATCCCAGGCCACCCCAGCAACGCTCATCGCAGGTCAGCAGCAGGGATCAAACCTAGAATCTGCAGCACAGTCTTACGCTGGAGCAGCTCCTCCACTACCTGGCGACAGTAGCAGGCTTTTATCCTCCAGCAGCACTGCACCAGCTGCCCGAGGGAGAGACTGAGGCACGTACCCAGTCTTTTATGCTGCCCCTACGTAATTGGACGCCATCCCCAAAACCGTTTGCCAAGCCACTGGCCTGGCCGCGCTTCCGGTTCAGCCTAAAAACTCCTGTTGCTGCAAGCCTTATGAGAAGGGAGATTTAAAAGGAAGCCACCAAAATGTGTCCATACCCTACTGCTGGATCCAGACCCCAAGGGACAGACTGCCATAGATTTCAGTGGGCCTTGGACCAGGCCCTTTCTCAGTGGCCCTATGATCCTATGAATTGTCCCCCAATCTTTACCTTCTTCCCTTCATGCTCGTTTCTGGCCAGTTTATGACCCTCACATGATGCTCCACTGGGCCAGACCTTGCCTCACTTCCCTGAGGCATTTCGCACCCTGCAGCAGACTTGCGTGTCCAGTCAAAGCTCTAAAATTCCCCAGGAACAGCTGGGATCCCTGCCTTGCAAACCCAGCCCCCAGTGGCAGCTGGGAGCGTCCTCCCGCTCGCGGGTACAATGGCATCAACGGGGGACGGACCCACGTTTATCATGTCTCAAAGACCCCCAGCGCAGGCGACCAGTAAAAGGATGGGCTTTCTGCCCATCAGCCTCACAAATTCACCCTGGGCTCTTAAGACCCCAGCCAAGCTCTTTGTGGTTTATGCGCCATCCCTCACATCACCCTGATCCGGAAGGGCTGAGCCAGAACAGAATCCACCTCCTGCTCCTAAAGCTGGGAATAGACAGACGCGGGCTCCCTCTCCCAGAACTGAGACGGCTCCAGAGGGCCTAGCAGGGTAAGCCCTCATCTGTGTCACTAAAGTAGCTCTGACTGTGTGCACAGCACAAACACACACGGACGAAGCTGATCTTTTGATAAGAAGGAACCATCTGTTGTTACTTTTCTGACCATGGCTGCCCTGTGGCACCCAGTAACCAGAAGCTGGGCCGAGGCGAGGGAGAAGAGAGGAGTTGCCATGGCAGTTCAGCCAGCCACTCCTCATGTCTGGCATTCCTGCCTTTGGCAACGGCCAAGACCTGTCCTTCCAGACAAAGGAAATAAAAACAAATTCCACATTGCACCTGGCTGACAGTGTGGAGTGGAACATGGGGAGGTGAGGAGGGAGGGAATTCCCTCCTGACCCCAGCAGATGATCACTCGATGCCCTGAAGCCTGAGAGCTGATTAACCATGTTAACTGAGCTTGCATGGCTTCAAAGCATGGGCCAGTGAACAGGACGTGGGCTGGGTGGCAGAGAACACAGGAGGAAGGACAGTCCAACGGTTAGGACACTAGCATGGGATTTGGGACAGCTGGGCTCAATTCCCTGCTCTGACACAGACTCTCTCAGAGACTCTTGGGCAAGTCCCTTAGCTGCTCTGTGCCTCAGTCTCCCCATCTGTGCAATGGGGATAATAGCACCGCCCAACTTCCCGGGGGATTGTGAGATCAATGCATCACAGGCTGTGAGCTGTTCCGATAGATTAGTCCTGGCTCTGCCCTTGACTCACTGGGTGCGTTTGAGCAAAGCACTGTCCCTCCAGCTGTAAAGTGAGGATGAGGGCAATGGCTGGAAACCTATGGACACAGCGAGCCACATAAATAAACTGAGCAGGGGCTGGCTTCACCTCCTGCAGCAGTGAGTTCCACAGATGGACCCAGGCCCCTGTGCCTCAGATACCAGTCTTTCCCCTCCCCCCGCATCTAAACTTATCTACAGCCAAGCCCTGGGACTATCCCTCTTCACCTGTTGAGCCAGCCTCCATGCCCAGACCCCATCCTGATATCGTTTGGTCCTTTGAGGTGGACGCTCCTTGCTTTACTTCTTCAGACGACCTCCTCTTCCTCTCAGCATCTGGGCTGTCCCGAGGGTCCCAGGACTTTTTAAGGCATCGTTGGCTCTCTGCATAAAAAAATAGTAAGAGGCAAAAGTCATTAGCTGCACCAGCCCTTCACCTTAAATCCTGGCCCCGTCTCCAGGGAATTCTGGTTTGAAAGGTGGCTCTGCTCTTAAACCTAACACTGAGTCCCTTGGAGAGAACCAGACGCCCGGGGAAAGTATCGTCACAAACCGGCTAGCGTGAGGGTCCACCACTGCTCTCTGCCGGAAGGAACTGGAACTGCTCGCTGTGTGTCTTAGCTGCCATACGGCAGTGAGGATTCTCTTTAGCTCAAGTGGCAATGCGCTGCAGCCCGTGGGACAAAGTCGGTCACCGCACAGCGGGAGCCAGCAGCCAAGAGATCTGCACATGCAGGGGCGCACACGCACTGTACACACAGACCCACTTCAGCTCCTGGGCCCAGATACATGCACCCAAGCCAAGGACACAGCACGTGCAGACGCACCGACCTGTATGCACACGCAGGGGCCTGTTGTCACATCGCCCTGCATCCTGGGTCATTTCCCCCCATGCAGAATGGGGAGTAAGACGCTCCACAGGCCGAACAGAATGGCAGCTTTCACACCCCCGGAGTTCCCTGTCCCTGCCGGGGCCGGGGGCCGAGGCCCTGTCCCCAGGGCTGCGGGGGAAGGAGGGAAGCACGCTGTTCAGTTGTCCTGATAAAGAATTCTTTCTGCAAAGCCTGAACTGTTCCTTCCTCCGCTTTGGGCCAGAGCCCCTTATCCTGCCATCTCCTAAACCAGGCTAATTCCATCCTTCATTTATATTGCTCCGTCGGAGGTATTTGGAAGCTTTGATCATTTCCCCTGGGACTCCAGGGCTCTTAGGACCAGCAGTTTAACCCCTTCCGGCCTTCCGATCACATTTCCCCTCCCAGCCTTGAAATCATCCGAGCTCCTTCCCGCACCGCGGGCAGGGGAGCGCCAGATGTGCTGGCAATGGTGCTGAATCCGCCCCTTAGCTGTGACCCCTCTCTGCACCCATGCGGGAAGAGTGCGGGCTTTCTACAGGAAGCCCTCGGAGTCAGCCCCTGGAACACTTCCCTATAAGCTCTGCTCTGTTTGCACACAGTAGCTCCACTGAAGCCAACAGGGTCACTCTGGATTTCGCCCTGGGTTGGCGAGATCAGAATCGGTCCTTGCATTGCATTCACTGTGCATTGTGTCCAGGGAACTCAGGGGCTACCCTCTGGGTGAGTGGTTGTGTGTCCGGGAGCGCTGGAGGCTGGCTCAGAGCCCGATCCTAATCTCGGCTGCACGGGTGTAACACCACCGTCTTCCATGGGACTCGGGCACAGGATGGCAAGTCAGACCCTGGTAAACCTACTGTCTGAGGAGAGAGACAAGGCGGGCGAGGGAACGTCTTTGATTGGACCCGCTTCTGCTGGCGAGGGAGACAAGCTGTCAGGTTGAAGCTTGTCTCTTTCACCCACAGCAGCTGGATCCAATCAAGGATATTAGCTCGCCGTCAGTCCGTCGTCCCCCCCCCGCCCCTTGTCTCTCTCATCTCCTGGGAGCAGTACAGCAACGCAAACGACCATTGGTGGTTGTATGGATGGTGGCACCTCCACACCCCGTCGGAGATCAGAGCCCCATCGTGCTGAGCACTGCTGAACAGAGCGAGAGATGGTCCTTTCCCTGACGAAGACACTGTCTGACCAGGCTCTTGAGATCCCACATCTCATTTGCTGCAATGTCCTCCTCTCTGGCCTGGACAGATGCAACCTGGTCTTGCTCCAAGACATGCACAAGGCTGCTGCAAAGATCGTTTTCCTAGCCCATAACTCTGACCATGTCATCAGCCCTCGTTTTGCATCCCTCCACTGGCTCCCTCTTCTCCATGGCATCAAACATCAGCTACTTGGCCTTCCCTTTGGGGCCCTTCACAGCCTGTCCCCTCCCTCCCTAGCATCTCTCATGCAACGTCAGGATGCCAACTCCCACCTCTGATCGGCCCAGGTCCCAGCCTCTGACACCCGCATGATACATTGGCAAACAAGCCCTGGCCTGCTTTCTCCTCTGCTGCCCTCACGCTGGGGGAAGCCCCTGGCAACATCCACAAAACCACCTCCTGACCCTCCTTGCAAACCACCTTAGCCAGGATGCCTACAAAGCCCCTGAAAACAGCCAGGCTCCCAGTGTGCTCACCCTGATCATCTCATGGTTTCCCCGGGCTCCCCCAGCTGGCTGGCTGTCTCCAGTCGTATCCTTCTATTGCAAGCTCCACGGGGCACAGACGTTTTGTCCTGAGTGTGGTTCTTTCGCTCTGGTTTTGGGGGTGGGGAGGCGGCAGCAGTGCCACCGGAAGGACTGAAAAGTATGTGTGTGTGTGGGGGGGGGGGTTCAGGTTGCTTCGGCCACCCCTCTATTATGGTGGAGTACGGCCAGGCCAAATCTGAATGAGTGGCATTGCATCTGGTGCATGGGGTCACAGAGCCACATAAATTTGGCCCGGCCACCCCTCCAAGGCCAAGGAAAGGGGCTTTGCCATGTTGCCACCTAGATGTGGTCAGGAGCCAAAAAGGGGGACCTGCCCCCTCCTCTGTTGCACCCCTGCTGAGTTCAGGTTCTCAGAAGTGGGAGGGTGGTAGACTTTGCTCCCTCATCTCTGGCACCCCTGGGTGCAAGAGAGCTCAGAATACAGCCCCATTAGACAATTTCTCTTCCTGGTTCTTGTGCAATTATGTTTAGGTTCCCAAAACGATGGGGCATGGGGGGAGGGCGGGGGAGGAGGGGACATTCAAATGTTTCCATGACCACCACAAATGTTTTCGTTGCTATTTAAAAAAAAACCCATGGTCACATTTCTATTTGCGTTCAACTCCCTATTTAAAAAGTCATCCATGTAAATCAACGCTCCTAAACATGGGGCTTACACTGCACGCCCCTGGCTCAGATTCTGCGCTCTGTTGCTCTTGTGTAAAATCAGAGCAGCTGCCCTGGGCCTCTTGACATTTCATGGCAAAAAAGGAGCATTTTTACATTGAGCCGTCCAGGAATTTCACGACATAACAATTTTTTGCCAAAAAATGACAATTTGTCGAAACCGAACCAGTCTGTGGGTAAGGGTCAGGTTCCACAAAATTCCTGACATGAAAAAAGGTTGGGAAAAAGTTTCAAAATCTCCCATTTTGCCATTTTCAAATAAAATTTGGGTCTGGCGGTTCAAATTGTAAACTTACTATATTCTAAAGGACGGTTAAAAAAAGGTCAAAAACATTTTCAGTTTGTCGTCTTGGGGAACACTTGTGAACTGTCAATTTCTCATCCCGATTTAGGCTGGGAATATTTTTCAGAAATCGTGGAAATTTCTGAGGGATGGGAACACCATTTGCTACCCAGCCCTTGTTTTGACCCTGCACTAAACCAGTCTCAGTGTAAATCCTAGTGGAGACAAGGCACAGGTATTTATACCTGGATGTAGCTAGTCCAAGTAGACTCCAGATGGGGAGTCCAGTATTGAGATTGATTAGTTCCATCAAGGTAAAACCATTCCTGCCCTGTCTTCACTAGAATTTTATACTGAGGTAGCTATCTTGAGATAAACTACACCTTCCTGTAGTGAAGACAGAGCCTGATTCTCATTTATATCACGCTGGCAGAGCAAAAGGGCCTTAAAGTGGGCATGAATTACAGGTGCTCTTAATTCCTTGCTCCGAATTAGCACTTTCCATTGGTAGATCTCAAAGTGCTTTACAGGAGAGATTGCAATCATAATTCCTTTTTTACAGATGGGGAAACTGAGGCACACCACCATGACTTGCCCAATGTCACTCAGCAGGCCAGTGGTGGAGGCGGAAACCAAACACGCATCTATCCACTAGGCCACACTGCCTCCCTTGAGGCTGCCACAGTGGTGCAAGAAGGCTTTAGTGAGAATAGGGTCCTGTTAACTTTAGGGAGTCATGCTCGATGCAAGATTTTGGCTCTGTTCCCTGTTGGCCAACCAGCCCCTAATCCAGGCTCTGGTATTTTTATCGATTTGGGAGGTCTCCAGCTCCTCGTTATGTGGCACTCGATCGGGTGGCCGAGCGGGATCCAAGTACGCCGCGCCCGCTGCATTCCCCTTTAGCTTCCCAAATGGGCCATGACCAACTGGGCAATTAGAAATAGCACCATCTCTCCGGGGCCTGGGAGGGCTCAACACGCCCCAGTCAGGCGGCAGGACAGGAGCTCAGCCAAGACGCAGCTCTGCCATGTCAAGAGCCCGTAACGACGCTAAAGCTTCTAACGCCTGCTCTTTGGAGCGTGGTCAAACAGCCCTGGATTAAAACTGCTTAATGTCCCACCGCCCCACCCTGAGCGACCCCCAGATCTCAGGACTAAGGGCCTAACTGCATCCGTTGCTTCTCTCTCCAATCACTGTCCCCAGACTCTTTGCCCACCGATCCACTGGCGAGAGGGAACCTGTGTCCTGAACCTGATCCCCGTGGTCTGTCTGCTTCATCACACTGCTTCCCTTGACGCTGCTTGAGAAGCCGGCTTCGCTGACGGATGGTTGTGATACAGATGGCAGGACTCACTCCTTGGCATTGCAAATTATTCACCACGCATCCTGCCAGCTCCCTGATCTGCCCGGCCTCTGTAAGGAATTCCCACGCCCAATGCCCGGCACAGCCCACTCCAGAGCCCAAAAGGTTCTCAAAGGGTCTGTTTAGGACGTCACCGGAGCAGGCGCTGCTGTGGAAGAGGAGGGGGAAGCATCTCCCCAGCGTGCCTGTAATCCTGACTGGCGTCTTTCCTTGTCAGCCCTGCCTAACCTTGCAAATATCCACAAGATCAGGGTGTGGCACGGGGCTCTAGATTCCTCACTGCAGGCTGCGCCCCTGGCTTGGAAGGAATCTGCAGGTCTCAAACTAGGTTCTCCGAACAGCTGTGCACAGGCCAAAATCACCATCTCTTCCTCTCACCTCTAGGGGCTGTTAGATCCCTCTTTAGGGTAGGAAAGAGCCACAGTGGAGATCAGGCCTGATGTGACACTGTCTGTCCTTTGGAGATCCAGAGGTCTCCAGGACCATCAATCCAGCAACGGACACTACCACTCAGACGTACCCAATCTAATCCCCAAGCTCACTGAGCCATCACAACGCCCGTCAAAGCCCAGTATCTCCAGGAACCAGGCTCGCTGGTTGATTAAAAGACATTAAAAGACTCCTCCGGTGGGACATGTGCCGTGAGCAACCCCGTAGCTTCGGCACCACATAACCCCCAGGGCTAGCGCTCCAAGGGGCTACAGTGCTGAGGATACAGTTATACAGGAGCTCCAACTGGATGACCGAATGTTCCTTTGGGTCTTTAAGTTTATGACTCTATGAACCTGCTGGTTCAACAAAAAAATCAAGACGGAGACAATCCCTCGTCAAGGTTTCAGAGGAGATTATGCAAACAATGGAAATAAGCCAGGTGACTTCACACAGCAGTTTTTGTCCCTGAGGAAAGAGATTAGCTCTAATCATCTTGGAACCAGATCTCTGAGCTTTAAGACATGATAAAGTCCCCGTCCCCCCGCCCGCCCCAAGCTAATGCCTTGTGGGGCTGGGGAGCGGGGGGCAGGGGCGCTCGGCAGGCTGCCATAGCCGGTCGGAAAAGTGAAGGTAGTTGGGAATCGGATCAGATTGTTTGTAAATGATGGTTCACCCGACACGCCCTCAGATACCATCCAACAGGGGTCACCTGTGGGCCCTCTGATCCTGTCCCTGGGTTTAAGGACAAGGCAGAGAAAGGAATCATGCCTGCCTCTCCTCCAATGCCCTCCTCGGCACATGGCTTAGCCACTTCTTAGCTCTCTGTGCTTAGCACTTATGGTGCTTTTCAGACATGAACTAATTAATCCTCCCAAAGGCCTCTGTGAGCCAGGACAGCACAATCCTCCTCGCCACACACCAGGGGAAACTGAGGCACGGAGCTGTGCTGTGACCTACTTGTTGGAATCCTTGTTGGAGCTGGGATGAGAAGCTCACCCTTCTCAGACCGTACAATGACTCTCCCCCCATCTTCACTGTCCTTCGAGCTGGGAGAAATCCCCACACCTGTGCCCGTCAGCTGGTTGGTACTGATGCTGGCTGCGAAACTTTCACTAGAGTTTGTTAAAAATGTGGTGAGACTATTAAAAAGGGGCTGTACAGGAATGACCAGGGGAGCTTCCGTATTTGCTCCATCCCACGCCACAAGAATAAACAGAAGCCAAAAGCTCAGGACTGAGCAATATCTGTGTCTAATTGGGCTCTCATCCCTGACGCTACAGGGGTACTTAACATTTTGGATTGTAAAATCAGGCTGGTCAATTTCACTTCATGTTTTTAGTCAGTTTCACTTTATGTTTCTCATGTATCAGGGCAAGTCTGTTGAGTTTGTCTCTCTCTGACCCTGCATAAAAATGAAAGAAAGTGTGACAGATACTAGACCCACCCCTTAATATACAACTGGAAGGTGACCAGGTGCCACAGTGTTGGGCACGATATAGAAACCTGACTTGGATAGTACACAATTTTTGAGATCCTGGTAATATTTCCTATGAACCTTTTGAAAATCTCTCCCGAACCCTAAACTAGGAATCTAAACTACCAGATGCTTCCTCTTTCAACTAGAAAGCTGGAAATTTTGGATCCCGATCTGAACACGCATTTCACACGTCCCAGAATTTGGGAGGTTGGATTTTGCATGTGGTTTGTTATAGAGAGAGAGCCAACCATGAAAAATCCAGATTCCAAAACACAACAGAGCTTGGAAGACTTTCTCTGGGTGGGGCCCAGCTCTGGGTTATAAACTGAATCCAAATCGTCATTGTGAAAGAAACAGCCCTGCACAGTTTTGTTCAGATGCAAAAGCACAAGTTCCTGATAACATCATATGAGCCACCAGTCATTTTCAGCAGGGAGATGGGGGCGGGTGGGCGAGAGGGGGAAATATACTAGAGAAATTAAGTGTCCGAGGAAAGCAGAACGCTAAGACAGATGTTTTCGCACAGAAAACAGGAGGTGATCTGCAGATAAAGTTGGATGCTGTGAGCTAACTGTCTAGCAAGCCATTTTAATAACACCAAAAAACCATGAATAAAATGAATGCTGGATGCCAAGACAGCTGATGCCTAGTGGAAAAAACTTTCAGGAACACTCTGTATGGAAAAGATCCTGCCTTCACTCCTTTTATTGGTCTCTATTATTAAGGGACTTGAAAACTTTTGCATTAGAACTCAGGCTCTTGGCTCCAGTGCATATAAACTCCCCACCTGGAGTTATAACATTACAGTCATTTCCGTGCTAGCCCACTGCAAGACTGCCAACCGCAAGCATCCTAAAATCACTCACCAGGCACCCAAAAATCATGAGATCGGCTTAAAAATCACAAGATTTAAAAATGCGACTACATTTGGGGTTCTTTTTATTTGCTTTCAGGATTTTGAGCCTTTAGGGCAACTGAGGACACGTCAAGCTTTTCCGTGCCACAGTGAGGGCTAGAAACATACTTTTCCTTTTAAATTGAAGCTGGGCTTCTCGTACTGTCGCAGGACTCCGGGAGCCGGAGCTTTAAGGAAAACACCAAATGTGGGGATAAAATTTCAAGAGCTGGCAAGCCTGCAACTGTGACATCAGAAACGAGAAACGTGATGTCAGGAGGGAGAAGGTGAGTCACAGAGAACAGCAGAATCCCCATTTTCATGCAAACAGTCCTGGCTGTAATAAAGAAAAAGGGAGCGGAAAACTTCCGATAGTAACTAGCCAGCTCAAAACAGGATTGCTTGCCCGGAGACATTTCTCACACAGAATCATGGCCCTTCTTCCTCTTTCTCCCTGGACAAGCTGTTTTACATTCCCTAGTAACTAACAGCTAGATGAGAGCAGTGGTTCGCTCCTTGACCAGGCTTTTGGAAATCTGTGATCTTTTCAAAGAGCAGGGGGGGACCTTTCCCAGCATCCTCTGCACCACAGGCCAGATTCTTGGGTCCAGCGGTGCTGCACTTGACGAGGGATCCTGAGAGGGTAGGAAGAGTGGCTGTAAGCCATACCTTCCCTCTCCTGATCTTTAGCCTGAGTTGGGGCTGAGCCAGCCCTCGTCATAACTTAGAGCAGCCTAAGGGCTGCTCTAAGTCACATGTCCCCCTAAGGATCTTTGCACCAGCCAAGGACTGCCCATCAGAGTGCTTTGCATTACGCTGCCTCTCTCCATCGGCACGCCCCCTGCACCTGGTGGGATACAGGCGGCATCGCGCTAATCAATTAGACAGGAGAGTGATGCAAAGGGGGTACCGCTCGGACCAAAACCCAGTCCCAGCTCTGGTCGTCGGGCCCACCCCGCCCCCTGTCCCTTCCTGGCATGTGGGGGTCCATGACATGTCTTCAAAAAGAGACTTTCTCCTCTGTCAGATTTTCAGACCACGGCGGCGCTGACGTTAAAGCAGCAGGGTCCAAAGCAGCAGCCCCTTCCACGGAGGATGCATTTCACCAGCAGGAATGACCCAGAGGCAGCCCGGGACCGAAACCTCAAACCCAAACCCCAGGACTCAAACCCCCTCAGACTCAGAGGCGTGATGGGAATCCAATTTTGCAGCACAGGCTTTAAAACCCACCCTCCACTCCCCTCGGTGACTCAGGGGTCACAGAAAGGCTAAAAGCCAAATTCCCAGAGGGCGCCTTTGATTTTGAGTGCCTCCGGCTCAATCTCAGACGCGCCGAGCACCCAAGACACCAGTTAGAGTCAGCGGGAACGGGCCCCTCCAGCACCCTTTTGGGTGTCTCCAGTTGGGCCCCCAAAACAGTGGCGTACTGAGGGTGGGAGGGCAGGAGTGGGCCATGCCCCGGGGCGCCGGCGTGGGGGGGGTGCCAGGCCCTCCTCGAGGAGCCGCCCCCTGCTGACATCCCTGGCGGCCACATCGTCTCTGGCTCAGGCCTGCAGGTGGCCGAGAACTCCCACTGCCGTGGGACCAAGCGTCCTCCCAGCCCCTCCACCCCTGCGCTGGGTGCGACAAGGGAGTTACAGGGACCCCCAGCCATGCGGGGCCCAGGCAGCACTTCCCCCACCCCAGCGGGGAGATGGAGTGGGAGAGAGCAGGAAACAGGCCCGCAGACACACCTCTTCCCTCCCCCAACTAGGGGAGAGGGGCCGCAAATACAAGTATTGGTCCCCGGGCACTGGAGACGCATGGGTACGCCACTGCCCCAAAATCTAGAGTTGCTTTGGCTCTGATTTAGCAAAGCACCTGGAGCCATTTATCCAAGCGCTTAAACACATGCTTAGCCAAACTGGGCTTCGAACGTCCATTGGTTTCCCTTCCATGTCCATTGATTTCCATTCCATCGCTTGAGGGGAGCCTGAGTAACTTGCTTTACGGCATACTTTAAGTGTCAGGTCTAAGGCTAGGCCCCAGGCCCTCCGGATTGCCACACTGCCTCCCTGGAGACAGGGGGCTGTTCCAACTCATTACGTTCACATATGTTCCTTAATGCCATGACGTACTCTTTTGTTTGAGATGCACTGGGAAAGGAGGCACGTCGCCGGGAAATAAAGCAGAGACATGGAGACAAGAGGAAACTAAGAGCCAACATCAAGCGAGCGCGTCCTCTCCAAGCCAAGTTGCTCCTCTTAGTTCAGTCCCATTAGAAGTCACTGCCCTCCGCCCTGCTTTGGTTTGACATCTGCTTTACAAGCCTGCTCAGCGCCAACTTCCAAGGTCTGCTCACGTTCCAGTGTGATCGGAACACAAGAAAGGATTACGTCTTCCCAAAGCCCAAGATTTTCAGATGAGGTCAGCGTATGGGTTGCCAAGATCTTTGCAAAAATCTTACCATGGGAGCTGCACGCTTTGGCAAATCTAACCCCAACCATGGATGCTGATCCCTTGGAAATCTGGGCTCCGAGTTCTTTGTAGAATCTAGCCCTTTATCTTAAGACTCTCACCATCCGCAATTAAGACACACAGCAGAGAGGAGCCCCGATCCTCCAATCAGAACTAGGTGCAGGAGTCCATCCGCATGGATTGATTCCAACGCTGCCCAGTGACTTGCCAGAAACACACTCATATGCTGAAAACATTTGGACTAGATACATCAAGCACACAGTAACGAATCAGCTTCCACTCATGGGGGGGACAAAGGCTGTTCAGGAGGAATGTACCCCAAACTGCAAGTCAGCATCCATGGCAAAATGCCACTGATAGAGCTGGGTGGGAAATGGGGATTTTTCCACCCCCCCCCAATGGAACATTTCTGTGAACATGAAAAAATTTCTACCAGATTTTCCTCACAAACCAAACATTGGCAAAAAAATCTTTCCACTTTCAGCAACCCCAAACTGGTAATTTTTCCCCGCCCAGGCGATAACATTTGATGCTAGCTAACATTTTCATCCAATTTATAGGAATATTTCAGATGTTGGTTGCTGAGAACAGAAACATTTTTTGAAAGGATTCCCTTTTTTCCCACACGACCCCCAAAAGTTTCGTGCACAAAGGCCATTCATTTCCTGCAGAAATTCCCTTTCGACAAATTAGCCATTTTCCATCTCATCTGCCCCCCCCCTTTTAAATGGAAACATTTTGACCAGTTCTAGTCAATGCTGTAAACATCAGAGCATGTGCTTAACTTTACTCATGGGAGCAGTCCCATGAAAATAGCAGGATTTCTCTCGATCTCAAAGTCAAGCAGCTCTGCAATTGTGTGGAGAAACTGGGCCTAAGGATACATCCACACTGCAAAAAAAAAACAAACCCCAAAACCCCCAAAAACCCCATGGCAGTGAGTCTCAGAACCCAGATCAACTCACTTGGGCCTGTGGGACTTGTGCTATAGGGCTAAAAATAGCAATGTGGATGTTCCCTTCAAGTTGCAGCCGAGGGTCTGAGACCCGCCCCCCCTTACTGGGTTTCAGACCCCCAACTCCAGTCTGAGCGGGAACACCTACGTTGCTATTTTCAGCCCTGTGGGCCCTAAGTCAGTTGACCTTGGATATGACACTTGCTGCCGCAAGGTTTTTTCTGCAGTATAGACGTACTGTCTGTCGTATGTTACAGATGCGTGGTTCATGCAAGATCCCTTCTCAAGCGGGTCCTTGACTGAACATTTTGAAGCCTGGTCCACACACAGTTTGTGTCGTGGGGTAAAAGTGCCTTATGCTGGGATAACGTATTGCCCCTGCCTGTACAGGAATAAGCCATACCGTCACAGGTATAACTAGAGGAGGCTTGTACCAATTTAACTACACTGGCAGAGTACACTTTTGCAGCTACACAAGCCGGCTTGTTAGCAGGGGCAGGGTTTCTGCAACAGAAAGCTACCAGTGTGCATAGGGAGAAATCTGGCGATGGGCATGAGCCAATATGGCTTCTCCGTCTCTGCTTTCTTTGATTCCCCACTGATGGAGGTGTTAAAAAAAGCGTCTAAAAGTGATATTTAGGCTAGCAGCGCATTTGCTCCAAATAAATGCAGCAGGGAAATGCTATTTGCTCTTCATCTAATGACGTCTCGGGCCCCGTCTCTTGTGTGTAGGTACGGCACCTCTTAGGGCTCTCAACGGATGGGGCTCCCGGTGCTACGGTTCATACACAGAATACAGGGGCATGCCATCATCAGTTAGAACATCGCTTTATAAATTAAGCTTAGAACCACTACAACAATCTCTGAGGGAGGGATTTTCTACCACAGCAAAATCACACCCCACACGCACAGCCCCGCCCTGTCACCGGCACGGATTGTAATCTGAACGCTGCATGGCACTGAAATAGCTTTGGCTTTCCATTCTCTTCCACTATAAACAGAGTTTATTCCATTCCAGACCACAATTAGCAAGTTCCACTACACGTTATTTTAGAGACCGCTCAAAAGTTCTGGGGCTACGGACATTAGCCTACAGGAGGCAAGGCTGGATAGGAGGTTTAGTCTCTAGTACTCCATGCTGGTTCTAAACGGACACTGGTGGAGGATCTGAGGGCGCAGATGCAGGATTTAGGGGTAATGAGTGGATAGGAGTTAATGCTGGCACTGCCTCTTAAATGCACACTTAAAGGAGGCGTATAATATACCCCCATATCCTTATTAAATAATACTTTGCCCTTATAGATTGCCTTCCAGCTGAGGAGCTCAAAACCTTTCACAGTCAGCTGGGATCTGCTCTCCTCACTCAGGCAACTGCCCATGGGAGCTTGTGAAACCCAATCCTCTAAGAGCAAGGGATGGCTATTCTCCCTGTGGAGCACAACAGTGTTTCCAGCTCTCATGATGTAGCTGAGAGTCTTGAGATATTTGGTGCTTTTCTTTCAGCCCCAGCTGCTGGAGTCATGTGAATACATCAGAATCTCAGCTTTCCATTTGTTGGGAGAGGGAGGATTTGTTTTGTTTTTTAAGTACTTTTCTAGCTCTCAAGGTTATGAAAAAAGCTTGAAATCATGAATCCTGAAGTCTTAGAATCCTGAACCGTTACATACCAATCTCTTGATTGTTTTTTTGCCAAAGGGGTGGAGAGATCACTCATAATTTTCAAATGCTTGTCACTGGCAATACTGAAGAGCAGGGAAACAATTTGAACAAGGTCTCACAATGGAAGAACTGGGAAAAGAACCCAGGAGTCCTGACTTGCGCTCCCTGATCTGACGAGCAAACAAACACTCCCCCTTCCAAAGCTAACTCTAGAATGCAGGAGCCCTGACAATCCTGGATTCTACCCGCTACTTTAGTGCATATGCCTCAGAGAGAGAAAGCCCACAAACACAGTTATAGCGAAGTCATTTTTTTCCCACCAAGCAACTCCATTCTGCACCGGAGCTTCTCCTAGAACCGGAATCACAATCAGTACATTGCAATGGAGTGAAACAATCTGGGACTTTATTCACCACATGGGTCTCTAGAGGGAATTTTGCCGGGAGTCAACGGCAGGTGGGTTTTGCTGTATCGCACTGCCTGCCACCTCGGAGAGGATTATGGCCTGCTAACATTTTCCCTCAGGGATTAAGCCGTGCTGTATCCAGCACGCGTGCTCCCGGAATGAGCGTGGTTCCAATCACCCCGCGGCAGCTGCACTGTATGATATGCATCAGGAGGTGGGTTTTAGGGTCTTTTGGGGAACACAGCCATGGACCGGGTGTGACTGGTCAGCACCAAATTGGGCTGAGATTGAAGCAACGTGTCCCATTTAAAAAAAAAATCTATTGCAGAGAAATGACCCACATTTCCTCATCCCATGGTTGCGCTTTGGACCACCCAGGCTGGAAACGAGGACTGGATGGGAGAGATTTCAAGGGTTTTACCTCTTGAGTTTATCAAGAGAGGGCAGTGCCAGCCAAACTCATTGGCTGTAGATCAGGGTTAAACACACCAACAGCACCCTTTAGATATCTTTATGCAGCCCAGGGTTCTTTTAAACTTCTCTCAACACAATCCTCTGCCCTTTTAGTGACAAAAGTGGAGCTGCCGATGGCTTCAACTGCCCAGATTCCTCGCTGGAGTATCTTGGAAAAAGGAAAACGCAGCCGCGTAAATACCCAGAACCACAAGGTGGATCTGTGCCAGGCCCAGAAATCGCTGATGGCCAGAGCTGTCCAGGCACCTCTCCTCTTCCCTGTAACCTGTCCTTGTTTGTAAACATTCCCATCCCTGCCCCCTTCCCTGAGCCCTTTGAAATGAAAGAATCTGAAGTATTTTTGGATGCCAAAGTGAAACAGAAGAATGGGGCATTTCCTTGTTTCCACTGCACAGAAGAGCCCCAAATCAATGGGGCAGCCTGGCCATTGACATCAACGGGCGCTTTGGGTCAGGCCCAGGCCCCTCAAGTGTGGGATAATCTCTGACTTACACTCCATAAAAAAACGTTCCAAGCTCTTTCACAGCCAGGGGGTGGGCAAAAGCTTTGTCTCCGAAAGAAATAAAAGTAAAAACAAACTTGATGCAGGGGGGCGGGAAGAATTTTTTCGTGGAGGTGTTGCGAGCCATTGAACTGTAAACCCTGCGTATAACGGAATCCACTTCAAGCCAGGCAGTGCCGCAGCAACCCCCAGCACCCCGAGTCCCACCACCTATGACTTGATGGGACTTTTTTGTGGCTTGCAAAAGAATTGCCCCTGGCTGTCACCGACACATTCCCTGTGCTTTCAACACACCCCGCCACACACAAATAAACACACTGCCCCGGATGGGCAGGGAAAGGGGGCACTTTAAAAAGCCAGATTGACTTTTTTTTAAAAAAAAGCATTTGGTGCCTAAAATATTAACCCCACCCGCCCCACCCCATTGTTTTTACAGCACTCCCCTGGTTCTTTCAGGCGGACATCAGGCCAAGGTGAAATAGGGCTAGCAAATTCAAGATTCATGCTCAAACCAGGATGATACAAGAGTCTTTTTCAACACACACACACACACACACACACAGTTCCTGGGGAACCCAACAAAAACCCAACAGGTGTATGACCAGGAGCCAGCGGCACACAGGCAACAGGGGCCAAACTAGAGAGAAACCGAGCCACTTCCAGTGGGGTAACAGAGGGGGGCTTTCCCCTTTGCAATCCACTTATCTACAGAGAATGACCAAGCCGGTTCATTTACCTGCTTCCCGCAGAGTCCCATCCAGGGGTTGGGGCCAGAGGGCTGTCGCCTGGGGGCTTTTTAATCCTTTGGCGTTTGCTCCGATGAAGAAATCTGCTCCTAGCGAAGTAAGAAGGGGGGAGAAGTGAGCCGGGCCGAGCTGGACACACAGGGAGCGGGCAGAGGGGTAAACAAAGGGCGAGGGACGGAGGGGCAGGCGGCGATGCGCTGGGAGGGAAACCCACCGCCGCGCTGCGAACGCCAGATGTTGCGCTCGGGACCCCACAGCTGGTTTCCCTTCCCCAGGCAGAAAACTCGCCCCGTGCGGCGGCTCCAGATGCGCGGGGCCGCGCTCCCCAAGCGGCGGTGCTGGGGGGTGGGTTTGGGGGGGGGGGTTGCAAGTCCCACCTACCGACCCCCCCCGGGCACCGGGGGCAGCGGGGTCCCGACCGAGCGGCAACTTGCTTTGCTGCCCCGATTGCAGCAGCCCCCCCCCCAAAAAATAGCAGCCGCCCCCCAGGAGCGGGTCCCCCACCGATCCGTGCCCCTCTCTCCGGGGGGGCGCTTGCAGCCGGTCCCCGCGGCAGCCCCCGGGCGCGGACCGCAGCAGCAGCCGGGCCAACCCAGCCCTTCCTCCTCCCCTTTCCCCATGCAGCCCCGGCCGCTCCTCCTCCTCCGCCTGGGAACCCCCCCCCGCCCCCTCCTTCCCCCCCCGGGACAATCGCTGGCCCGGCCCGCCTAGGAGCCGCGAACCCCCCCTTCCCTCTCCCGACCTCCCGGCACGAAGTTACCGCCCGCGGGACGGACCAGGAGAGCCGAGCCAGGTCAAGCCAGAGTCTCCCCCTCCCCGCCCCAATCGCCAGCGGCGAGTCCTATTCAGCAATATCCTCCCCCCCCCCACCGGGGGCTGGACATTCAAATGCAGTGACAATCTTCCCCCCCCGGGGAAACTGAGGCACAGAGAAGGGAAAGGACGTTTGGTGCCCTCAGGTGACCAGAAAAAACTGGGCCACCTTTTTATTTCGGAGGGAGGGGGAAGGTCGAGTCGCAGCTGTAGGACAAAATTCCTAGGATGGGGAGGGCGGGTTGCCCTATTCGTGCCCGAGCTGGCACAGCAACTCGGGTAGAGACTGGAACAGAACCCAGGCATCCTGAGGGCCAGGCCCTGTGCTAACCACTAGACGCCAGGCCTAGCTTCCTAGCGAGGGAGGCAGCGGGGCCTAGTGGGTAGAGCACCGGCCTGGGAGACCTGGGTTCTGTTCTGGACTCTGTTACTGATCTAAGGGTGAGCTTGGGCAAGTCCCTTCTCCTCCTCCATGCCTTAGTTTCCCCACCTCTCAGGGCAGGCGAATGATGCAGAGCCCCCTTCGGGCACGCGCCTGGCAAGCTGGGGCTGCAGCGGGGCTGGGCGTTGTCATTTTCGGAAAGATGGCCGAGGAGAGCCGGAGTCTGCCGCAGCCTCTCTCTGTCACCTCGAATGCCTGAGTCTCCCTGGGCTTCGGCTCCCCCTCTGCAAACTTTTGTCTGGCTTGTTAATTCACGGGGACAGGGAGCATCCGTGCAGCGCCCCACTGGCCACGCGACGTGCTCCCAGCGCCCAAATAAACATCACTCATAAAAAGCCTATTGGAGCCAACAAGATGGTCACATGCGGAAGCTGAGCACCCGTGGGAGCTTCTTACTATAAGCCCTCATCCTTCCTCGCCCGGCTTCCTTCCCCCGGATCACCTCAGCTCCAACTTGAGCCTGGAAGCACTTTGGGATCGGGACCCAGCTCTCTTTTCTGGGCCCTGTAAAGCCATGACAATATCTCGGGGCCCCCTTGGTCAAATTATCCCAAATTTGCATCGCTCACCCCTGCCAGTGCCCCCAGGAGGCACACCGAACACCAAGGCAATCCAAGCAACCATGTGGATTTTAGCATCTTACCCTGAACCATAGCAGACCTGGCAGTACAGGGCCAGGATAGAAGCAATAATAAATACATCTCCGACTTGGGAGTGGCGCAGGGAAATCCTGCTGTGGTGGAAAGCACCATACACCCCGCCACGGGGTTGGTTTTTATGTCTCAAGTGAGAGCCAGCCCCTACCCGAGCACAAGGCTAGAGCGATGATTCAGTCTCTGTGAGCTCCACCGGTGAGTCACACACACGCACCTCAGTCACACACACGCACGTCGAGCAGCACCTGGCAGGCTCCTTTCAAACACCGGCCCGGCCCCATCCTGTGGAGTTCACGAGGTCGTCAACTGAGATACAAGGGCTGCAGCTCACAAGGGAGAGGATGGATAATGTACTCTTGCCATGCTCAATTCCCCAGGTGGCGCTCTGCAAGCTAGCATGCAAATCCCTGGAAACTTGGCTGCTTTGCCCACGCTTTCTGAGCACGTGGGGGTGGGTCAACCCCTCCAAGGGACAAAATCCCTCAACAGATATGGGCTTCAGGGCAGAAACCAACCTTGATTGGGTGGGGGCTTGGAAAAGCCTTCTTCTGTGGACAGGGCCTTGTATGGTTATTATTTATTAAAACAACGGGAGTCTTATAGCACTGGAAAGACTAACAAATTTCTGTGGGCATAAACTTTCATGGGAAAAGCTTTCGTCAGAAAGTTTATACCCACGAAAGCTTATGCCCACAGAAATTTGTTAGTCTTTACGGTGCTACATACAGGACTCTTGTTTTTGCTGTATACAGACTAACACAGCTACCTCTCTGGAACTTTTCTCTATTATTTATTAGACGCCCCATGGTGCTGGGCGCTGCACATCTACTCAGGGAGAGGGAGTGCCTAACCCCCAGAGCTCGCAGCCTGAGTAGGACAGACGAAGGGGGTTGGGGGAGGAGAAAGGAAGATTATCATCTCCATTCTAGAGCTGGGGAATTAAGGCGCAGAGCAATTAAGGCCCAGATCCTCAAAGCTATTTAGGCACCCAACTCCCCTTGTTTTCATTGAGATACCTTTGAAGATCGGGGTCTACATGACTTGTCCAAACAGGAAACCGGGGGGGAGCTGGGAGAAGAACCCAGACCTCTGCCCGAGGTTTAGCTCAGTGTCTAAACAAGACCATCCTGCCCCGGGAATGCTTGTTAGGGAATGTCTCGTATCTCCCACTAAAACATCACTTCCCAGGGCACAGTCAGGGACAGGATTCTGAAGGAGCTGAGCTACTGGCCGGCTCTGGCCTTGCACTCCTCGTGGATTACCTGTTTGTGAACGGGCTGGGAACGCCACGAAAGCAGCTCTCCTCCCGGGCTTCCTCGGCCTCTGCTTCCCATCCCAGCCGCCACGTGGAAATGCACAGCTGAGCCATAAAGCAAGAGACACACAACACGATGAAGCCAAATGTTTCCAGATTGCAAAAGGACTATCAGGTTTTGGCCTCAGGCTCTGATCTGCTCTAGGATTTATTGGAGGGCAGCTCTGGCCCGTGTCACGCAAGGGGTCTCCATGGTCCTTTCTGGCCTTGGAATCTGTGAATCATGAAACCCTGGCCAAGGTTCTGGTTGATTCTTGTGTTGTTTTGTTGCGAGTCCTGCCCCCTCCTGCTCACCTTACATTTCCCCGTGCTCCTGGCTGTCTTTCTGGTGGGTGCTGTGCTCCCCCCACCCTTGTTGGTGGCTTGGATCTGGCCCTCCTGCACTAAGGACTGGCAGGTATCAGCAGTTAGGTGAGCTTGGAGCACAGCTACAGGATTGGGCCCCGCCGGCCAGCTCGGCGCACCCTGCTGCATCTGAGAATCCTGCACCGAGGCGGCAGCTTGCGCTAGGCCTTCGGGTTGCTCCTTTGCTGCGGGGGGGAAGGAGGCAGGCAGCTGAACTCCGGCTACTTTCAAATTGCCAACCAACAGAAACTTAGACGCCTAGGGGGGTTCGGCACCGGAAGGGGGGTGCGTGGCAGCTTTGACAAAATGAGGGGTGCCAGCAGTCAGATATGATCCGGGAGAGCCTCTCTTTAAATAAAATATTTCCTGTCCCAGCCTCAGGCAGCATAGAACACTGTGACCCCCTCTTCAGTTAAGCCTCGGCACGTCTTTCATTACAGAAGATTACAATGGGAGTTAGGCGCCTAACTCCCTCTGAGGAGCTGGGCCCTTGGGCCTCAGTTTCCCCATCTGTACAATGGGGATAAAAGCACTGCTCTGCCTCCTTTAAATCCATTGGAGACCACGAGGAGCTCAGCTGCTCGGGTAACAGGAGCCAGATCAGACCCAGAGCTAGTCCGACGGAGTGGGTCAGGGAGTGGCAATAGGGCATTGGCAAAGGGGGGTTGCCCCACTGCAGGCTGGGGCAGAGATCGGCAGCGCTAAGCTGGCCTCGAATCCCCGCGGCACAGCGGGTACGAGCCAGCCCGATGCGGTGACCATTGTTCTGTCTGCCAAGGCTGCAGATGCCACAGAGAGCCTCCCAGGAGCCCGGCGGGCTGCCCTGGTTCTCCACGGTGCTAATGAGCCGTTTGCCAGGAGGGTCGCTTGCTGCCCTGTGTTCATGGGTTCGGATCCCACTGCTCTTACTCCCCAGGAACTGATGAACGGGGTCACAAAGGAGTCACAAAGCACGTGAGTGGCTGGGCCCAGTGGACGCGAGGTGTTACAGCAGGTTCCTGGCGCAGGCGCTCTCCTCCACGCCGGTGGCTGTCTCCAGTCACGGCTTAAGCGGATGTCCCAGGTGCAAGCCCAGAGGGCCCGATCCAAAACCCATCAAAACCAATGATCTTCTTTCCGTTGACTTCAGCGGGCTTCGATCAGGCCCCGACAGCTGGAGGGGAGTGGGATGGGATGAGATCATAGGACAAATGCAGGCTGCATCTCTGGAAATCTTTCCTCGCGGGGAGGTCTTTGCAGTTGTCTCCCGAGGGATGTGGTAGAAGCACCAATGTTCACGCCACTTATAACTAGGCCAGGCAGTAAATTGCAGGGAACAAGCTTGCACTGGCCAGGGTCTGGCCTAGATGAGGTCGAGGAGGGCATGGTCCCAGGAACCCCTGCATGCTGTACGAATACTGCAAATAAATGGGACGCACACATTTTAGATACGGTGATATAGCTATACACACAGAGAGAACCCAGGGGTCCTGTCTCCCAGCCCTCCCTGATCTACCACTAGACTCCACTTCCTCTCCGAGCCAGGAACAGAACCCAGGAGTCCTGATTCCCATGCCCCCTCCCTTTGCCCTAACCACCAGCCCATGCTGCCAGAGTTAACGGGTGAATAAAACCCCATTTGGTGCTGAAAACCCTTTTGGTCCTGGCACTACCAGGGTGCCACGGGAGGCAGAATTGTTGCATTTCAAAGCCGTGATATGCATCCTTTGAAAGTCAGGAAATCCGAGCCCTCTAGCCCCGCGGCATGTTCGCACATGTTCAGGGCGCCACCGGAGACCAGAGAGTCGATCTCCCCGCTGGGGAGGAAGCCACTTACAGAGGGTGGGTGGTTCATTTGCATTAGGCCTCTCCTCCCTCCATCAGTGGATGGCAGATGCTGGTGAGAGCTTGCAGTGCACATGGGTGGGGGGAAGGGTTCATCACCCCCCTCTCCCCCTGGGGGCATAGCAGGATGCCTGCCACAGTGGACGGGGAGGCCAGGAAACCCTTTGTCCACCATGCTCAACCCAGTCCAGCCCTACATCCACGAGACCATGCCTACCACGTCAGCCCCAGCCCAAGGGCTGTGTATTTTGGCCAAGCCCTTTCAGGCAGTTCGAAGCCCCTTGCTGAACGGAGCCGACGTCGGCACACAAGGGCCGCACTGTTCCCAGCCCTGCACAAACACAGGCTCTCCAAGCCCACGGAGCAGCCCGCCCCAGCTGCGTTGCTCTTGGAACCCAGGCAGCGGAGTCGGGAGAAGGAGGCACAGCTCCGCCACCCTCGAGGGGGGAAGAAGGGTCAGGAAGCAGCCAGTGATGGAAAAGACCATCTGAGCAACCAAGTGCAAATCAAGGGGATGCCTGCCTCTGGGCCCTGGCCTAGTGGGTAGCTTGCTAGCCTGGGATCAAGCGAGCTGGGTTCTAGCCCTTCTTCTGCTGGTGATCTTGGACGTGTCACTTCCCTGCTCTGTGCCTCCGTTTCCCTCGCCTATTTAGATTGCAAGCTCACAGAGGCAGGGACCGTGTTTGGGCAGCCCCCTGGGCGATGCTTTCCAAATGCTGCTACTAAGTAAGCAGCCCCAAGAGACAGCATTTCCACAGCTGGGATGCTGCTCGCTTTTCTCTCGTCTGAGCCACCTGCTTTCCATAGGAGGAAATACACCAAAAGGGGGGGAGGGGAAAGCCCCCCCACCCAGCAGCTAACCCCACACTCCCCGCATGCCCAGACCACAGTGGCTAGAGGGTTTTACTCAACGTAGCAATCCCAAGCCCGTCTCCATGTGCTGCTGGTTACACACAGCCCCGGGAGCCTGATCGCAGCGCTGGGGGATGGAGTAGGGGTGCCAGCAGGCGGGCTGGCCAGCCACCCTTTTACTCTGCGGCCTACCCGTAATCCTAGAGCTGGGAGACGGATGCCAGGAACTCGCGCTCAGCTAACCCCAACTCTTCGATTTGTGGGAAGGCCTGGAGGGAAGCGGGAGGGGGCCTCCTTAAAGGTGGAAAACCCAGAAGCCTCTTTAAAAAGCCCCAGAGGATTTAGTGCTGAAAGGTGCCAGATCGTTGGCCCCAGAACCTGGATCCTTTGGTGAGCCAGGGAATAACTACGGCACGGGCAGGGCCAGAGACATCCCTGCAGAGGGGGGAGGGAGAGGGGATCAGTCTGCCTGCATCATTCAGTCCTCGGTCTCTCTCCTCAGGAGTCCAGCACCTAGTACAACAGAGCCCTGGGGCTGCTAGGTGCTACCGCGATACACCTAATAGCAATAAAAACGTACAGCACCTAGCACGCTGGAGTCCTGGTCCATGACTGGGGCTGCTAGGCGCTACCGTGATACACCTAATAGCAATAAAAACATGCAGCACCTAGCACAGTAGGGTGCTGCTACAATACAAATAAATAATAACCGATAGGGTGATGGAGAGTCCAGGCCCCCCCTCTGATGCAGGCATCTTCCCGCCGGGGCATGGCCACGTAAGGCCCAGGTGCTATAAGCCTGCAGGTGGGGACAGTGTCACCAAGACTGTCGAAAAGGGGGATTGGTGATGGGGGGGGGGTGGACTTGAATGGAACCACCTTTAAAAGGGCCCGAAAAGCACAGCCCCCCCCCCCCCCCTTCCCCGAGTGCCTCCCAGCACAGAGATACCCAGGAAAAGCCTGGCCTCCGCTGCCAGCACGTGGGGGCTGGATTCCAACCACGCAGCCTGTTCTCACTCCCCTCACTCGTTACCTGCGGAAGGATGTCTGCCTGGGTTGCCCATGCAGCAAAAGCCGCAGGTGGGACATTTTCTGAGCCCTCCCGAAATCCCGAGAGCGGTGTTTCCCACACTGGGGCGCCCTCAGGCCTGAGCACGGGCCACGGAATTTTTTGAAAAGCTAGTGGAAGAGTTCCGAATTGGCTCATGAATATTCACGCGTTCATTTGGCGACTATGCGGTGGCGTGCCCTGAAATAATTAAAGCGAACAAGGTGTGCCACGGCAGAGAAAAGTCTGAGAAGCACTGCTCTAGGTACCAAGCCCTAGCTACGTCACGGCACCTACGTACTCTGGGAGCTGGTACATTACAGATGCCAGAAGCTGGCAGATTAGTTAAGGACAGATCTGGGTTGCCAGGGCAAGCAGACGTTAGGAGACTAGGGCACAGCTTTTGTGGTCTTCTCTTCAGTGGATCCCACTGGTGACCCCAGAGAAACAGCCCCCCTCAGTGTGAGATTGACATTCAGGGCCTCAGTGGGGCCGGCAGGGTAGAACAATCCAGCTTCCTTTCGAAGAGTCTCTCGCTCTTTTTTTGTACTACATTCTCTGGCCCCGGATCAAAGTGCGATAAGCTCAGACTTCGTCAAATAATAAAAAATCCTCTTTTTTCCTCAGGTCCCTGTGACTCACCCGATTTCTATTTCCTCTGGATGGGTGCAGGAAGCCAGCATTGCCAGAAAAATGCTAATATTAGCCCCACCGTGCGCACATGTTCTCCAAGCAGGAGTTATTTATACTCTGTGGAGATGCCAGTATCTGCCTTATCAGAAGCACCCTATTTCCATCCTCTGCACATCCCCTAGGTCCTGGGATGCCCTCTCGCTGCACGTCAGATCCAGCAACTGGGGGACCAGCAGCAAAATAATCTAGAAAGGCAGTGTCATCTAGCCGTTAGAACATGTTGGGACGCAGGCACCCTTCGTTTTATTCCAGGCTCTGCCACTGTGTGACTCTGAGCAAGTCACTTCCCTGATGCATGCCTCAGTTTCCCCTACCACTCTTCATCTATTTCGATTGGGAGGACTTCGAAGCAGGGGCTGTCTTAGCACAATGGGGCCCTGATTTCTGTTTGTGCTACAGTTAATGCAAACAGGCGCCCAAAAACAAGGCCATCCAACCCATTTCGTTCGGGACAGCCACCTTACAAACAGGGATGCTGCTGGGAAAATCTGGACAGGTGGCAGCCTTAAATGCAAACCCTCATCACTAACAATAAGGTCTGCTCCAGCGAACACATTTGCGAATAAGTCCTGATAATGCATCAGCTATAGGCGGGACCCTCCCTCTCCCAAATAGCGGCCAGCTTTGCGTGCCTGCCATCAGCAATAGGAAGAGCGGCGCCTCTCTCCCTTCATCACACGCTTTGGGACCCAGGGAGGAAAAGAGAGCTGACTTGCTCTTCCTCAAACCCAGCTCGGCTTTCAGATGCTGAGCGCTGTCTTCAGTCTGAGAAGAGGGCTGCTCGGGGCTAGGGGGTGCCTAGGTTCCACCCTGACCTGTGGAGGGGCAAAGCAGGGACCCATAATCAGTTCAGCCCTCGTGAGGCCAGTTCTCAAGGAGACGTCCCTATTCCTGATAAAGTCAAACAGTCTTAGACACTGTAGCTGCCGCCGGCAGCGCCTATGAAACGCCTCCAGCTTTTCTGACGCCTTGATGAAGCAGCATCCATGTCTCAGATCCATGGAAGATCTGAAATATGCAGGTTGGATAAACCTGTCCTATGATATATAACAGCAACTTCTTTTGGCTCTAGACCCTCTGCAGGTTCTCCCTGGCTGCGGTTCTTGAGCCAACTTTTCTGAGGATGTCTGGCTGACAGCCCCGTTTGATGACAGTTTACGGCCTCGACAGATGGAAACATGATTCACTGCTCCCACGGCGTGTCCGGAAGCGCGGAGGTCTGCATCGCAATTTTTGTGCCAACATGCTGGATTTTCGGTTTTTGCCCCAGAAAGCTTTAGCCCAAAGGCAGCTGGAATCTCCCTGGTGCCCCTTGGAGATTGTTTGCACCTGGACCCAAGAGGACACCATCGTCTGCATAATCCAGGGTGGTAAAAGAGTTATACAAACACCTGCAGGGAGATGTCTGAGGAGCCAATCCATTGCACAACAGAAACAGGCCGCAGCCAGGACACATCCCAGCGTCACCCCGGATCTAGTGTGAAATCTGTCGGTTCCCCAACACACCCGGGCTCCTGAGTCATTAGGCGGAATTGAACTCGGGAACACTGACGCCTCGTAGGGCTTTCCACAAGCCAGCTCTCCCGACCGAATCGAAAGCTGCCTTTACGGCTACCTATGCTGCTGTCAGAGGGCAGATCACCAACCGTGTTCCAACAGAGAATTCGCCCTGGTCTTTCCTGCTGCGACCCTCCACAAGGCAGTGGCAGCACTTATGATACAAACCCCCGGGCACGCAGGACGGAGAGCCAACCACGTCCTCTGACTACCGAACGGCAACAGCAAGATGGATGCAAACGAGCGACGCGTGCCAGATGCTGGCCCAACCCCTGAACCACAAGGCAAAGTCGCTTCCCTCCAGCTCTTCTTCCTGGAGTCACTGGGTCATGGCCAAGGGGGGCTTCTCCCAGCTCATAGTCCCCCCACCGCACTGGGCTGGATCTCACCTTTCAGCCCTCCACCGCATCCTGGGGGGAGCGGGCTCATGTCCAAGGCGCCACTCTAAGGAGGTGAAGCCGATCGGTGCCAGACACGGAAGGCCGTCGGAAGTGCCAAACCAAGTGTCTTCTGCTTCACACAGCCACAGCAGCCTCGGGATTGGGGGGTGGGAACCCCAGACTGCAGGCCCGGAGCCAAGAACTAGGGGCAGACGGGGACAGCACAGACAAGGGAGGCGAACCTTCGGAGACCCTGGCTCCCAGCGGGGGGCAGGGCAGGAGCAGCCTGAGCCAGCTATTTCAAATGCTTTTAATTGCTCTGTTCTATTTTTGGCCAGGGAATTTGCTGGATGATTAGTGGCTTTGACTTGTCGTGCAATTACCTGGGATTGGGGGACCCGGTGATGCGAGAGACTCGCCCTCTCTTTGCCCAGGCTGCCTCTGGGAGGGGAGCTCAGAACCCCCCTTTCATCCCCCGACCTCTTTAAAACAGTGCTTGGGAAAGGAGTGCCATGTGCAACCCAGCCACAACCACGAGGGCTTTATTTTCCACCCCAAATGCCCCTCGGCTACAGGGAGAAATGGGGCAAAATTAGGAGGCCCCACCAAGAGCAGAAGGTTACAGATGGGGCTGAAAGAGAGAGGGAGAGTGGCCGAGCTGGGAAGAGAGACAGACAGGCGGCAGCTGTTGCATAGGACAAGGCTCTTGTGCCAGCAATGGTGAGGGATGCAGAAGAAACTGGAGCGAGATACCGACAAAAGGCCTGATTTCCCGTTGCCCTGCACCTCACGCACCAGGGCCAGCCAGATGTTTGCAGGGTGCCGGAAGAGGGTGGTGTCCCTTTAAATAGCTTGTGAGCCCCTTGACAGTACTCACCGGGTTTTAGGATTTCAAAGACGCCAGACACCAGACAGAGCAGCGGCGTGTGCGTGGCACTGGACTCGGCATGCTGCGTGAATCCAGCAACCATGGCCCTTGTTGTGGCCGTGCGGTTCCTTCACTGTGTAAAAGAGCAAAAGACACAACCATGTGCTAGGGACCCCATTCCCCACTGCCCTGCAAAGAGACAGTCACGGACACCAGCGCAAAGTGGGTGTTATACCCCCAGTCTGAATGCACCCGTGTGGCACTGGGGCAGCCCTAAGCTTTTGTAATTCATGAGTCTGGCCCCCCAAAATCACAAGGCTGATTTAAAAAAATCACAGGGTTTTAATAAAATATATTCACATTCTAGATTCTCTTAGCCCTTTCTGCTTATCCCAGCTGCTATTTCAGTCCTTACCTGTACAAAGTAAACCAGAATTGACATAACTGCATTGATGCTTCACTGACTGCCTCCAGCAGATGGGGTGGGAAATTTTTCTTCAAACCGTACTTAACACCAAAACCACCATTTTCGTCAAAATCAAGACATTTCAGGGAACAATCGATCAAATTTTGCTTAGGAAAAAAAAAATAATTTCAATGATGTCAAAGCATCCGGGACAAACAAAGTTGTGATTTTTTCATTTTAAGAAACCATGCATTTTTTTTTAATTAAATAAAAAGGTTTAAAAAGGTCAAAATCAAAAGGAAATAGTTTGCTGGACCTGAAAGACAAAGCTAGTGCCAACAGGAAGGATTTCAGGAAAGACCTGTGGCTTGTGTGATACGGGAGGTCAGGCGAGGGGTAAGTCTCCACTTGGAGCTCGGAGTGTAATTCCGAGCTCACCGAGACAGACCCCGCGCTAGTTGTGGTTGAGTTAGTGCACTAAAAATATCAGTGAGGGTAGCCGCAGGCCAGTTGCTCAAGTATGTGCTTCACATCTTGGATGGGATTGTACACAGGGTGGCTGGCCTCTCACCCCAGTAACCTATTTTTAGCACGCTAGCTCAATCAGAGCTAGCGCAGATATGTCTCATAGACTTTGAGGCCAGAAGGGACTATCATGACCATCTAGTCTGACCTCCTGCACAATGCAGGCCACAGAACCTCACCTGCCCCCTCTTGTAACAGACCCCTAGCCTCTGGCTAAATTACTGAAGTTGTCAAATCACGGATTAAAGACTTCAAGTTATAGAGAATCCACCATTTACACTAGTTTAAGTACGCAAGTGACCCATGCCAGAAGAAGGCAAAAAAACCCAGGGTCTCTGTCAATCTGACTTGTGGGACCATTCCTTCTCAATCCCCAAATATAGCGATCAGTTAAACCCTGGGCATGTGGGCAAGACTCACCAGCCAGGCAACCCTACAAGAATTCGCTGTAGCCCTCCCCATCTAGTGTCCCGTCTCCAGCCATTGGAGGTCGTTGCTGCTAGCAGTCGCAGATTGGCTACATGCCCCTGTCGGCACCTGCATCAGACCATGATCCCTTCCCAGCTTGGAGTGTCACAAGTACGCAGGATGTCCTTCGGCCCTCAGAATGCATTCAGCTATTAAAAAGCCTTTTCGGGAGATTTCACTTTGTGGGAAATTTCCGCACGTTTGGTTTCATTCCGTTTCCGATCAGAAAAAAACATCGAAATCACGGAATTTCCCATGCAATGGGAAACCCAATTCCTGCCCGACCCTACACTGCATGGGTCAAACGTGGGGCCTCTGCCAGCTGTGCTGGGCCTGCTATACAGCCATGGATTGAGGGCATGTCTACACTAGGCATGTCACTGCAGTGTGTAAGAGTAGGCAGGAGTAGGTGAGCAGGAGTGAGACAGAGCAGACAGCACCTGATGTTCATAGCTAATAACTGGGGTGGGTCATGCCATGAAAAGCCCCCAGGACTCTGCTGCAGGAAATGTTTTCCTGCCACTCCTTTACTGACCTTCTGCGCACAAAGGGACTCTGGCAAGTTGCAGCAGCTCCAATGAATTCCCTGCCCGCCTCCCCGAATGCAAACAGAGGGGAAGCTGTGGGAGCCAGGCTGGAGATACTCAGCATTGGTTTGTTTCCTCCTCCTGCAGCTGCCCTGCTGGATTTTAAAACTCATCACCTGAGATTGGGAGTAATGGAACCCAGGAGTCCAGACTCCGACTCCTCCCCGGCTTTAACCACTGCACCCCGCTCCCCTCCCAGAGCTGGGCCTAGAACTGAGGCCTGGGGCCTGGGCCGCAGCCCCCTGCTCGAAATTCTGCCTCTTAGAGACTGCTGACAGTTGCATGGGGCCGGTTTCAGCCTCAGAGGAGTTGCTCTGGATCAGCGCCAGGCGTCACCAACAGCAGGATCTGGCCTGCAGCCTGGGACGCGCTTGGGGATGAAAGAGGCGTCCTGGAGGCAGCAGAGAGGCCTGGATGATCTCCCCGCCAGGGCTCCGTGCTCCAGTCCAAGTGAGTGGTGTTGATCTGGCACCCCAGCTCCGGACAACAGGGACCTCTTATCGGTGGGAGACATCCCTCCGGGCAGCTCTCACTGCATTGGCTCCCGGCCCAAACTGGCCCCCAGGAGAGCTGAACCCTTCGTTCCATCCGGCTCCTATCTGGCACAGCGGCTTGTCCGCTTGATGTCAGTGTCTGAAGCCTCTGTCAGCACCCACAGGCTCTGGGCCTGACATTCACCAGGCGCCTCTCCAGCTCGGGTATTGAGGGCTGGGACACTGGCTGCAAGGTGACTGGAGGCTAAAATCAGGCTTGAAATGCACCGGGCCTGATTCTCAGTCACACGTTGGCCTCTCTAGGCCACTCCAGCCAGGCAAAGAGGCCAAAGTGTAGGGGGAACCAGCCTCTGAGACTCCCACCCACCCTCCTGAGAAGGGGCCTCCTTGGCAGCTGGCAAAAGGGCCCTGTGCCCAGCCCCTGGCATAGAGGGCAGACCAGGATATTGCGCACTGAAGGTATTCTGTGTTCCTCAAGCCCCATGGGGGCAGCAGGGAGCGAAGTGTAAATTAGATTAGCCCCAAGCCTTCCCCACAGCTTCCTATAGACATACACTGCTCCACTTTCTAGGCACGGCAAACAAGAGTCAAACATCTTTGGACCCTTCGAACCTGAGCTCTGGATGCCCTGGCTTTCCTCTAGCCATTTTCAGCCGGCGTTACTCAGTATCCGCGCTAGTGCTGCTGGACAGACTGTTTTTCATGGAAAGTTCCCACTCCACTTCCAGAAAAAAGACAGTTTCCTCCTAAATGAATTGTTTCATTAGAACTGGCAATTCCCTGCCAAAAACATGTTGATTTCCCCCCCTACAGGGATGGATGAAAGGAAAATTCTCACTTCATTTCATTTTCTACCCTTTCCACTTATTGGTTTTAAATGAAACTGCAATTAAACAACTTCTGCATCGCAAAACTTGGAAACCATGAGGTTTTTTGTGTTTTGATAATGTCACTTCGTTCCTTTTTTGTAAAACTGAAACACACTGACATTTTACGTGCAGTTTCAATAGGAAAGTTGCTTCAATTCTCTGTGCGTCAATGCTCCCCTCTGTAAAATGGGGCTAGTGCTCCTGAATGCGTTGGTAAAGGACTTTGAGATTTACAGATGAAAATGCGAGATAAGAGCTATGGATCATTCATAGAACAATACAAGCTGGGCAGAATTTGATTCTTACTGTTTTATTATTTTCCATGGCTAATATCGATGTTTATTTTAAGCCTTTTTTTAAATCAGTTTAAATCTTCACAGTTGTGGGAAATTGTGGAGAGGTCAGACAATAATTATTTAATGCAGCTACTGAGATTAAAGATTTAGCAGTCAGCTGTTTTAGCAGAGCTATAAATATGGGCTTCATGCAGCATACATTACAAGGTGTTTTATACACTCACTTTAAGGCAAACCTTTAACAAGTTCTCAAGCAGCATTTTTTCTTACTTAGCCTATCTAAAAATCTCACTTATTATCAATGGAAATACTTTTGTTGGTTTATGATGAATTTGACGTTTATTGACATTTACTGTTAAATCTCTTATCCTTCCAAACCTACTGTCAGACCAAAATGAAAATTGTTTCATTTAAAAAATGTCGATTTGAAACAAATCATTTTTCATTTCTAATTAGTTTGAAACTTCCTCCAGGAAAACCGCCATTTTTTAAACCAACACAATTCTGAAATTTTCTGTTTGGAAGCTCTCATGGGAAAAATGTTAATATTCCAACCAGCTCAAATGAGAAGTATTGTAGCAGTAGCTAGAGGCACCAACTGAGATGAGAGCCCCAGCATGCTGAAAGATGTTCAGGCAGAGCGAGGACATCCATACTGGAGTTGAAAGTGTAATTTCTAGCTCAAGAAGACATACCCACGCTAGCTCTGATTGAGCTAGTGTGCTAAAAATAGAAGGGTAATTGCAGTGGTATGAATGGCAGGAGAGGCTAACGGAGTATGAGCTCTGCTGAGACACAAAGTTTGTAATCAGGGCGTGAGCCATGCGTGTTGCCAAGATTGCACTCTATTTTTAGCATGCTAGTTCAATCAGAGCTACAGGCAGATATGTCTCCTGGAGCTGGGAATTACACCTTCTAGCTCCGATATAGACATATCCGGAGAGACAGCTCCTGCCCCCAAGAATTCGCAATTAGAGCTGGTCAGAAAATTGAATTTTTCACCCCATGAAAAATTTAGAGATTCAGAATAAAACAAAAGCCAAAAAAGCCATCGTCCTCAATTGGGACAAAAATGTGAATTATTTTGTGAAATGAAATTCAAACAGGGTTGTTGGTTTGGGTCACATGTTTCGATTTAGACTCTCTCGCTCTCTAAAAAATAGAGACAATTTCCAAACAAAAAGTCATTCCCGGACCAAAAACTCAGAAGTTTTTACTGCCCAAATGTCAAAACGGGACATTTCAAGATTTTCTCATTGTTTTTCACCCAATTTTTTTCTAAACAAAATGTAGTCACAATTGCTACAGCTTCACGAGAAAAATCCCTTTCCTTGGAACGGCATTTCCCGATGGAAAACTGGGGTGGCAAAACTTTGAGAACCTGCTTTGCTCACCAGCTGATGGATAGCACAGGCAGAATGATCGGCCCCTTTCAGAGTGGAAGAAATAAAGCCTAGGAAGTCGGAGTGATTTGCCCAAGGTCACACAACTGAATCCATAGTTTCTAAATTGAACCGTTTGAATTCAACAATAGAATCGAACCACTCTCCTGAGTGCCAGATCAGTGCCTTAAACACAAGCCCACCCTGTGTTATAGCTTAAAACTGAAGACCTCTATATTTCATCTGTAACAATCCCATGGGCCTCCTGGTGTCTCCATCCTTCTCCTGGCTACTGTGTTCTATGGGCACTGAGAGAGGGGATTAGGGCAAGTGACCTCAGGTGACCCATCACCAGCCATTCGCTGCCGAGTCCCAGCAGTAAAGCCGAACGTTGACCATGCCGAGTTACCTGGCAGTGGGGAGGTTGTGGGTCGCTCGGGGGCACGACACAGGAAATGTCACCTCGAGGCCCTCGCTTATCTCAGGGCGACTGATTCTATTACAGCTTCAAATTTAGCTGGACGCCCGGCGGCCGAGGCTGACTAAGCCAGGTGGGGCTGGGCATTGCCGTGTCTGCCTCAGACCCCAACTGCGGCGTCTCCTTTGTCTTCTTTAAACGTCTTCAAGAAACACACATAAAGACGCGGCCTCGGAGTCTCCTCCCGGAGTGTTTCCAGAATTAGCGCTGAGAGCTGGATGGAGCTCTTAACCCTCAGGGGACCAGCCAGTCCCAAGGTGCATGGATGGTCATCAAGGAACTGCGGTAAACAGCAGGGCAGGAGACCCGGCAGCCAGCCACAGCTGCTTCACGCATCACTCCCGATTAGAGCTCAGGATGTGCTCTGATAACGCTCCGCTCCCTGAGCTGGGAACAGAACCCCGGAGTCCTGGCCAGCCAGCCAGCCCCCTCGTCTCAAACCACACTAGACAAGCTCCCGTCCCAGAGATGAAAATGGAACCCAGGAGTCCTGTCTCCCAGCACACCCCCCCTCACCGCTCTGATGCTGCTGCACAGAGCCGGTGATTGCCAGCCAGCCGCATCCACAGGGCAGCCAGCTCAAAGGCAGCACCCTTCGCTGGCCCTAGATGAGCCAAAGGAGCGGCTCAAGCGCTCGAAGAGAACAAACAACAGCAAGGCCCTTGAGCAGGCCTGGCTCGGCCCCGCAACCCCAAGCAGTCGGGAGCCCCAAGACACACAGGCATGAGTGCACACAGCTACCCAGCCCCAGTACAAAGCGGTGCCTTGGAACAGGAGCAGGGATCAGAGCGGACGACGCCCAGCGGAACGCGAGTCCCAGTGCAATGCCGCCGCAGAAAGGGCTACGTCGCCCTCGGCTGCCTTTAAAGGGGAGTGCGGAGCAGGGGGAGGGCTGTGGTTTGACCTCTGTACTTGGCTTTGGTGAGCTGGCCACGGGACAGCTCTGGTGTCCGCCTTTTAAAAAGGATGTTGAAAAACTGGCGAGGCGGTGGAGAAGAGCCACAAAAAATGATTCGAGGGCTGGAGAAAACCCTCCGCAGCCTCCTCCCAGCTGCTCCTTTGAGTCCCTGAGAAAACAGCCCCAGCGTTGCCTCCGGCACACCCCACCCTGGGCACCACGTCCAAGTAGCCCGCCAGCGTTCTGGCTCTGTCCCACACGCTGGGCACGTACACAGCTGTGAACAGGTGCCGGGGCAACTGGTCATTAACTGTCGGGCTGAAGTCGCCCATCCGGATTTGGGTCCCTCCAGACTCACTTTTTTTCTTCCTCCCCAACCTGGCCGTTCCGTGCCCCAGAATGCCTCCCCCCTTTAGTGTAGCCAGGCCCCTGGGTACGGGCAGGACAAAGGGGAATCCAGCCAGCCAAGCAAAACAATGACTTCCCAGCCAAAGCTGTAATTGGAGGCATCCTCAGCTCTTGATCTGATCGCACCCAAGTGATTCATCCCCTGGCATTGGCCCCCAGTGCTGACAGCCGCGGTCCTGGTGTTGGCAGGAAACGGAGGCAGGGAACTGTTTTGTTAAGATCTGAACCCCTGGGGCAGCGGGGGTCACCATGGAAGGTATGGGGGGCTCGGCCCCCTAGATAGTGAGACGATCGGCGCACTGAGGCAGGCTGCAGAGACCCTCAGGCCAGGATGCCAGGCACCAGCGGGCTTAATGCCAGGAAGGGGATGTAAGAAACCGAGGGGGGATCAGAACCACAGCAGGGTTGAGAGTTGGGCTCGGCTTAGCACCTCCTTGCAGCATGGCATTCCCCCACCCCAGCCCATCGGTGCCATCGCTCCCTGGCACCGCCAGGCGTTCCTCTGGGGTCTCCAACCCACACGCAGAAAGCCTGGCCTTGCTGGGCGGAGCTCTGGAGGTCGGATGCCTGCAGACAGGAGCCGTTGCTGACGGAGCAACGCCCTTGCCTAGAGGACCAGGCAAAGGGCCGCTTCGCCGACCGCAACGCAAGGGCGCTGCCCCATGGGCCTGGGCGGCAAGGGGTCGGACTTACAGCGCCTGAGCTGACGCAGCAGCAGCTGCGGAGCGGTTGGTGTCCCAGGAAAGCGATGGGCAGCCGGGCGCCGAGCCCAGAGCGAGGGGGGCTGAGGGAGGAAGCTGAGCTGATGGGTGCCAAGGGGGGGAGCAGAGCAGGGCTCTAGTCACGCGGGGAGGGGGGCATCGGAGCAGATGATGGGATTAGTGCCGCGGGCAGGGCCAGGAGACAGGAGAGCCCAGGCCCCCAACACCAGGAGGGCAAGTGGACACTGCGTGATTCCAATTCGAAATGGGAGCGTGGGAGGGGCCTGCGTCCACCTCTGGGTGAGCCCGGCAGGGCCAGCGGCTCTCAAGGCTCTTAGACGCAAAGCAGCTGAGGTTGAAGAAGAGAGTGTCTCACTGGGAGGCAGGAGGACATGTCTTAGGACCACATGTCCAGAGTGGGGGGCGGTCACCGCGTCGGCCAGCCAGCACGCAGGAGATCAGCTGTATTCCTGGCTCTATTGGTGACCTTGGGTAAGTCACATCCCCTCTTGGTGCCTCAGTTTTACTCCTACCCTCCACCCTTTGTCCACTTAGGTTGCAAACTCCTTGGGGCAAGGGCTGTTTATCACTGTACAGCGCCTAGCACAACGGGGGCTCTGGTCTCAGCTAGGGCCTCTGTGCGCCAATGGGAAGTTAATAACCCTGGACAGGTGCCATGCCATTTTCCAGGTTATTAGCTATTGTTCTTTGTTATGCCGTAGCGAGACTAGAGCCCACCATGGAGGGTGCCACTTGAACGCCGTCCCTGCCTCAAGGAGCTTGCAATCTATATAAACAAGAGGGGAGGGGAAACCGAGGCACAGAGCCGTGACTTGCCCATGGTCACCCAGCACGGCCAGAAACAGAACCCAGGCTGGCCACCAGCGATTTACCCACTAGACAGCACAGCCTTCTTATGCTAGCAAGATCTCAGACGTGACCCTTTAAGGGCTGAGGGCTGACACGCTTTCCAGGGCCGTCCAAACAGCATTTTCCCGGGAACCGACACTGTTCTGGGTAGCACCAAGAATGGACGGGTTTTGAATTCCAAGCCCAGGCGCCCCTCCTCCCCGGAGGAGGAGTGGGAGAGCATCTCCGAACGCGCTTCCCAACGACGCGCCACCCCCAGAGCGTCAAGCGGGGAGTCCTGGCAGAGGCATTAATCCTGTTCAGAGAGCTTGAGTGCACTTCGCGGATCCTGACGAGCCTAACGGAGCAGGTGCCAAGGGGTTCCTCTGCTCCACCGCCTGGCTGATGCGAACACGCTGACGGGAGACGGCGGCTCAGGCAGCGAGCTGTCAGCAGGGCCGGGTCCCCCTTCCGGGTGCCTTTGGGGAATGGTGGAAACAGACAGCAGGCTAGCTGGCTCCCAGCACAGGCCCTTGATGGTCCGTTCAGCTTCATCATCTCGAGGTTGATGGCCCTGATCTCAGCGATCCAGAAGGTTCCCCCTTGTAAGGGCTGAGCAGCCTTTGCTCCCACGGAGGGCAGGCTGGGCCGTGAAAGCAGTTACAGCGCGACGCCCTTGATGGACCGAGCGTGCTGGGTCTCAGTCTCTGGTTCTGACCAGACAAGTGACCACAATCCTCTTGGCCGCTCAGCTGAGGCTACCACATGCAAAGGATGGAAGGGGCCATGGCAACTGAGTTCCACCCCCGGCGGCCAGGCCGGTGCCCCTACTGTACTGGATCTGTGGATAAAACACAGGACATTCGTCTCCAGGGTTATTTCACCAGCCCTAAATTCCCTACACATGCAAACTACATGCACAATACTAACCCGGACAGCGGCAGGTTGGAAAAGCAGCTGTGGGCTAACAAACGGAGCCCAGGAAACTGTGGCCACGACCTTGGACAAGTTATTATTCCTCTCCGGGCCTCAGTTTCCCCGTCTGTTAACACAAGACTAATTATTTCTAGGGCAGTGGCACCCAGAAGCCCATGTCAGGGCCCCAGCATGCGAGGTGCTGTACAAACATGTGCAGTCAGGCACAATCCCAAAGAGTTACAAGCTAAGAAGACAAGTGGCATCTGAGACAGGGGGAACAGAGAGAGACAAATCCATGCCACTGTGTTTTTCGAGCCTCTGGTATACAGGGGATCAGGTGGCAAGATCACAATGGTCCTGAGTACAACATCCCACCTCCAGAGCTGGGCGCAGTGGGATAGGATTTTGCTTCTCTCGCTACCATTAGCAATTAAGATCCATCTTTTCTGGGGGGAGAAGGGGAGGAATTTGCTGGATTATTGGGAGCTAATCCCACGCTCAGCGCGGGAGATTAGTAGATGAGATTACTGGGCCGACGGGGAGAGCGCGGGGCGGAAAGGCTACAGGAATATAGCGATGGCATTGGTCTCCCCGACTTCCCACGGGAGGTGTTGCAAGAACCAAGAGGGGACGAATTCCACAGCAGCCTGACAACGGTCATCCTTGTCTGTTTCACGGGAGGCGCTCGAGGAGTGTCACCCGCGCTGATTAAACATCACGGTGCCTGGGGGAGCTGAGCAAGCCTGGTAAAAGTGGAGGGACGAGAATGAGGATTAGACTCAAACAGCCTGGATTCAAGTCCCTGGTCTAGCACGTGCTCCCCGTGTGACCTCGAGCAAGTCACAGGGCCTCTGCCAAACGGGGGGCGATGATTCTGCCTTCTCTGCCGAGGCGTGTAGCTCTTCGGGACAGGGGCCGTCTCTCGACTTTACTCCACTCTGAAGAACACTGCCCGTTGGCCAGAGGCCCAAGAAGAGGCAGTTCATCCAGGTCACCCAGCTGGTCTGTGGCAGAGCTGGGCCACAATCCAGGCCCAGGCTGACGATCAAGGCGCCGGACCAGGTTTCTTCCAGCTGCGATTCAAGAGCCCACAAGCCGAGACGTTGCAACTCTTTAGGCAGAGCTGGGCGATTGAATGCAGGGGCCCTAAATGCGCAGCGACAATGAGCGCCCTTTGCAGTCGCTAGGATGGGTGGAAGAAACGGGGGGCAGGCCAGGGGCGTTCCCAGGGCCTGAAACCTGAATTTGGCCATAACGTTAATTAGTCCACTACTCTAACCGCTGCACAGCGCTTCCTCGTCTCTGGATGAAGCAACCAGGCCATGTGCTGACAGGCAGCATTCGCAACAGGAGGGAGGTGTGAATATCCCATGATGCATCTGAGCAGCAGGACCAGCAGGCATCAAGGGAGGATGGGAGGATGTACTGCTGCCATCTGCCCCCCCCACACACTCACACACTCCTGCTGGGGACCCCTGGCCCAAGGGGGTTCCCTGAACCCAGCCAGTCTCTGGCTTAGAGGGCTCTGTTCTCACAGCCATGGCAATTCTCCCTTGGCAGCAGCTCGGGCGGGGGGCTCTCAAGGGAGCGGGGTGAGAAGGGATGAAGACGCGAGAGGAGGCTGATGCTGAGAGGGAACAAATGAGTGTGTGAAAGGGCCAGACAAATGGGTTTCTTTACACCCCATCATCTGCTGAGCGGGGTCGTGGGGATGCCCTGCGGTTCACCATCACCCCCGCCTTTGCAGCCAGGCTGCTAATCTGCATCTCCCCCCAGCGGGGCCGGCGGGGGGGTGTCTCCATTCCAAAGAGCCACTCTCCAGAGCTGGCACCCAGAGGGAGCGCGGGGCAGGCGCCTGGCCTGGGCTGCCTTCACAGCACACAACAATGTGACCGTACAAACCGCACGAGCGTCTCCCACACATCCCGGCGCTGCCTGGTCCTCCTTCCCTGCTTTGTTCACTTGCCAGGCTCCCGAAACCACACAGCCCCGAGCTTAGCCAGCTCCTGGCCCTGGCAAGCAAAAATTCTTGGCTCCAGGCACCTCTGCTCCGCTCCATGTGCAAATCTTTAAGCGAGCAAGCTGCGGCTGAGACAGACGGGCCGTTCCTGGTGGGGAGCAGGGCACCTTCAGGGATTTGGCTCCCAGCAGCACCCCCCCCCCACCACGCTGTGATGCCCTGAAGCCAGGGATTACACCAGAATTAACCAGGCCCTGAGCCTTTGGGAAAAGGATGGCCGGAGATGGGGCTCGACCAGGCCAATTCTGCACTCAAGGGCCAGTTTCTGGTGTAAAGCTGAAGTTGTGCCCCCGTGTTTCTCTGATGGCCCCTTGGGAGACGCACGGGCACCTGGCAGGACTTCAGCCTCCCAGGCTGCCAGCGCAGCGCCTTTTGCCAGTACCAAATCCACTTTACATTTTAGGAAAGAAAGAAGGAAAAACACCTCTGCTGCCAAGGGCTGCTTGTTGATTCTGCTGCTCAGATCCCCTTTTCCCCCTGCACATCCAGCGTTCTTTATACTTTCCTGTTGGGCAGCGTTCCTGAGCGCTGTTGAACCACAGCTGCCCTCCCCACCCCGAGGTGGCTGCATTTCAGCGTTGGACCCGGGATTCGTAGGCATTGTTGCTGTGCGTCGCTAAACAGCCGCTGCGCCCTGCCCCAGGGACGGCTGCGTAAAAGTGGTAGGTGAGCGATCCCCATGCAGCGTTGCCATGTGCGGTTAAATAGGTGCCGTGCCCCACCCTGGAGACAGCTGCATTTCAGCGCTGGGTGAAGCAGTCTGAGATGAGAGGTGCTGGCCAGGTAAGATGCTGCTAATTAGGAGTGAATTAAGCATTTGGGGGTGGGGGAGGGAATTGACTCCAGCTAAGCCCTGGCCAAGCAGATCTTAACATCCCTTCCCCCCAACTCCCCCGCTCCCAGAGGCATGAAATCTCAGTTCACTGTGCAGCCCTAATACCCTTGCTAGGTTTAATTAGTCCTGGGATCGGGGGTCAGGGGCACCCGTGTTAACTCTGGAGACGCTGCTGCCTGTCTGAGCGGTTACAGCCCACTGGCCGCTGCAGTCATGGCACGAGCCTGCACGCTCACGTTCATGCCAAGCGCACACGCCTGGCGTGAGACACTGTGGTCCCAGCGCACGCATAGCGCACACGCCGCCAAAGGGTGCACGCTTCCCAGTGCACCGCTAGCCTGGGTGCAGGTGCACACTGTGAGCCGGCCGTGCCCAGGGTAGCCGACTGATAATGCCAGGGTCAGGGTGGGCTGTAACAGGAGAGCAGCTTCTCCCAGCACTGGTGGGCGACACTGAAGTCAGACGTCCCAACCAGCCACAAACAGCGCCTCTGATTCCCCCACAGTGGTTATCAAGAAGCCACTGTGCAGCTACACACAGCCCCCTTTACTGCATCTCAGTCTCTGCCTCCCAGACTGCCACTAGGTCCAGTAAAGGGATCAATTATTTAAACTCTACGCTCTTTACTCAAAAGGTTCCCTCTGATCCCAAAGGACCAGCCACAGGACCAGACCAAAATAAGTTTGGATCTTACCCAAAATGCCACGCTGCCAGCCACTATTATAAAACACAAAAGAAACACTAAGAGAAATGTGAAAGGATCAAAGCAATCAGACACATACAAATGATTTGAAAGTCCATATAGATCAGGTTTCTAGAAGAACTGAGGAGCTTGCAGGTTTGTATAGTCCCTCTGGTGTACATCCAGTACCTGGATGGGTCTCGGTCCTTTGTTTCACACCTTCAGTTCAGATGCAGATGCATTGATCCAGAGGTAGACAGGTGGCTGAAAGCCGAACTGTAGACAAAATGGATCCTAAAGGCTCTGCCTTATATATTCTCTGGCCCGCTGCTTGTGGAATTTTACAGGAACCAAAATGGAGTCCAGAGTCACATGGGCCAATCCTGGTAACTTTTCAGGTATGCCTTTAGGTCCTTCCTGGGCCTTTTGCTTCTGTAAAGGTCTTGATGGACCATGAAGCGGGCTATTGTTCTTTGCCTCTCTGTCTGGGGTGTGTCTTCTACAGCGGAGTTTGAAATACAGGGATATCAAAGACGTCCATAACTTCCATTACAGATGTAACACATGAACACGAACATTATCTTACTCAGCACATTACAGCCTTTCTAACAGCACCTGACATGGCCTCTCACATGAATCGCTATGATTTTGACATACCGATGTCAAACAATATAAGGAATGTCCCCCCCCCATCCAGCCTGTGTCACGTCTTGCACGTTCCCTGAGTGAGACTGCACACTTGCAGTGCCCGAATTCACACTCAGCGTGCACAGCTTGCGCATCGGCAGGGTGGGATTTCACACTCGCCAGCCACGCGGCTGGTGCCCGGGTTGCATGAACCCGCATGCCCATCCTGCTCGCAGATGGCACCTTCGCCACGTGCGATTGCACCATCGTAGTGCCCAGAGTTGCACGCTCGTCCTGATCGCACTCTCACCGCGCCCGCAGACCACACACTCCCTGCGTGAGCCTGCGCCGACGCCCTGGGTTAGGATGTGCATGCTTCTCCGCCTGTCCGACAGCGCGTCCCCTTGTGTCTCCCTCACCTGAGTGTCAGAGGCCAACGCCGACTTGGCGCCTCTGACCTGAGCAAACGCAGGACAGCTCAATGCCCTGGAAAGGCTCCGGGGCTCGTTTCCAGGCTTGGAGTGCTGCTTTCCTTCCTGTGAGCTATAAATAAGGAGACTATGCCTCTGTGAATTGCCCTGGTTCCCAGCAGCACGGCCCGTGCCAAGGAGCTGGGGAAGGTGGGCCGCCACCACCAGGTGAGTGGCAGGGGATCCCCGCCAGGTGCAAACATCCCCGTCTCCTGGAGCCCTCCCGGCTGCCCCTTCTGCCCCCCAGGGGTGCTTTCAGGGCCCGCCTGCTAAGCCTCACCCTTTACTGGCCAATCCCCCACGCCATCTCCTGCTGCAGCAATGCACAGAACAGCAGCGGTAGCCAGATCCCCCTTCCAGAGGGTGCGACAGGTGGCACATGAAAGAGACTTGAAAGGTGCATGGGGCAGCCAGGGTATCCCAGACCCTCACCCCTGGCACAGCATCCCATGTTGGCTGGCACCACGGCTCTGCTCCTCGCTGCTCTGGTCCCTAAGGGACACGCCCAGGCCCTCAGGCAGCGCCGAAGGGCTCTGTGTTCAGACACTAAAGAGCCAGCCGGGCTGCATGGCTGCTTTGATCCAGCTCCTGCCTCAGGGACGGCCACAGCCAGCGTGGGCTAGCAGCAAACAGCAGCATAAACAGTGGCCCTAAGCGTGCAGGCGTGTGCAGCTGGGGGGAGTGCATGCACATGCAGCGATGCAAGCCCGTGCATGTGCTTGTGCACGTGCACATTCACACCCGCGTGTACGCCTGCCTATGCGAGTGCGTGCCTACGTGCGTACCTGTGTTTATGCATGAGCTCGTGTGCAGGTGCATGCGCCCGTGTATGTTCACATGCACGTGCGATGGTGCACGGCCGCGCATGTGTGAGCGTTTGCACCTAAGGACAGGTGCGTGCTTGTGCATACGCACATCTGCCTGCGCCGTGCGTCCCTTCTGCCTTGAATAGGCAATACTGTTTCTGGAAGCCAGGACCGCGTGAACGACAGGAACACAGGGCTGATGCTCACACCCCATTTTGCACCGGGGCCTCCACGAAGGTGAGCCTCGGGCATGTCTGTTTCCCTGCACCCATCTTCAGTGAGGCAGCAGCTGAGCTGGCGGACAGGCCCATCCGTCCCTGGTGAAAACGCCGCTAGCCTCCCCCGCGCCTCGGAGCAGCAACCCAAGTGAGGTTATTTATTACTTGCGGTTTCTGGGCTGAGCTTCCAGCCCAGCGAGGCCTCCACAAAGACAACTCTTGAGCGTTAATCAGTTGCAGGCACGCAGCCCTGGCACGGAGCGCAGGCAGACATGAGGTGCAGCCCAAGCCTAGAAAACGCTTTGCTTTGCTTTTGGGAGGCTCCAAGAAGCACAAACGTCACATCCTTCCTGGTGGAATTGCTCCTAAAACCAGATGCTTCACAGGTCAGAGCCATCTGCCAGGGGCTGCGGCTGCGGCTGCATCGCCACAAGGGACAGCAAAAAAACCACGCACCTCTTGGGGAGGGATAAGCTAAATTCTAGTGGGCCAGTTTGTGCCTTTAAACTGGTGGCAGTGGAGGGACTCTGGATTTATACTGGTGTAATAGGTTAGGCTCAGACCTCAGCTCCAGCAAAACTGGCAAGGTGGCTCCGGATTTACACTGGTGTCGTTCAGGATCCAGTTCTCACATCAACAGCAGGCGACGTGAAATTTACACTTGTGCAGGTGCGATCTGGATTTGGCCCCGACACCGTTGCAGCGAGTGGAGTGGCTCCAGATTTCCACGCGTGTCCCAGAGATCAAGATCTGCCTCCTTGGCTCCGGATTCACACCCACATCACTCAGAGCAGAATCTGGCCCCTTAAGTGCTAACCGATTGCGATCGCCTGAGACGCCGAGTTTTCCAAGACGCAGAACTGACTCTCTCTCCTGCTTCCAAGTCTGTGAGCACTGTGCACAGCCGCTCGCTGGCCGGGCATGAAAGCCTTAGGACCGCAGGCGGCTCAGGTAGCCTCTGACCCCAGCGTGCCCTGACTCTTGGCTCGCCAAGCCGGCTGCGGCATTCGATTCTCGCTGCTTCATTAACGTCAGCCTTAAACAAACAGGAGGAAGGCATGAAAATGGCACGAGATGCGTGTGCCCCGGAGCCCGGGAGAGCTTAAAAGAGATTTCTGCAGGTCCCAGCTGAAACGTGCTGGAGCGCGGGAGTTGGGGAATGGCAATTGTTCACTGGCAGGCTCCGGGCCGCCCCGTGTCCCAGCATGCCAAAGCGCGTGTATAATTACCAGCCTTCGCTGGTGCAACAGCCCCCTGGCAAGGGTGCAGCGGCCTGCCACAAACACTCTCTCCAGCTCCGTCTGGCCCAGACGCCTCCACAGCAACGGCCACGGTCACCTGGATGGGGAGAAAACACAAAGGAGGTTTAACCCATCAGAGGCTGGAGAGAGAAAGTAATTCAGCCTGCTATAGTGGTGGAAGAGAGGGAACCTGAGGCTGTGACTTGGCAAAATTGATAGAGAGGGTCAGTGGCAAAGGTGGGAAACAGAACCCAGGCATCCTGGCTCCCAGGCCCCTACAGTGACCACTAGGCAACGCTCCCCCTCAGTGCTGGGAATGGAGCGCAGGAGTCCTGGCTCCCAGTCCCTCGCTGTAACCACTAGGCAACGCTCCCCCTCAGCGCTGGG